>JAJGRW010000162.1:204235-235600 GCA_025461045.1 Carex parvula
TAAAAGATACATTTATAGAATTTGTAATGGCAAGCGTCAGTTAGACATTTTTCCAGTTTGTACATTCCCAGAGCAGGCTGATCAGTCATTTTACATTATGCAGAGAAATTAGCAAACTTACCTTGACTAGTCAATTATGATACCAAATCTTAGACGATCCATCCTTTGTAAGGGCCCTTAACTGTTTATCGCTTTGATATGTAACAGAACCTGTCAGTGGAGGCAACAGAAAGACCAAAGTCTAATACCTATGTGATGAAGGCAACAGAAACCAAGAACAGTGAGAGCAAACTCCAGGTTATATATATTTTGCATACAGCTCCTTGAGAAGTCTTTTACAAAGTGTGATATACTTAAGACTGAATATCATGAGTTCATGACTTAAGAGTAAACACTGGACTATTATATACATATCTTATTGGTTGGATCCTACATTAATTATATACCAGAATCATAAATAACAAGTCCAAAATTCGGCCATTAACAATTTGTATTTATTTTACAATATGCCAATTATTTATGTATTACTGACTAACACATTCTATTCTCTCTATAGGTACAAAAAGATTTCTCTGAGAAGATATTTGAAAATACAAAAATAAGACTTCGAGAGAATTATGAGATAGCTATGTGTGGTGAGTGCCTTAGGATTTCCAACCAATCTCTTTATGAGTAGTATATTGTTCAACTTATATTGGCACCATGGCTGACTGGTAATACTTGGTAATTAATACCAAAATTAATTTGCTGCTAACCAGGTCAGTTTGATTATAGACCAACAAATGAACTATTTGGAAACCAGTAATGGTATGACACTAATACCGAAATAAATACATGAACCCTTAATCATATCATAACAGCCTGACTTGACCGTCACTGTGCTGATATGGAAGTTCAATGCTAGGGTTTATGATCAATTGGTTTCCTAATACGTGTTAGAAAATTATAAATCCAGCTAAAAGGCAGAGATATGTGAAAATGCTCTCAATAAATGAACTGCCGAAGCAGGGGAACCCCATGCCTCTGCATAAAAGTGCACGTGCACCATCAAAGGCTGCTTTCAGAATTAGAGGGCACTGATCTAAGCTGAATCCTATTTAAAACTGAGTTTGTTCTAGAATCTTATCAACTTCCATTAGATTTAGTAATTGTTGTCAGGAAGAGTTGCTATTCTGTAGGACTAACGATGGAAAAAATAGGGTAGAATTTGGTTGGTTTCAAACAGGTACTGCAATTCTTCACCTTGAGGGTACCAATTAGGGCTGGTATATGTACGGGGTAGTAAGGTACTCATATCAGTATGTAATGGTTACCACAGTACCTTAATCCTACTAGTACTGGTGTTATAGTCATTTGTATCTTAAAAAGTAGATACACCCTCTATCCAGTAAGATGAGACATGAGCCAGTCCATACATGAGTTGACATAAAAGCTTACTAGTAGAGCGACCAGATCAAACATCTAATCTGCACATTTGCTGATGCATGCACCAAAAACAAGGCTGGTACCAGAATAACAGGGAACCTCCAATTCTTTTTCAACTGAATCCAGAGTCGCATCTGCACCAGCCTGGCGCAGCACATTTACCAGCATCTCTGCCTCTTATGTCTTATCTCCTCTGTTCCTATATTCCAATTGGAATTGGCACCTTCATCAAAGAAGAAAAAGCTTATTTAGTGTCATAATTACAAGAAATGAGGCTACGAGAAGTAGGAATATTGAAAATTTTGAAGTGCCTTTTTCTCTTGAGGAGGTTGGCAGGGATGAGGAACAGGTGAGACGGCGATTGATGGGCCAGATTGTGTGGCCACACGAGTTAAAATGGATGGCCGGATAAGAGCAACAGGAGAAGGGGACGGGGTTTCGGGGGAGGGGGGTGCTTTCAGCTGTATCCTCTCCAATTAGAATGTATTGCAGATATCATGTCTAGTTATACTGTTTCACCAAGTTCCTCTTTGGGGTTGTTTGATTTGGATTCCTGAAGAATACAAAGAACACAATCCTAGCATCAAAATTTGTTGTGAAGTTTACTGTTCAGTTGTTTGATGTGGAAGAATCTAAAATCTAGAAAACTGTTTATGACGTGCTAGAATATGGTCAGAAAGTTCAATTTGCAAGACCCAAAATAAGTTATATACAAAAAAAAATCCTCTGAGAAATAAGAAACGTTAAAAAAAACTAAAATCACTATAATGCTGGTGTTGAAACCCCAAAAAGAACAATTAAGTAACCCCATGCTGATATAGAAACTCCAAATAGCAAAAGATAAAGTTGACAGAATGAAGAATTAGGGCTGAGGACCAAAATCGTTTTTTCTTTTACAAATTTCAGAAAAAAGTTGAAACATTAAAAAAATTCAAGAGTTTGAAGAGGTTTACTCCAATTGAGCAACACTTCTAAGTCTAACAGATGCTTCGAGTTTAATGCAAAGTTGGTTGGGAGGATGGCGAAGAGAGCGAGTGCGAGTAAGACTAAGTGAGAGGTTACAAGCTCTGAAGCACTACGGTAGGAAGGAGGTGCCGAAATTTTATTAATAAAAAAATAAATAAAAAAATCTACAATGAGGAAGCATTTCGTGAAAATTCGAATTGTAGGAAAAACGCTATAGTAGGAGGACGTTATAGACTATCACGGTTAGCTTAACGAAATTAAGTTACCGCTAAATCAAATCTGGAGCTAGCCGTTGTTGTTTATCACGGCCAGAGAAATTTTGAAAAAAAAAATTATAGCCGTTGTTGTCTATCACGGCAAGAAAAATATTAAACTAGCACCCAAAAAAACATTGGAACGCAACTCCTCCGCAGACATTCTGTCTAATAATTTGGAAGTAAACCTAATAATTAAAATTATCTACAGACATTATGCCTAATAATTTCTTGTAGAATCAAAGTTGCCCGCTCTGCCCTTTTACAGAACCAAATGCTGATGGAATTCACTCATTCATTCGTTTCCTCCTTGTCCTCTAATGGGAGAAACTATTGTAATTGTGCCCGTCGGGCTTGGATCCAATCATACATCCAAATTGATGGCAGGGTCATATGGCAATAGCTCTGTGGTCTATTTTACTCTCTTGAATGAGATTTTGACATTGCTGCTGGAGAATTCTTTATTGCAGTACTCCAGGATAGGCAGTTGTGGAGTTGCGTTTTGCTGTTTTTTTTTTTTTGTGCTAGTTTAATATCTCTCGCCGTGATATACAACAACGGCCAGAATTTTTTTTTTTTTTCAAAATTTCTCTGGCCGTGAATAGACAACAACGGCCAGCTCTAGATTTTATTTCGGTTAATTAGCGGGAAGTTGATTCGCTTAAGCTGGTCGTGATAGTCTATAAACGTCCTCTGAGGTTATGGACTATCACGTTTTTCCTACAAAGCGAATTTCATGAAATGCTTCCTCATTAACGATATTTATTTATTATTTTTCTATTAATAAAATTTCAGAAGGAGGTGAGGCTGCAAGAGTGTGAAAAAAGAAAGAGATCTAGAGGAGAGAGAAAGGATCACAGAAAAAAACAATAGAGTAAACGAACGGAATGGGTTCTCTCTTCAATGGAACAGATTCTAGACTTTCAGTAAAATTTTGACACCGTTGTTTTAAACTTAGACGGTCGTTTGTCGATATCAATTAGCATATTTTAGAGTAGCGCTCTTAACCTCACCAGTTTTTTTTGTGAATTTGATTTTACTAAGATTTATCAAATTGACTTCAATGATGAATTCAAACCGTTTTAATAATCAGCTTCGGCTCGAGTAATATGTTTTGCTATTAAATTTTTAATTTTTTGAATTAATTTAGTATAAAGTTAAGCGGTTTAAAAAAATATGGATTATAATTACTTTTAATATATTTATTTTTTATTATTGTTTTTACCGCTTAACTTTATACTAAATTAATTCAAAATTTATAAATTTGATATGTGAACATATCATCCGTCAAGTAGATTGGGTTGTAAGCTTAAGAACACCTCTAGTTCTACTCCAATATTTTATATGTCATTTAGAATGACCTTAATATTATTAAATTAAGTGTACATGTCTGCATCGGTCCAATCTCAAAGGCAATTTGCTGCAAAATCTTTAAAGAATAATCCATTGTCACGGGATTATGCGCAATGTGCTGAAATAAATGTTTAGTGTACTGTATAGTTGTGAGAAATTTAATTTTTCTTTCTAAAATATATGATGTCAATACATTATTTTAATAATTATTAATATAATTAAATAAAGTGGAGTAAATAATAATATAAAAATATTTATCAATTAGTGTTTCATTACTTTCATTACAAACTTTTGCTCATAAACTTGTTATTTAGTCACCAAAAAATAAATTAAAATTAAATTACAAAATTGATTATTACTTATGCTTAAGCAAATGAAAAAATTAACGATCCCATCAATCTATTTTCCATTGAAAAAATTAAGGATCAAACAACATTGGAATTTTATCTTCCAAAAAATTTAGAACTTCTTTCAATTTCTGATATATCTAATGGGTCATATTTATTACAGTTGGAAATTTTTGCTTATAAATGGGTTTGGTCAACAAAATTATATATACTGCTAGTTTACGATGCAAGTTATTTTTGCACGGATGATATAAAGCGCAATCTGCATTGACACCCTTGGAAAAATGAAACTTTTTTTGTTTTCCAATTTCCAGCATATCACCATTAAAGGGGAACATATGTATTTGCTTTTCTTAAAGGAGGATCTTTTGTAAAAAAAAAATTTCAACTGTGTGTGAGAATAAGTGCGTTTAGGGACAGGATCATATTTGCACCATCAACCATAGTGACAAATTAGAAATTCGGGTTCGGTTCGGCGAGGTCAAAAATTCGTGATTCGGGTATAATACAGGAATGATTCAGTACAACAAGGAAGCAAAAAAAAAAAAAAAACCCCAAAAAAAACGTAAAACAAATTCAAAAAAAAAATTCAAAAATTTTTTTTTTGGCGTTTTTTTCGCGAATAATTCGTAACTCGCATTTTATACACGTTTTATTTGCGAATAAAACGCATTATACGTTTTTCTGCGTTTTATACGGAGTTCGGTTCAGTGATGTCAAAAAAATAAATTATACGCGTATAATTCGCTACAACTCTTATTTATGGAGACAAACTTTAATCCGAAAGATTATTGTTATTGGAACTTTTAGTTTACAACGTGATGATGTAATGATGGAACTTTATTATATAAATTTCTTGATATTTGTCTATGTAATGATAAGATCAAGAAATTAATAGACAAAAAAAGGAAAAAAAAAAAAGACCTTTAGTGTGCTCGTGTAGCTTGATACGTTATAATATTTAATGTGCGTAATTGTACTGCTTGGTGCATTATAACTACTGTTGTGTATGGTTGGATGGATAAGGTATTGTCAAGCGATTAATCAGGAATAATCGGAAATAATCGGCTATAATATCAGAAATAATCCGCTGATTATTTGAAAAAATTAGTAATTATTTAATTACTGACTTTTCAGCTAATTAATAAATCTAAACAGACGTTTTTTACAGCACTAATTATAACTCTTAAATTAGCAATACAAATAAACGGGATGATAAATGAATGGTGGTGCCATTCGATGATTCGAAACAAAAAAAATCCTTACATATTTTGCTTTCTCAACCCGACCGTTCAAATTAGAACTGTTTATGTGGTTAAAACTTCAACTGAAAAGGTTGAAATAACTTTCCAATTGATAGATCCAGTGGGAAAGTATTTGAACTTGATTTGATTTATTGATCAATGAATGACATAAGATTGTGGCGACATCAAATAAATTTATTTAGGTAGGTTGTTTTCTGGAGATATACTGGGGATACGGTCTGGTGACCCGAATCCTTTCCTGTCTCCCACTCAAAAGCCAGTCGTGGACCCGTGGTAGTACTCCCCAAGAGCTTTGTCGTGACCCGAAACGACGGGGTAGATCTCTCCACATTTCACAACCTCATTGGCTGCACATTCACGCCTCCAGTACCGGATTCATTTCTTTCAAAAAAAAAAAAAAAAGTACCGGATTCTCTAGCCTCGCCACGTAGCACCCTTCCCTTTCTGCTCCATTATTTATTATCCAGTTCAAGCTGCTACGATCCCTTCTCTATATCCACACAAATAACCAAAACAACCTCTTCCGTTAAATCATTGCCTCGAGATTCGTGTAACTTGTGATAAACGGAGTAAAAGTGCTCAAGCTCCCCTCTTGGGTAAAAGCTGTGTAGCCAAAGATAATTTTCATTTTCTCCGGCAGTTTCTTAGCCCATAAATACCCCTCGTGGCCGTAGCGCATCGAGCCGACACCTGGCCTTCTCTCTCAGCGTGATCGGGGCTCATCGACAACTGACAAGGCTACACTCCTTCACAGGTCCTCACTTCTCCCTCCCAATTTTACCATTAAAATTCTGCCTAATTATTTTAGCTAAAAGAAATTTCTTGTATAATTATCTTTTTTTTTTTACTTAAGCAGGTTAGGCACGTCTCCGTTCGATCTGGATAAGACTTTCCCATTCTAATTAGTTTTCTTATTGGGGATTTAGGTACTTCCATTCTAGGAAGGAAGATTTTAGTAGGTTTAATTCAACCTCAGCCTACACCTCAACCTACCTAAGATTTGCCAAATCCAGAAAGAAATCGCACTAAAAACTCTCCAATTCCTCTCCAGGGAAGACAGCGTGCATGATCGGTTGAAACGAGAAATTCACTCCTAAATTGCAGATCAATATGGATTTCAACAAGGAAATCGCATCTGGATCAAGATCGACTGACCGGCAGCTGCCACGTCAGGGATCAATTTATTCACTAACTATCGACGAATTTCAAAACACTCTGGGGAAGGATTTCGGGTCGTTGAACATGGATGAGCTATTGAAGAGTATCTGGACTGCCGAGGAGAGTCAGGCAATGGCCACAGCCATGACCGGTGGCAACTCTGGAGGGGCTGCTCCGCCAGGTGGTGGAATTCAACGGCAGGGATCTCTCACTCTTCCTCGCACTCTCAGCCAGAAAACTGTTGATGAGGTCTGGCGTGACCTACTAAGGGAGAATTCTGCTTCCACCACTGGTGCTGCTGCCGCTGCTGCTGCCGCTGCCGCCGCCTCAGCAGCAGCAGCGGAGTGTCAACCACACCAGCAACAGAAGCTAGGAGAGATGACTTTAGAGGAGTTCTTATTTCGGGCTGGGGTTGTCAGGGAAGATACAATCCCTCAAAGTAATATTGTTACTGGAAATGGTAATAATAATATTAATGATCCTAGTAGTAATGGTAACAATTTGTTCTATAACAATTTGATGGGTAACAGTAATAATACTGCCGCCGGTAACAATAGTGCAGCAGGGATGGCAATGCCATTGAGGTCTTATGCAGCAGGAGGGATGGTGGGGATGGGGGATCCTGTTGTCAGTATCAGCAACATGGTTATGGGGCCAGGTGGAGTTGTGGTTGGGCCGGTTGGTTCACCAGATGGGGCACTGGGGAAAGTAAAAAATGGGGATGTGGGGTCATTTTCTCCAGTGGTGCCATATGAGTTTGGTGGGGAGATGAGAAGTGTGAAGAAGCGTGGGCCAGTTGAGAAGGTGGTCGAGAGAAGGCAAAGGAGGATGATAAAAAATAGAGAGTCAGCAGCGAGGTCACGAGCTCGTAAACAGGTCAATGATTCTGTTTCTCAATGCAACCTTTGGTTTTTTATTTAGGATAATTGGTAGTGGTTAGGTTTTATAATTTCCATTTTTTTTAGTTTGTTGGTGGCTTTAATCCTAGTGCCTGTAATAGGGATCAAGTACACAAGGCAAACCAAAAAAGTGCATTGCAATAGTAATTCAGCCAAATAATATTTCATTCTAGTTTGATTTATCAGTAACTCATTATTTATATTTCTTCAGGAGGAAAGCCCATAATCAAGAAATTCCATAATGCTGATATTATTTATTTTCTCAGTGAATCATTGCATGCTGATATAATTGGGTGCAAGGCAAGAAAAAACATTTGTAGAATTAAGCTTGTAGAGAAACAAAAAAAAATTCGCCATTCAATTAAGCAATTTATCATTTTACTACTCTACTTGCATGAGCCATTTCAGTTAGAAAATTGTTATTTATTGGGAGCATAACTTCATATATATGTTGTCGTTATGGAAAATTTAAACAATGATCCTACAAATGCACGATCTATCTTGTTTACCTGTGCTTTTGTCATGAACAGGCTTACACTATGGAGCTGGAAGCTGAAGTTGCAAAGCTCAAGGAGCAGAATAAAGAATTGCAGGACAAACAGGTAATGCACGACACAAAAGTGTTTTTTTTTTGGACTGCTACTACAGTTGATTCTTTAGGTCTCGGTCTTTTTGATAATTTTGGTCTAGAATGCATTTTATTACAGAAGTCATTATCAAATGCAGGCTCTGGTGGCATTCTTCTGCAACTAAATTATTATTTTTCTACTGTAGTCCATTGTTTGCTAATAACACCTTGTAATTTACAGGATGAGATGTTGAAGCTGCAAAAGAATGAGGTATTTCCATAATTCAGTATAAATCTTATTTCAGCTTGTATTTGGGCTAAATGCCCTATCATGTCATTAGGTGAATTATTCATTCTCCAGAAATTTGAGGCAGTTAGTCAACAATCCAGTCAGGTATCTCTTTCGAATGGGTTTTGCAATGTTTCTGGTAATTGTTTTAGCAAAGGTCTTATTTGTGCTGTTTGTTTGAGTAGAAGACCTTTGTCCCAACTTCCAAGTCTTGTTCTTTGAACTCTTGAAATTTGTTTGGCAAATAATAGTCAATTATATTCACATAGTTTTTAAATTTGCAAAAAATTGCTCCTTTGGTTCATGGTCCGGAGAGTATCTCTCGATTTGGTCCTTTGAACTTGCAAGTTCCCATTTTGGACTTTCAAAATTTATAGTTGTAGCAATTTGGTAACTACTGTTGCTTTTCATTCAGAGATAAAAGGTTCTTAGTTTATCTAATGAATCAAGCCACAAGAGTAATTTGAAAAAAATGAAAGCTGACTTCGGCATTTTAAGCAGGTTGTGGAGATCCTAAACCATCAACATGGACCCAAGAAGCTGTGCTTGAGGAGGACACAAACAGGCCCCTGGTAATTGAGAAACAAAATAGTGAGGAAATAGAGATATCTACTCTTATGGCAGTTGTATATATTGAGATGCAATAGGGAGGAAAAGAAACTTGTCCTCTGCTGTACATTTATAATCAGCAGAGTTAAGCTGATAGCTTATTTTCTTTGTTTTTATGTTATTATTTGTCTAATTATAATGTTTGTTAAATCCTTGTCTTTGTCGAGAGCTATGCTTTATGTTTTGCTTGATGATCATCAGAGGGATGATGGGTGCTGGAGTTGTGCATTTAGCAGTTCACGTTTCTAATAACCAGATTTTGGAAGTAGTTGACTGGCGGTTAATTTTAATTGGGTAACCGTATTTTGTACTGAAATTAGAGAATGCTAAATTGATTCTGTCCATGTGAAATTGCATGAAAGCTTGCATATGATAATCGTACATTATAGTGGAAGACGATCTGGGGGTGCACTCATGGTATATGTTGACACGTTGTGGCAATAAGATTTTCGCTTGGATGCGTTTGGTACACAATCAGTGATCACTAATATGCCAATATCTATACAGCTTCCATTACAAATGAAACTGGGTACTGATGCTCATTCTCAACCATTTTACAAGATGTTTAAAATCTGTGCCTAAAAAGATGTTGAAATTATTGTTAACCTCTCTTGAACTTTTCAGTTTTTACAGGATATTTCATTAAGAATTGAACTCTTTCATTCCTCTACCTCACCTAGAGTAGATTACCTGCATAGTAAAGCTCTAGTTCAACAACTGCTAGCTTCTCTTATGCAAATTCTTTAAAATATGTTTACATCAATTAGCTTCGTTGTTTTTCTTAAAAAAAGTGCGCTTTGTTCTCCACTTTTGAGTTTCCGAGTATTTTTCTGTGGGTCCAGAGTGTTGTTTCTATTGTACGACTTCATGTTGAGTGAGAAACGGTTTGTCCTTTTGACAACTGCTTTCATTTGTTTTTAAAAAATAAAAATGGAGAATATCTTTCTCATGTGCAAAGCATGAATATCCTTGGTGGCATAAATCATATGCGAATTCTATAGATTCGACTGAAACTTAAAAGTTATGTACGATTCATGCAATTACACACATTCAATACTAGAAGCAGAACCTAAATAAGAGGCTTTACAATTCATGCAATTCCTCACAAAAAAAAAAAAGGGAGGCGTTATGTTTTTTTATTATTAATTTAAGATTATAGTCCAAGTCTCAAATCAGTTTCAATATGAATATTAATAGTCTATTCTATAATATTCTATACGAACGATAATATATTTTAGCTACTAAATTAGATGATGTGATTTTCAAAATAAAGTATCTTTATAATTATGAAAGCTCAGGACTGTTGACTTCAATACTGAGGTACTGTGGGTTACAGAGGGTAAAGAAGGGAATAATGTGGCAATTCATTGCGTAATTTGTAAATATTATTTATAAATTACATTCTTTAAAGGGAGAGCATGAACATCGCAGCCGTTGGCACTGGCAGATTGGCTCCTTATCCTAGTTGAACGGCTCAGATCGGTCCTAATTGATGATAGAAATATCAGCTGCTCCAATTTCAAATACTATCGTGTAGCGAGCTGCTTTTAAAAAAAACAAAACTGATAATCGAACTGCAACAATTTGCACGGAAGAAAGCGCCACAAAAGAAACGGCGCCCTATCTCTTCAGAAAACATGTGGTGGGGCCCAGCACCACAATACGTTCGCCGCTTGGAAGTTGGAGCGTGGGCCGCGTGGCGAGGGATCTCTTTCCTGGAGAAGGCAATAAATGCACGGTTGTTAAGTTATGTTTTTTTTTTATTTGAAGTCAGTGGTCCCGGACTCCATCTCTGATTTGATTTCCTTTCTTCACTTCCGTATCCTACTTCCTTTGACGCACCTCTCTGTACATGGAATAATAGAATGTTCCTAAGGCAACTGTTTGGAATTTCGTTCACTCTCTGGCTGGAGGTGGTGGAAGGGAAGAGTCGAGAGAGGAAACAAATATTTGGAAGGCGTCTCTTCGATTTTTGAAAAGACAGATTTAAAAGTTGCGGGTTGTTGTATATCCGTGAGCTTCGTTTCAGTAAAGTTGTCCATACGCGTTTGACCCAGTGTGGTAAAATTCGGTTTTATTCGGTGAATATTCGGCAGTATATTTCTATTCGATGTCCGGTTGAATAGAAAATAGTTATTTTGATTGAATATTGATTTCATGTTTTAAAAAAATTAAAAAATATTCAAAATTTATTAAAAGAGTTCTGGACCCGAATTCATAACTCATTAAATGAGTTCCGGACTCGTCAGATAGGTGTTCTCTTTAGGCATCCCACTCAGAAGTCCTTTATAACATCTCTATATGCTGTCTTATTGTATTTAAGTACTGTGAGATTAAATATTTAATAAAAAATTCGCATATATAAATCCGAATAAGAATCCGCATATTCGGCTGCATACCGTATATTAATACACTAGTTTGATCTACAAGAAAGAAGAAAAAACAATGTAGAACCCGATTTTACCTTCCAGTTCCTCGTCCAGCCGGAGTCCGTATCCTGACAGGTACCTGAGGTGCAATATAAATAAACGGACGGTCCAAATTAATCAGCCATATCAAATTCATAATCTGGTGCCTATAAAAACTGTAGGACGAATTGCTTTGAGATTTGTGCAAAGTTAAAAGTATGGTCCGGATTTCTTATTGAACCTCAGGTACCAGGGGATCCGAATTCCGTCCAGTAATCCACCTTTTTTTTTTAATTTACGACGATAATTCTCCCATTTAAAAATGTTAGATAGTTATAATTTATTTTTTAAATGTATACATTCACAGTAATATCTAAACTTTTTTATCTATGAAATTTCCATATCTTTGCTTAAGATGGAAAATTGAAATGCATACTTTACAAATAAAATGCTTGTGAAAACGATTTTGACCCTGGCTGCATAGAGATACAGCTAAAAATATTAATGAGGGGCCAATAACGCAGGGTTATAATTTTTTTCTTTCTGCATTTGTGTTATGACTTTTTCGTGCGGACGAATCATTTAAGTTATACAATGGCTTAATAATATTAGTGTATCTTAATAACATAATTTGATATAGAAATAATTTTAAACAAACTATTTACTGAATTTGTGATAAAATTTGGTATAAAATAAATCATGCTACTATGTCATTACCACTTCTATTTTTTTCGAACAATTTTTTTTTCAGATTTTCATTTGGCAATTTTTTATTTGTATGTGTGTTTGTAAGAAATTAAATAAATCAAGGAAAAAAAACATTTTTGGATAACTAATGTTTGTGCCTAAGATATATACCTCACATGCACCGGACATATTAGAAAATGAAAATATATTATTTTGCACCAAACCACTCCGTACCATAGTAACAAAATACGCGAATTATACGCGTATAATTCGCGTATAATTTGTTTTTATACATAACCGCACCGAACTCCGTTTAATACGCGGAAAAACGTATAATACGTTTTATTCCTGAATAAAACGCGTATAAAACGTGAATTACGAATTATTCGCGATAAAAACGCCAAATTTTTTTTTTTTTTTACGTTTTTTTTTGGGGTTTTTTTTTTTCCTTCCTTGTTGTACCGAATCATTTCCGAATTATACCTGAATTATACCCGAATCACGAATTTTTGACCTCGCCGAACCGAATCCGAACTTTTGATTTGTCACTATGCTCCGTACTTGCATGTGGGTACACCCATTATATTATACGCATGCCTTTACACACAATCTGCAAATACACGGAAAGGATCCAAAATCATGTTCTTTTTTCCTTTCACAAAACTTTATTTTATATTTTTTAACTCATGCATTCAGAAAATTTAGTTTTAAACTTACATAAACGAAAATGTTCCATGTTAAGACTGAATTTATATGTTTCAATATTATTGTGAATATACACATCTACAAATTAAACATACAATTTCCAAATATTTAAAATCGAAATATTAATAATATTTAAATAAAAAATGGGGATAGATGAAGAATCGAAAGAAGAAAAAAAGATCAGTGTACTTTCGTCGGCCCACAAAGACGGACAGATATCCTCCCAGGTACCTGACTCAAGTAAATTGCAACAGTCGACTCAAATTAATTCTATCTGAATTAAACTCAAGTCGGTGTCTATTGAGACTGTAGGAAGTTTATTATGAAATTCGTGTCCTGTTAACTGACCATGCGATTGTAATTTGCTTGAGTCAGGTAACCTGAGGTGGCGTGAATTCCGAAAAAACAAGGCATCCATTGTAAAGTGGGTTTTATAAGGCCTGACCACGTGAAGGAAGTGTCTGGAAGTATATATCTAAATAAAAAGATATACGCAACCCGTACTTACTCCCTTATTTTATCTATCCTTTATTTTTTAGAGATCTTATTTTGTCTATTTGATATTGAGTGAGACTCACTTTTGTGTCAGGCCCAATATTAGCCGACATTTTTATTAATATCCAAAGTTTGATAGAAATTAATAAATATCCACGTTCACTGGGAAGATATAAAAATACTTATACTGATTATTTTCTAACCAGTATTAAATTTAATTTATTACGAACCAGCAAATGGCTGGTATCCAAATTTTTTTAATACGGTACCAGCTATTTAATGATCGGTACTCAAATTTTTTTTTTTAGAGACTGAGAACAACATGCTGAAATCTAACATTAAAAATTCGATTTTTTTCTAAAATATTTGTTAGATTACTTCTTTTGATATATAATTAGCATATTTAAACTAAAATACGCTAAATTACTTGAAATTATGTTAAATTACACTACATTATGTTAAATTATATTGAAATACGCAAAATTACAATCATTACAAAATGAAAGGTACTCAATTTAAGGATGCTGGTTATTGTCAAATTAAATTTACTAGCCGCATGCGAACACTAAATTATGTTTTTTTTAGGTACTAACTTTTAACAATTTCATTATGCTGCATACGACACTGTCACTAGCCGCATACGGATCGTTGTGTCTACCGATGATAAAAAACTTTAACTCAATTTTTGAGGCACTAAACGATGTTTTTTTGCAATTCTAGTTCTGTCGGCCCCTTGTGAGTGTCACCAAGGCGCCATTGGCCCCGTCTAGTTTCAAGCTTTCCGAATTAGAGTCATACGCGCAAATCCGAGTTTCCTAGCCAAAGTTATGGCCGTTTAAAGTAAAAAAAAAAACGATGCTTTAGTGCATAAGCACCGATGACGCACTGATGTTTTATGCACATCAGCGATGCACCGATGTTTTTTTAGCACTACCCTGCTTAATTGTCAATGCTAAGTCTAATAAAATATTGATGTTTTATTACAAAAACATCAGCGATGCACCGATATTTTTTTAGCACTACTCGGCTAATAAAACATCGATATTTCATTGCAAAAACATCGATGATGCACCGATACATGCAACCGATGTAACACACGCATCCAACCAAATACATTTGTTTGATCTTAGCCAAACCGAGTGCAAACTTCAATCCGAGTTTCCTACGACTTTTTCTTCTAGCCAACTATGCTATGCCTATCCTAAAAAAAAAAAATTTTGGTACC
Source organism: Carex parvula (assembly GCA_025461045.1). Lineage (NCBI taxonomy): Eukaryota > Viridiplantae > Streptophyta > Magnoliopsida > Poales > Cyperaceae > Carex > Carex parvula. Next base: position 218,889 of record JAJGRW010000162.1, read on the forward strand.
GGCCATTAAATGGCCGGTACCGTATTAAAAAAAAAATTGAGTACCAATTATTTCTGACCGGTAATGAATTAAATTGGATACCGACCAGAAAATGACCGGTATGAATATTTTTATAACTTCCCGGATATGAGTATATTAATTAATTTCTATTAAACTTTTGATATTAATAAAATTGTCGGCAATATTAGTGACATGAGTTGAGTACGAGGCAGCGTATATAAATAGTCCCTATCCAAATACTATGTTATTATTCTTTCACTTAGGTCGTATACAGGTGTGTCAGGTATAGACCGCGTATATCTCCATTCTTATATTAAGTATGTAGATGTTCTAATCTGTCAACGACTTTGATTAAAAGATGAAATTTTGGAATGAATATCAGTCCTCCGATTAAATATTCTGATTCTATACATCTTTTTTATTTATTTTTACGTGTATAAGTATAAATTTATTTAAATACGTACTCGCCACACGTACTCTTCATATCATCTTTTTTATTGGTAATATATTATTTCTTTCTATTTTTTAAATGTCATATAAATTTTTTTTGAATTGATTGATAATTGATTGGTCATGTCTTTATTCTTTCTATTTTCTTATATTATTTAAGGAATGTTATTTGTCATTTAATATTACATTTTGTTTGAGATTTTTTAGAAAATATGTTAAAAAGATCAACAAAATATATGACATTTAATATATCATTTAAGAAATGTTAATTATATGTGATGTCATTTAAGAAATATTATTTGTCATTTAGTCTATTTATTTATGAAAATATATCATTTTGTATGAGATTTTTTGTTCTTTTATAACTCATTCCCGTTGCAACGCAAAGGCACAATAGTGTGTGTGTGTGTGTCTATATATATATATATATTGTGATCATTTAACATTATTCTTCTCGATTTTTTTATTAATACCCAAAAAAAAGATACTAAATCTGCTCTCGCTTTTCAAATTTTTTTCGAAAAATACCCTGATAGTCCCACAATGGGGCAGTTTGCTTCCTGATCCAGCCGCCTTACAGTGGGGAGGTCTGATTTTGGCTATAAATTGAGGGGTAGGGGTGGCGGTTTGGGCATATTTCATTCCAAAATTGTGTACACACTCTCTCCTCACTTTCTCTCTTTCTCCAGAAGATCGCTCACACAATTGCATGTAAGTCCTGTAATTTATTTAATTTATATTTAGTCCAAAAATATTTAGAAATTTTTAGGAATTAATATAATTGTTAGGAATTGTTTAGGAATTGTTAGGAAGTGAGATAAATTGTTAGGAATTACTATAATTGTTAGAAATTGTTTAAAAATTATTTAAAATAATTAATAATAATAATTTTGAGATTAATATAAATTATATTATTAATTATTTTTATTTTAGTTTGTAATAATATTTTTTATTAATTATTATAAATTGTAATAATATGTTAGAAATTCTTAGAAATCTTAGGAACTGTTAGAAATATCAAAACTAAGGTTTTAAAAATATCAGACATGGTTCAGAAATGCTGTAACTTTTTCATTAGAAGTCCAAATACCAAAATTAAGGTTTTGAAAATACCATATATGGTTCAGAAATACCATAACTTTTAAATTAGTGGTCTAAACACCAAAATTAAGGTTTTAAAAATACCAGACATGGTTTAGAAATGTCGTAACTTTTTTATTAGTGGTCCAAACACCAAAATTAAGGTTTCAAAAATACCAGACATGGTTCAGGATACCGGGTTCGAGGTGCAGAGCCTCCGCAGAGACCAGGTTGCACGACCACGAGTCGAGTGGGAGTAGGTTGCAGGCTGTAGATGCCTTTGCCAATGCTTTATTTGGCACACCGCCTCCGGTCACATATCCCTCCACCTGGGAGGCCGATCCATGGGAGGTCCGTACATAGTCAGTGATCCAGGAGGAGGATCCATGGGCTACTGATCAATCTCATTTTGATAGCGAATTACGTAAAATTTTGGCTTAGGTTTTGCCTTATTTTCTCACCTTTTGTGAAAAAGGTTACTGTTGCCATATTTTATGTTTTAGTGCAGGAACCATGTTTTGAGACTATTTTACATCATTTGGAGCAAGAATCGGGTCGATTGGACAAGCGCAGCTCACCGACTAAGGCTCTAGTACGGACCGTATTAGCCAATACGGACCATAGCCCCAGTACGGATCAAAGATGACCGAATACGCATTAACTCCTGCAGTGACACAGTGGGAGTATGGTTCGTATTAGCTAATACAGACAGTACCTAAGGCGCGCTTTGGTGAATAACTGCAATAGCTGTATCCAGATCTGATAACTTGGACTCCACTCATCTCCAGGCACCCCTTCACACATATATAAGCCTTCTGGACTGAACATAAACATATCTTTATATCTTTGGCTTTATATTTTCTTAAGTGAGAAGAGAGGAGTGTGTAGAGACTAAGTAGGAGGGTACTTCGTGTATGGTTGTATTTTTCTATTATCTCTTTGTAAACATACCGTTCAGCGGCTAAGTTTAGATTCTTAGGGTTGGCAGTAAACCTTGTTACTCATGATGCTTTGATATATATTTTTATTTGATCATTGTTTAGTCTTTTATTGTTCGATTACTTTTGCGCTTTATGTTCTATCTTACTTGATTTCATTTATTAGTCTAGACCGTCATGTGATGGTCACACATAGAAGGTAGTTATCTTTGGGCTAATCAAATTGGGATAAGGGAGATTAAAAATACTAGATTAATAGTGGAAACCTTAACCGGAGACACCAATTGGATCAACAAAAGTACACATGGGAGTCTCGACATTCGCAGACGAATGTTGCATTGTCGTGCCTTACCATGGGGACACCCAACATAACCAAGATAGTAGGGACGCACCCAATAAGTGAAGTATGATTTTTTTTGGGCTAGTCACATATCTCCAAGCACTAATCAAGACAAGTCTTAACGGAATCTCCTGATTAGTAGGGTGGTTGCTAGGCAAAAGCGGTAATCACTAAATTGGATTAGAAACCCTCATACAACAACTGAAAACTAACATCAAATAAGGTAAAAATCAAAGCAGATTGAAGTAACAACGATGTGTCACATCTCTATCTTTATTTTACTTACTTTCAATTTTCGCCAAATACATTGATAAAAAACAACAACTCTTTCATTTCAGATTTTGTCTAGCCTTTCGAAAGATTGTGATTTAATCGCTCAAGACCTTAAATCTTATTCCCTGCGGATCGACACTTGTTTATACTAACCGGGTTATAAATTTTATTACAATTACACCCATCAGCTACCCGTAGAGTGTCAGGGATCTGAGAGGAGGAGATGGATGTGGATGATGATGAGGAGGAGGAGGCTGTTCAGATAGGGTATCTGTTGTCGCCTAAGCAGCACCGTCCACCTGATAGATTAGATCTCTCTGGTCGTCGCCGCCGTCATAGGTTTTTAAGTTATATTTTAGTTTTAGTTGACTGGATTGTAGTATTTTATATTTGGATTGTATTGTTTTATGTTTGGATTATTATATTTTATGTTGTAGTTTTAGCATTTTATTTTTCTTGTTTGTTGTTTTTTTAGTCAAACAAAACAAATTATAACATTACAACAAATTATAAACATGACTATAAAATTATAAAACATTACACAACAAATTATAACACATCGTTTGATGTTTCAACAAATTTATAAAATAACATATTACACAACAACTTATAACAAAATAAAATTTAACAACAAAAATTGTAACACAAATATAGCAACATTTAAAAAAAACAAAATTCATACCGGACCACCCCACTGTGAGGCGGCTGGGTCAGGAAGCAAACCACTCCATAGTGGGGTAGCTAGGTCGAAACTTTTATGTATAACATTTATTCAAAAAAAATAAACCAAAACACCCCTGTTTCTGGGTTTTTCGGATTCTACCCAGGTCGCACAAGTATTATGCGGCCCCTGTTATGGGACTGCATAATACCGGTGCGGCCCCAACTTTTTCCTTTTTTTGTCTAACAGAAACATAATGGGATATCTCAAAGTTTGAGTGGGGTCCTCATACTCTGTAAAACCAAATGCCACGTGGGTGGGGTCCACATACTCATTACAATTTAAATTCCTTTTTTCTTGGAATTTGCATCCTCTGAGATATCTCAAAGTTTGAGAAATCTCAACAGTTAAATTACGTTCTGGCGAATCTCGAGGTACATATAATACTGGTCCTTGTGCTATCCCCAAATAGACATCATCGTACACGTCAGTCACGTAAAAGTTGAGACATCTAAGTAGACATAAAAAATATATATATGGGGCCGCACCGGCATTGTGCGACCCCCTGACTGGGGCCGCAGGGGCATTGTGCGGACTCCAACCTTTGGGGCCACAGAATGCCGATGCGGTCTGGGTAGAATTCGAATTCCCCAAAAACATGAATATTTTGGTTTATTTTTTTTTGGAAAATGTTAAGGGAATTTTTCAAAATTTTTGAAAACCGAAGGGAGATCTAGTAAATTTTTTTTAGGGATTAATAAAAAAATCTGTTATTTCTTATGTGTACTCCGCCGACATTTTTATTAATATCCAAAGTTAATTACAAATTAATAAATTTACCCATGATTCTCAAGTTTTTCCAAATGTCCAAACTGGCCATAAAATGGCCGGTTTTCTCTTTTTTTTTTTTTTAAGAGAGACACTACGAAGAGCAAGATAATGAAATCTAACACTGAAAATTTGAATTTTTTGTTTAAATTATTTGTTAGATTACTTCTTTTGATTTATAATTAGCATATTTATACTGCAATACACTAGATTACTTGAAATTATGTTGAATTACACTATATTACATTAAAATTACGCTAAAAATTATGTTGAATTATGCTAAATTACACTAATTTCGCTAATTATAATGAAATACGGTAAATTACGCTAAACTACGCAAAATTACGCTAAATTAGGTCGATTTTGTGCCATCTTTCGTAAATCATAAAAAATAGTAAACAAATTCAAAAAATAGTAAAAATTGGTATTCTACAAGTTTATTATATAACTAATTTACTGAGCTACTTAGATTGAATAATACAAATGAAAATCTTAATCGGAAACTTCAACTCAAGTTTTCAGGCTCTTCCTTTTGTTTTTTGGCTATTCTGAATTTTAAAAAATGACGTAGTGGTCACTGACGCATGCGTATTTTCACAAGCTTTTCGAAAAGTGGTCATTTGCTGAAATCGGACACTCGAGCGCCGTTTTATGGCCGTTTGAAGTTTCGTCGTAGTTTTTCGCTTTTTCAGTGAAGATATCGTCCCTATTCATAAGTAATTTAGCGTAATTTTACCGTATTTTAGCGTAATGGACTGTAATTTAGCGTAATTTAACGTAATATAGTGTAATTCAACATAATTTCAAGTAATTTAGCGTATTTTAGTATAAATATGCTAATTATACATCAAAAGAAGTAATCTAACAAATAATTTAAACAAAAAATTTAAATTTTCAGTATTTGATTTCATTATCTTGCTCTTCATAGTGTCTCTTAAAAAAATAGTTTCTAAGTATAAATCACTATGAAGATAAAAGAGAAACAAAAAATAGTTTCTAATTATACATCACTATGAAGACACACAGTAATTTACCGGAATTTATCGTATTTTAGCGTAATTTAACATAATTTAGCGTAATTTAATGTAATATAGTGTAATTCAACATAATTTCAAGTAATCTAGTGTATTTTAGTATAAATATGCTAATTATAAATCAAAAGAAGTAATCTAACAAATAATTTGAACAAAAAATTCGAATTTTTAGTGTTAGATTTTATTATCTTGCTCTTCATAGTGTCTCTAAAAAAAAAAGAAAAAAAGAAAAGAAAGAGGAAACCGACCATTTTATGGCCGGTTTGGATATTTTTGGAAAAACTCGAAAATTATGGGTAAATTTTATTAATTGTAATTACTTTGGATATTAATAAAAATGTTGGGTACCTCCGATGTTTCTCCGTTTAGCACTAACATTACTTGTAAGTTATATTAATAAGTAACGAACAAATAACAAATTAATTAACCAATAAATTGAGAACTTTGAAACCTGAAAAATATATTACGCATATCATCTACGTAAATTATTTTTTGATACACACAATTTAAATAATGAAGGATACTTATATAATTTGAATTTAGTTTGAAACTTTATATTTCTTGACTTTTTCTCATGAACGAATTGTTTAGGGTCTGTTCGGCTGCACTCTCATTTTTACTGTTCACGTGAGAAAAACAAATTTCATCAGACTGAATTTTTTTTTCCCACGTGAACAGTAAAAATCAGTTCAAAATTTTTCTGTTCCTGTACCCATTCCCTTGCCCATGTGTCCGCCGAACAGGCCCTCAGTAAAGTCTGCCAAAATGTTCTTGTTGACTTTGTTTTACTTTTTTTGTTGTTGATATTTTCTTATAAGGCGTAAAAACTTTGAGGGGTATCTTCAGTGAGATTATTATTGATTTACAGATAATTATCTAAACTAAAATTTTACGGATAGTAGTTCGTAAATTGTGTAAGTTCGTTTATGTGCATATGTGCTGCTACTGTACGACTTTTACGTTTAATAATATGCCTATAAACTTTTTATCAAAAAAAAAATTGTAAAAATTTATTGCAGACTATTGTACTTAACTTTTTTCTCCCTCTCTCTCAGATGATTATTTTTATTTCTTTTGTTTGAATCTGCTAAAACAGTTCTGGAAGATATGATAGATCCCTAAACAATGTCTTGACTAGCACATATGACATTTAACTCTTCATTGGTATTTTCACAATATTGACATTGTTTATTTTCCAAATTCTTGTTATTCAATCTCTGCAAACAATCACTAAATCGGTTCTATTGTTGATTTTAAACCTTGATCAAGTTGAAATTTCATTCCTCTTTGTACTCGTCCATACCGCAGGTAACTTTGCTTATAATATTTGACAGATATACATTTTTTAAAGTAAGTACACTAAATTGATAAAGAAACAAGTTTAGATGTCTTTTGTGACTAAGTGCCAGTTTGGTATGAAGATATATTTGTCGTTGAGTACATATATGATTGATGTATATTTAATTCTTTAATTCATATTTTATCTTTGACATTGATTGTTTTATTTTATTGTTTATGTTGGATGGTTATTATTCAAATTGTTTGAATTGTTTTTTATGAAATCATGAGTTGAAAGTCAAGCTATCCAATACACTTTCAAATTTTTATGTATATTACAGATAATTTTCTTATTTTGTAACTTTCAAACTCTGATCTCTCACATGAGACCAATATGTCTTTGTCACTAGATCAAAAACAAGTTTTTTTGAATTGTTATTTATGTTCATAGTTTTATTTTTCAGTTTAACAGTGTTGGATAGCATAAAATATTTTCAAATTCAGTGATTAAGACAATATTTTCTGTACAAAAGGTTGTAAATACGAAATTGGATGAAAAAATCGTATCTAAAGTTGAATCACGCGGCGAGAGTGCTGAATGATGGTTAAACCAATCAAAGCAATATGATATTGATAATGATATCGATGCGTATCTATATATGAGTTTTTTATTTTTGTTTTTGTTCCAGTAAAAGTTGAATCTAGCTGTCTATGACTCTATGGCCATCTTTTTTTATTTTATCAATTAACCTTTGACTCTTAGGTATGTTATCGGGTACCACTAAGACAAATCCTGTTAAGATAAACACAAATCAGAACTGCCTAGAACTGGACGCGTGGGTGTTTTTCTGCCACACATTGGTCTTCTCCGAAAATTTCTCGTCAATGACGTGTTTTTATAACAAAAGGAAAAAAAATTAAGAAATAACTAGAGGTGCTACTTTTTATCCGATTACCTTAATCTAATTCGGAACCAAACTGGATCCGAATCAGAACTAACCCGAATCCGATTAATTTAAATAAGATATAATTTAAAAATATAACTGGTTAAATTATGGGTACAGTAACAAAATTAATAATTTAATCCGATTTGGATTCGAACCGGAACCGATATTGTAATGGATATGATATGAGTTTGATTTAGTTATCCGACCCATAACCAAACTCGACCCGATATCCGTATAAATATCCAATAAAATGATAATACTATTTCTTTATAATTATTTAATATAAACACATATCTTAATAACTATGATAAGACAATCATTTGTAATATTTTTTAATTTCTTGAATAATATTTATTGCTCTTCCACACAAATTATTAAAATCAAATGTCATGTTCATTTTTATAAATATTCGAAACTAATTAATTCCTTTCTTGATCTCTTTATCTACTATGTATCTATCTTTCTGCACGGATTATTGAAATTTATTGCTCTCTTTGCTGATTGAAACAAATTGATATTAATATTCTATTCTTGGATTGTGAAACCATATAATGAAATCACCATCTTCAATATTTTACTTTATAAAATTATCTCACCTGCGATATTTTGGAGCAGATTTTAATTTATATTATAATGATATATTATGTGAGATGTTTAAGAAATTATAATTATATTTAAACATAAAGTGTTTCTCAAATGCTTGTGAGTTGCGACATGTACCCACTCCGGATCCGGACCTGCCCCGGATCCGAACCGGACCAGATAATCCATAAACAAGTTATGGGTATATATCTACCATAACCGAAAGACTGGACCCGAAATATCTACGAGTAGATAAGTATCCGGATCCGGATCCGGACCCGACCCAATTTGAAACAAATAAGTATATGGATCGAAATTCGGACTCAAGTACTTTTAGAGTACGGGTCCAAATATAATAGTATCTGGACCATGGGTGCGAATCTGCTGTGATTCTAAGGAATCGCAGGGTCATGCAATTCTAATCTCAACTATTCAAACAATGAAATTCAAAATTTTTTTGAGAAGTCAATTTTTGTGCACGAATCTCGAAACATAAAAAATGGTTGGGATTGGAATCGCAAGGACCCTGCGATCCCAAAGGATCGCAGCAGATTTATTTTCTCTGGACCATACCCGACCCGATAGCACATCTAGAAATACCTACTCCCTTCAGCTTCTTTTTAAGTTTTCACAACTAAAAAAAGGCAAAATCGTTTTATATTTTAATAGTATAGAAAGAAATTGTGATGTTTTTCTAGTTCCGTTTGTTGATATTCGTATCCACTACTACGTGTCACAAAAAAATTGAAAAGAAAAAATAAGAAAACTAAAAGGTTTTGTAGAATTTGTATTTTAACAAATAATCCCAAAAATATACATATATATTTTTATCTCTCAAAAACATCACAAAACGTGGAGTATTATGGTTTCTTAATTGTTGTGTTGTCCTGAATTATGTATGTGTGAATGTGTGGTAAAATCAAAGAATCGCATTATTGTCATGATTCCTGTCACAAAAGCTTAAGACAAAATTGGATACATGCCATTAGAACTTTTTCCATTCAAATTTTGAAGCTAGATATTAATCCATCAGTATTCCATTCTTTTAGCTTTTCCTCCTTCATTAAAATACTTTAATTAATTTGGATTATAAATTGATTGAATAATAAAATGGAAATTTTACCCTTCTGTAAAACTGTCTCAAAATCCATGTTGTTTCATTACTTGTAAATGTAATTAAACCATACCATCTCCATTAATTAGGACATTTTCTTGTTCATTATTGAATGATAGTCTTGCGCTATGTCAATCCTGTCAGCTACTTTTGCTCTGTAGAGACCAGTCTTTGACCATCTCCGTTGTACCTCATCTTGCTGGTCCGGTACCAGTCTACTCTGAGACAACTGTTGTTGAAGAGTTACCAATTCTTGTGTTGCCTTTGTTGTCAGTAGGGGTCTGAAGATTGTGCGCAATGAAGGATTGTGTTACTCATATTTCTTTCTTTTAGTCTCGCCGATAATCACATATTCTTATAGTAATAGCTCATCCAGAAAGTCATGAATGAATGCAAATCAGAAGATTGATTTCAAAGGAAATGGATGCTTTAGGCTGAGGACAATTTTATCACATTTTGCATAGAACATATGGACTGATCACATTTTGCAAATTCTTGCCTTTTCTTGCATTTTCTCAAATTATTCAATTATCAAGAATCCCCTTCAATCTTCAGAACAAATTAAATGTTAAATGTTATTGAGTCTTAATAGAAGATAATGCAAGATTTTGACTAGATAGGCAAATCTTTGTATTTCTAATTGAATGCTAGTTCGAAAATAACAATGGTTATTCCGATTTTAATAATTAAATAAGGAGATATATTTAAGAGTAAAATATAATCGGCAAATGTATAATTCTTATGTTTGCACTTTGCACGTGAAAAATAAAATGGAGAAGTTTTGATAGATATGTATATAATTTGACCAAAATTTAAACAATCATACCACTTCCAAAAAAAAAAATTGGGGTTACCAAAAACAAAAAAAGCTGCTATTGGCTCCGACTTTTGCAATATAGTAGTCTACTCAGCTGGTAAAAAAAAGCTCGTACCTCGTGGCTTGATTGTAATTCGCAGCTGACTCGTTCGTTGACAGTTCGCTCATTACTGAACCGAGTTGGGGTCTAGTTCGCTTGCCAGTTTGCAAGCTAATTTGGCTAGGCATCAATTTTGTGAATTTGTACGAATTTGTGTGCATTTTATACTGTATATTGAAATTTAATAATTCTTTTTAAAACTTATTTGTCAAATTTGTAAAATTTATAAAACAGCTCGGTCCAGCTCAGCCCAAAAATGTTTTTAATTTTATTTTCTACTTAAAATAAGATCCAGCCAAAACCAGTGAGCCAGCTCGCAAGCTAGTTCTGTCCAGCTCGTGATGATTTCATGCTTTGATTTCAGCTCGGACCCCTAAAGTCAACTCGCTTGTGACTCGGACGAGCCAGCTCGTTGCCACCCCTAGTCTTGAGTAAAACTTTGTTAGAGACAGTAAGATGTCTTTTCGAAGAGCGGAGTAGGTCAGATAGACTTTTGAGTTTGATGAACTTTGAACCGTTTGATTTGTTTTAAGATCCGTACAATAAAAAATTTAAGCAGCTGCACACGAATATTATATCGGATCAGATAGTCTTGAAGCCCATCAAATCTATTGTCGGACCTACTCTACTTTAATCATTTTAAGAAAAGAAAGAAATGATCGTACGAGTAAAAATTCGTTTGCTGCATTGGGCCATATGTAAACAGGCCTATGAAGGGCAAGTAGATTAAAAGCACTCTTAGGAGAGATTGATTATGGTGTTATTATTAATACTCTCGGTCTATGAAGAGCCCAGTCGTTGTAATTTGTAGGCCCAATATCCTTTCTGCTGTTCTATGTTCTTAGAATTTTAATATTGGGCTTATGCCGAGCACAACTTGTCAGCCCTTCATTGCATGCTTTTTTCAGATGGCTTTTGTATATGTAATAATCTTTTTGAGGGTAAGGTGGCAACTTGCCATCTTACAGATTTTCATTGATAAAAAAATATTTACATATGCCCAAGTAGGCCTCGGATAGGATATATAGGGTAGAACTAGGGTGTTCTTAAGTACCAAATCCCTTGGTGAACTCAAGTCTAAAACCCATAGGATCGGCTTCAAACCATGAATCCGAACTGTTGAAACCCGCCTACCTTACGAGTGATGCGTTTACATGTAAAAATTTTATATTTTCAAATTAATTTAGGATAAAGTCAAGCGGTCAAAATTATAAGGTTAATAAATTAATTTTAATGCATTCATTTTTTGATGTTTTTTGACCACTTGACTCAATACAAAATTAATTTCAAAATTTAAAATTTTTGCATGCAGACGCATCACTCGTAAGGTAGACAGGTTTAAACGGTTCAGATTCGTTGTTTGAAGCCGATCCGATGGATTTTAGACTTGAGTTCACCAAGGGCTTGGTGAACTCAAGAGCACCCTAGTTCTACCCAGGATGGGTATATAAATATTTACAAACGTATATGTAATAATCTTACTGGACCCTCTGTATTATGGTCTGGTAACATCAAATATATAAAAATGATATTGAAAACTCCTTCCAGTAATATCAAAAGACTGTGTATTGCCAATTGTAGATGGCATTGTGTTTTGGATTAAACATATGCAGTCATTGCTTGTCCATCACATAATTTTGCCGGTCATACACCATGAGTCCATATCCTTGACGGTACCGTAAAAGATTTCCTTTTACAATTAGCTATTTACGGTTTGAGATTAACTCTCAGTCGGTTTGGGATTCAGGCTGACTGAGGGGGCAGTATTATTGGGCTTTGAGATTCGCGCCAAGTTAAAAAGAACGGTCCAGATCAAGTAATTGTAAAAGATTCTCTATTACGGTACCGTCGGTGATATGAATTCCATACACCATATCACAAAATAAGGTGCATTTTTTCTTGGCTACTATGAGATCTCCCTATAAAAAAAAAATCTGAAATCCACTGTACATACTGCTACATAATTTGAACTTCCAAATATCATTATCAGATACCAAATGTTAGCTCTTAATAAAGACAGAAGACCATTAAACAAGCAAGATAAGAACGCTATACCAATCCCTCTCAAACTTCCCCTATATATCATCAGGTTCAATCTTTCAATCTATCAGCAAGGCAACAACTCACCTTTCATTTACTTGAACTTGTTTGCAAATCTCAAGGCTAATGATTTAACCGACTGTGACTTGCGATTACACTGTCGGGTCAGGCCTAGAGGAACAATAGCTTTCTCTAAGTTGTAAATAGGTCTAATTTTCTTGAAAAAGAACTTGCCACCAAATCAGATTGATTTCTCTATCTTTTATTATTGCTATAGATATCACCCGGTAAGATGTCATGTAGCTACAATTGAATGGAAAGTGATGCATCAAACCTCTCCAATTCAGATAGTGATGGAACACACGTGAATATGGACCCTACAAATCAGCTCAACAACTATATCAGAACCTGATTGCAATTACTCTAGAACAGTAAATTAACACACTGAAGCAACATAATAATTCTTCAAAAGTATGATACATTTGAATGTGTTAATTTTAGAAATCCTTATATGGAATACAGATTATAAAAGCTAAGTTCAACCCTTATCTCTACATCTAAGCACACTCCACTTGCAGCTTATTTTGTTGGATTGGGATGGTGCTCTCGTAAGTGCTTACGTTGTCAACCTTTCACCAAAAACAATCAGTAAATTTTAAAGATGGTGTAAACAGTGTTTTAATTGCATACTGATTCAGCAAAAATTTAAGAGCATACACTCTTCTATCTCCTTTATTTAAGAGCATACGCTCTCGTAAGTGCTTACCCGGCACCATTGCTCGCTAGATGTGTAGAAAGTTCTTCATCTGGGCCCTTTCCTCTAGTGCCGGAAACTCGAATGGTACCAGTATTTGGGTCAATCCTGTTGTCAGCCAATTTAACTAAAAATGGTAGCAAAGAAATCAACAAGAATGGTACTGACGATCGAATCCGGAAACTTGCACAGCACAATTGCACTCAAGACTGTACTTTAAATTTTGATACAATTTTCTTGTTCCCACTAAAATGAATTTTCCTTAAAATGACAAAACCAAAATGAAATTTCCTAGAAATGACAATTAATTCATTATAGGTCTATTCCAGACTGTTACTTGTTGTCAGCCAAACCAAAATTAAAAATTCAACATAAATGATCTTTACAGGATTCATTTAAACCAATACAAGTGAGGGTGTAGGCCCATGTCGCTTCAGGAGAGGCCACCTTCCAGACATAAGGAGCCCACTAGCTTGTTGTTCTCACATTTAATTATATGCATGGTAGCTTCTATATCCGGAAGAACAAAGAGAAGGACAGATGTTAGCTGTTCATATTTTTGTCCTGTTGTTTTTGTGCCCGGTTTATTTAATTGGTCAGGAAACTTAACAGCAAATTCTGAGTTCAGCCACTCTCTGTTTTTTTAGTAAATATTGGAAGAGCTCTAATAAATATTTAAATAAAAACCTTTTCCAATCGGATTTCAAATCTGCGATCTAATCACTCTTCTAATTGAAATCGGATAAAAAAAAATTGCACTTATGATAGAATTAGATCAGATGGTAAGACATCATTACAAAAATGATAGCAGATTAGCAGATGCATGTGCATTTGGATTTATAGAGGATAGTGCTAACCCACGTAAGCGAACTATTCCGAACTTCATTCTAAGTTTGAATGGGTGTGTACTTGTTCAAAATAGCTGCTAATTCTTTCAACATGATTTATTTTATTTATTTATTATCCGAATTGTTCTAAAAATTTACTCCAACAATTTTAAGCGTATTTCGACTCATCGTACAAATAGAACTACAACCAAGTTAATCCGGAGTTGTCGCTCCTTAGGCACGACTATAGAAACGACTGACGATAACTCTACAATATTTAGTATTTGATCAGAATTTAATCAAATTGAAATTGGAATATGAGAATAAATCAAAGAGATTCATATTCTGGGGGAGCATATCAAGGAAATAGTTTATATAGTATTTCTTTCTCGGATCCTAAACAAAGATGAAATCATGAGTTGCTGCAGTACTCTTTTTTCTTTTATCTTGAAGAGAGAGAGTAAATCAGGGGTGCTGCGAGGCTGACAAAAAAAGCTCGTAGCTTATGGCTCGATTGTGACTCACTCGTTACAGAACTGGGTCGGGCCTAGCTCGGTTTAGAATTAACGAGTTCAAGCTGGGGCCTAGCTCGCTTGCCAGTTCGCGAGCTAGCTCGGCTAGGCATCAATTTATGAATTTGTATGAATTTGTGTGCATTTTATACTGTATATTGAAACTATAATTCTTTTTAAAACTTATTTGTAAAATTTATAAAAACAGCTCGGTTCGGCTCGGTCCAAAAAGTTTGTAAATTTTATTTTCTACTTAAAACAAGATTCAGCAAAATCCAGCGAGCCAGCTCGTGACGAATTCAAGCTGGCCCAGCTCGTTGCCACCCCTAGGGGTGCATCCGAATTCAAAGAAGAGAGAAAGATTGATTGCTAATTAAATAATTTCGGTTATCATGCACCCTTTGCGCTAGGGCTGCCAAAAAAGCTCGTAGTTCGTGATTCGATTGACTTCGATCCGAAAAAAAATTCGCAATTAACTCGTTCGATTGAAGTTCTTTCTGAAACAAATCAAACCAGTTCGGTTCAAATCTTATTCAAACTCAAACTCAAAATGGGTATAGTTCGTTCGAAATTTGTTCGCGAACTATTTAGGTTCGAATCTCCAATTAACATGTATCGTTCAAATTAGAGCAATGCCTATGGCTTAGTGCAAATTAATGTTTCATTTCAAATAGGTACAAATAGGTACCTGATATGATCAGATAAGATCCAATTTAATGCTTTTTTTTTTATGGTTGGCGGCGAAACAGATATATTCATACTAAAAAAAGGTTATTTACAAAATCAAATTATAAAAACATCAAAATCTCTAAACATACAAAGCTATTCAACTCGCAAAAATAGCCAATCCAATGCAATGCTTAGTTTAAGCTATCTAAATTTCAAAAAAATAACTAAGGGCGGTATGGCTACCAAAAAAACTTGTAGTTCGTGATTCGATTGACTTCGATTCGAAAAAAAAAATCACAATTAACTTGTTCGATTGAAGTTCGTTCTGAAACAAATCAAACCAGTTCAGTTCAAATCTTATTCAAACTCAAACTCAAACTAAGATAAGTTTCACTTGATTTGATTCCTTTGCAGCCCCAATTTGGACTCGTTTGCACCCCACTTTGGACTAAGTCATTATTTTTGTTTAATTTCTTTTCCGGTACGGAACAGAGAAAACTGAAGGTTGCTTCAGTTACACCTTTAGAATCATTAAATATGAGATTTTTTTAGTCAAGCCCTTCAAGTTTGTAAATATTACAAATTGAGATTTTAAGCAAATATATTGGAAATTTTGAGTTTTCAAAATAACGTTTCAATATGATTAGCAGCTGTTCCGAACTGTTAAGTTAGCTACTAACCTTTTTTTTAACTCTACTCGCAACTCTCAATCCAAATGCACCAAATTAAAGAATTATGCACAAGGCCCGCAACAAATGTGTTATTTCTTCTTTCGTATGTGACTTCTTGATATTCCACTTTTTCTCACTCGGAGAACATATTTATCTAAATATGCGTAATGGATTCGAGAAAATTTTAGTTTTGAGAAAGACTTGCTTTCATGATACGAGTATGAATTTTTAATTTTTAAATGCTGACAATCTAATTTTATAAAACGGATTATAGATGATTTGGTCTCAAAATTTCTTCCACAATAGTTCCATGCAGCATTCAACAAATTAAAAATCGAAATGATAAGGAAGATGAGTTCCTTACAGAAATATTGTAGGGGAAAAAAAAACTGATTTTGCGTGATGTACTATTGAAAATATGTGCTAATTAGATATAGTTTATTAATGTATTTTTAAAAGAAATACCTCGTACTTTTAGAATAAAAATGCCAAGAACCGAAAAATAAAAAAAGTTCACATGGCAATTAACAAATATCATTCTAAAATGTAAAACCGAAGCTCACATTCGTTGCTACAGATGTAATGTCTGCAAAACTATATCAGGTGATTATAGCCGTTCGATTTGAATTGATCGTATCGCAAAACTCTCCTTTTAAAATCATATCCAACACATATGATTTATATAACACAAATTGCATGTCACAGTTGCACTATCATCACAACGATATATTGATAAGTTCATAATTAAAATGAGAAACCAATTTTTGATCTAGTGGCAAAGGCAATACTGTCTGTGT
>JAJGRW010000162.1:242691-254153 GCA_025461045.1 Carex parvula
TGTGGCGAGTGATTCACAGGAAGCTGATGGGTGGATAAATGGATCGCTTCATAGAGTGATAGACCGCATAATCTCATGTGAATGTGTCGCGGTCAAATTACCCTTATATTACATTGAATTATGAAATTGAAATGGATCATTAAGATGTTACACGTGTAATACATAAAAGAGAATTAACCAATTCACGTCTAGTTGTGGGGGATGTTTATCAACAAATTCATTTAGAAATCTCAATTAATCCAGAGAGAGAGAGAGAGAGAAGGAGAGAGAGGGAGAAATTGCAGCTAATTTGAATCCTCTTGGTAAATTTAATTCTAAAATTTATTAGAGTGTTCGGCAACACAACTAAGACAAATCTTAATCCGTGCTAAGGAGCTCATGTTTGGTTATCTTAATCCGTGAGTAAAAACTAAGGAAGCTTAATTCAGAGGTAGAGGTGTCTTAAGGGCCAGACAAAAGGAGACTAAAAGAGATGATATAATTCTTGCTAAGGAATCAGTGTTTCATAAGATTAAGTGACTAAGAAAACTAAATGAGGTAAAAAGGAGCTTAAGGAGGCTTAATTCTTTGTTGCTGAAGAACACCATTGGATTGATTTCAAACGACGAATCCAAACTGTTGAAAGCGATCTGCTTCACGACCGATGCGCTCACATATCAAATTTATGGAAAATGAATGCAAAAATATTAAATTATGAACTTTCTTTTGTTTTACCACTTGACTTTATAATTAATTCAAAAAATTAAGAATTTGACATGTAAATATATCACTCGTGAAGTAGATCGGTTTCAACTGTTTGAATTCGTCATTTGAGGTCAATCCGATGGATTTTGGAGTCAAACTCATCAAAGAGCTTGGTGAACTTAAGAACACATAGTTTCTACTATTTATTATAATATAAAAATATAAAACGAGGATAAAAGATAATTTGTGAATACAAAGAGAGAAATACATAATTTTTAATTAAGATTAATATGAGAGTTTGTATGGTTTAAAAGGATAGATACGTTTTAAGTTTTTGAAGAATAAATTGAGATTTTTTATATTTTTTTAAATAAATATAATAATCTGAACTTTAAAAAGATACATAATATTAAAATTTAAAAGTACTCATGAAAATTGAAAGACTTTTTTGCTCTAGTATAAATTTTACGAGGTAAGATTATAATTTTTTTCTTTGGCTTTAACGGACTGAACCACAGGTCCACGTGCCTAAGGGAGCAGCTTGGGTCCGATGGGCATCGGACCCAAAGTGGGTTTGATGGGCTCTCTCACCGTCCGATTTGCTTTAGATTCACACCAGAACTTTCGCGTCTGCTTTAATTACGTGCGCACTTATCTTAAAGTAGATCGGACGGTGAGAGAGCCCATCGAACCCAATTTGGGTCCGATGGGCATCGGACCCAAGCTGCTCCCCGTGCGTAAATCCATGTCTACGGTGAATTCATATCACCTAAAGTAACTCAAATTTGAGTTTAGATCCGGACTGTCAGAATTGTTTTGACGAATATTAAAGTCCCGTTGGCCGTTGCCTTCCATCTTGGGTCGGATTGGGTCGGATTCTGATCGGACGGTCCAGATCTAAACACAAAATTTGACTTACTTCAGAGGATCCAGACTCTGTCTCCGGTGCGGCTCCACATAGGGATGTTCATCGGGTTCAATTTAATCGATTTTAAACCGAACTGAGAGTTTTCATATTAAAACAGTTTGGTTTTTTCAGTTAAATATTTCGGTTCAATTCATTTTTTAAAACTGATTTAATTGTTCAAATTGATTCGGTTTAGAAATTTTAAAATCGGTTAGACCGAAGCGACTGAAATTTTTAAAACGGTCTCCATCTAAATCAAACATTTAAAAATATTCAAAAATTACAACATAATGTATATGCTTGATTCGGTTTAAAATCAGTTAGACCGAGCCAAATATTTTTGTAAATGCATCTTAAAAAAATTCAAAAAATAACAAAAAATAGTTATTTCTGTTGTAAATCAAATTTAATATGATTTATGTGGATGTTCAATTCATTGCCCCACTTCTCCACTACTCCACTACTATGGACATTCATTTTCTTATTTATTATTATAATATCTCTTTCTAGCCTATAAATAGAGACTTTGTAAAAGCAAGAATGTACATACAATTAGAAGAGAATAAAATTCTGCTATTGCTCTCTATCTCTCTTGTCATTTACTTTATTTTTGTTGCAACTTCATTTTAATTTTACAACACGTTATCAGCACGAATTGCTCGGAAGAAGTTGCAAAGTTATTCTGTAAGTAATTTATATGATTGATTATTATATCTTTCATTAATTTAAATTTCATTTGAATTTTTTTTTTTATTATGTTTGTTTTAGTTTATAAGAATCATTCCTTGAAGTGAATGATGGAATAATAACCTGAAGTTATTATCAAAACTAATTGTTTATCAAGAACCTGAAGTTCGTATTACTCGAATATAATAATAAGAATAATAACATGAAGTTATTATTATAATTGTTTAGAACCGTGAAGTTCTATTTGAAATTTAATCTAAAATTAATATAATAACCAGCCGTTATTAATAGGCCCCTGGATGAATAATAAACCTGAAGTTATCCCCATTAAACCTGAAGTTTTATTAAAGAAATTTTCATATAATTCATATAATAACTAGAAGGTTTATTATAGGTCATTGGCTGAAAATATAAACCCGAAGTTATTTCAATTAAATTTTACATAGCGCAGTCAAGAAATTTCCTAACTAGAAGTTATTAAATAAAGTATTTTATATAGACCTGAACGTTATATAATATTAACCTGAAGTTATTAATACATTTCAAATTTATTTATTTATATTTTATTTAGATGCCATTTACATTATTCTTTTATTTAATATTTATCATTCCTGTTTTCACAACCTTAAGTTATGGCATTAATAACCTGAAGTTATGGCATTAATAACCTGAAGTTATGGCATTAATAACCTGAAGTTATGGCTATTCTAACCCTGAAGTTATGATATTACTAATCTGAAATTATTAATCGTAGTACATATGACAAATCTCACAAAGTTTAAATTTATCTCCTTTTTCATTTATCATAACTCGAAGTATGGATATAGTAACCTGAAGTTGTATTTTGTTAAATACGTATTAATGAAAAATGGAAAGGAAACACATCATGAAGATGTTGTTACAGATGTGGGATGACAAATTATTGATTGCGTACCTGTCGTACGCCCAAGCATATTGTAGGGCCTTATCAAGCCTTATTAAGAAAAAAAAATGTGGAAACTAAAATGACCCCGAATATGAATGCCATATAGATACACATTTTTGATGTATCAGATTTCTTCCCATTAATGGTGGATAAAGAAATAGACACTGTACTAAGGGAGAAAATGTAATGTAGAAGTTTATGTTTATAAAAGTTTAGTTTACATTTTAATTTTTATATTGTATGCAAATAAAAGTTAATGAATAAAGGTAGTTTCTTTTATTTTAATTTATTCTTTCCATTCGTTTATTTTAAAGGAAAATGACTGACGCAATGGATTAAGTAAAGAAGATCACCATGTTTAGTAGACAGCGGAACAACAAATACCATATTAAAAAGTAAGAAATATTTTTCACAATTGCATCTTGGTGAGACTAATATCCACACTATATCTAGCACAACTAATTTAATTGAAGGCTCCGGAAGAGCTTGTATTTTGTTACCTGAAGAAACAAAATTAATAATAGATGATGCATTATATTCAAGTAGATCCAGAAGAAAAGTTTTAAAGATATTTGAAAGAATGGTTATCATATTGAAACTATGAATGATAGAAATTGTGAATATCTTCATATCACATCTATTAAAAATGGCCAGAAAATTATAATGGAAAAGATACAAGCATTGTCTTCTGGACTATATGATACTTATATAAGTACAATAGAATCAAATATGATTACTAACCAGAAGTTAGTTGATCCGAAGTTATTTACTTTGTGGCATGACATATTGGGTCATCCAGAAAATATAATAATGAGGAGAATAATTGAAAGTGCAAATGGCATCCCCTAAAGGACCTGAAGATCCTATTATCAAAAGAATTGACATGCGAAGTATGCTATCTTGGAAACTAATTACTAGGCAATCTCCAAATAAAATTGGACCTGAAGCTCCTTCATTTTTATAAAGAATTCAAGGAGATATATGTGAGCCTATTACACCTCCATACGGACCATTTAGATATTTTATGGTGTTAATTGATGCATCAACATGCTGGTCACATGTGAGTTTGTTAGCAACAAGAAATGTTGCATTTGCTAGACTATTAGCACAAATTATCCAATTGAGAGCTAATTTTCCGGCTTGATAATGCAGGAGAGTTTACTTCTCAAAATTTTAATGATTATTGCATGTCTATTGGAATTACGGTAGAACATCCAGTGGTCCATGTTCATACACAAAATGGTCTAGCAAAATTGTTGATTAAAAGGTTGCAATTAATTGCTAGACTTTCACTTATGAAATCTAGTTTACCGTCTTCTGCATGGGGACATGCCATATTACATGCTGCTGCACTAATTAGGTTAAGGCCAACTGCAGATCATAGGTATTCCCCATTACAATTGGTCTCTGGAAGAGAACCAAATTTGTCCCATCTAAAGGTATTTGGTTGTGCAGTATATGTTCCAATTTCTCCTCCACAACGCACAAAAATGGGACCTCAAAGAAGGTTGGGAATTTATATTGGTTTTAACTCTCCTTCTATTATTAAATATTTAGAACCATTAACAGGAGATGTTTTTACAGCAAGATTTGCTGATTGTCATTTTAATGAATCAATATTCCCAAACTTAGGGAAAGAAAAACCAAAGCTGGATAAACAAGTAACTTGGAATTCATCGTTATCTTATCTTGACCCCCGAAGTGGTCAATGTGAACTCGAAGTTCAAAAGATTATAAATTTGCAAAGAATTGCAAATGAATTGCCTGATGCATTTACAGATACAAATAGAGTTACTAAATCGCATATTCCAGCTATAACGCACCTGCTCGAATTGACATTACAAAAATATCTAATGAATATAATGTGAGTAGGAAACGTGGAAGACCACTTGGTTCTAAGGATGTAAATCCACGTAAAAGGAAAGAGCAGAATAAAGCAGTTGGTCCAACCCCAGAAGAGGTTGATGGTAAAACTCCTGAAGAAGTTAATAAAACTCCAGAAGAGATTAATGGTAAAACTTCTAAAGAAGTTGATAAAACTCTAGAAGAGATTGATGAATTTCCAGAAGAAACTCAGGTACCTAATGATTATGAGATCTCAATAAACTATGTACAGAATGGTACAATATGGAACCGGAATGAAACATGTGCTGATGAAATTTTTGCATATGCTATAGCAAGTGATGTCCTAAATGAGGAAGATAATGTGCCAAAAACTCTGGAAGAGTGTAGATATAGAAATGATTGGCCTAAATGGAAAGATGCCGTACAAGCTGAATTAAGTTCATTAGAAAAACGACAAGTATTTGGACCTGTAGTCCAAACACCCAAAGATGTTAACCCTGTAGGTTACAAATGGGTATTTGTTATGAAAAGAAATGAGAAAAACGAGATTGTGAGATATAAAGCAAGGCTAGTGGCACAAGGTTTTACACAAATACCTGGAGTCGATTATGAAGAGACGTATTCACCTGTAGTGGATGCGATAACTCTCAGGTTTCTAATAAGTCTCACTGTTACAGAAAATCTAAAAATGCGACTTATGGATGTCGTAACAGCATATTTATATGGTTCACTTGATAGTGACATATACATGAAAATCCCTGAAGGATTGAAAATGCCTGAAGCACATAAATCAATACCTAGAGAAATGTACTCTATAAAATTAAGAAGATCTTTATACGGACTAAAACAATCAGGCCGAATGTGGTACAATCGATTGAGTGAGTACCTTCTAAAGAAGGATATAAAAATAATATAATCAGTCCGTGTGTTTTTATTAAAAGATCAAATCTAGGTTTTACAATCATTGCAGTGTATGTTGATGATTTGAACATTATTAGATCTCCTGAAGGGATTGAGAATACTGCAAAATTGTTGAGAAATGAGTTTGAAATGAAAGACCTTGGTGTAACTAAATTTTGTCTCGGCCTGCAGATCGAGCATCTAAATAATGGAATATTTGTCCATCAATCAAATTATGTTGAAAAAGTACTAAAGAGATTCAATATGGATAAAGCTCATCCTTTGAGCACACCAATGGTCGTACAATCGCTAAATGCAGAAAATGAACCTTTTCGCCCGCAAGAAAATAATGAAAAAGTGGTTGGTCCTGAAGTACCATACTTAAGTGCAATCGGGGCATTATTATATCTTGCAAATAATACAAGACCCGATATCGCATTTGCAGTAAATGTGTTAGCAAGATATAGTTCCAAACCAACCAGAAGACATTGGAATGGAATTAAACACATATTTCGATATCTCTGCGGAACTAGAGATATGGGGTTATATTATCAAAAGGATACAAAATCAAAATTAATTGGATATGCAGATGCGGGATATTTGTCGGATCCACATAAAGCACGATCCCAAACGGGATATGTATTCACTTATTGTGGAGCCGCAATTTCATGGCGATCAACAAAACAAACTCTTACGGCAACATCATCAATCATGCCGAGCTGATCGCCTTATACGAGGCAGGTCGAGAATGCGTTTGGTTACGGTCAATGATCCAAAATATTCAAGAAGAATGCGGGCTTGAAAACATCAAGGAAAACCCTACTCCGCTGCATGAAGATAATGCAGCATGCATTGCACAAATCAAAGAAGGATATATCAAAGGAGACCGGACGAAACATATTGCGCCAAAGTTCTTTTCAACACATGACCTACAAAAGGAAGGCATAATCAATGTTTGCCAAGTCCGATCAATCGATAATTTGGCAGACCTATTCACAAAATCTTTGCTGACGAAGATTTTGAACAACTCAGAAAGAAGATAGGTCTACACCGATTGAAGAATATTCAATGATATCTAAATGAGGGGAAGCGTTATACGCACTGTACTCTTTTTCCCTTAATCAAGTTTTTATCCCAATGGGTTTTTCTTGATAAGGTTTTTAATGAGGCAGTACACGGTCCGGAAGTATCGTGTTAATATTGATCCTGAAGTATCATATTAATAGCGTATAATGAAATATGAACATCCAAGGGGAAGTGTTGTAAATCAAATTTAATATGATTTATGTGGATGTTCAATTTATTGCCCCACTTCTTCCACTACTCCACTACTCCACTACTATGGACATTCATTTTCTTCTTTATTATTGTAACATATCTTTCTAGCCTATAAATAGAGGCTTTGTAAAAGCAAGAATGTACATACAATTAGAAGATAATAAAATTCTGTTATTGCTCTCTCTTTCTCTCTTGTTATTTACTTACTTTTGTTGCAACTTCATTTTAATTTTACAACAGATTTTTTGGAACTCCTTTGCGTGAAGTTAATTAACAAATTTAAAAAACAGATTTAATGTATATTGGATGATCAATGGGATTAAACATGGAAAAAAGGGTTACAACCATTTCTCTATTCCGGCTTTTAACGGTTATTTAAAGCCGTATATTCTAATTTATTGTAATTGTCATTATTAAGTCCATAAGGACAAAATTTGATAATTCATTAGTCTGACTTCGTGAAAAATTATGATTAATTTTATTATATTTCTTTGACTTGTGTTCCTTTTGTATATGTAGTAGTGTTGAAATTTGAGTTCACAATCTTATTATATTATACAATTTAAGTACTACTTTGATTTAAGGATAGAGTATGGTATTAGCTAAATACTGTTTAAGCATTATATTGCCATAATTAATATTGTATTAGGTTATGACTTATGAGTGAGGCTATGGTACTATGCATAGTGCATGTTGGTTCGTACTATGGATCAATATTTTCATTTGTGAAGTCCAAACAATTAGTTTGAAACGTTTCAACATGATTTTCATATGAAAACACATTTGTAGATCAAAGTTTACATTTTAATTAAATACAATTGAATATATAAACTTTGAAAACAACAATATTAATCCGTAGTACAGACCAATCTGCATTATAATTGCCATTATTTATTGTTAAGTATATAGATGGTTTATTTGAACTTTCTAAAGCTAGAAAAATAGGGGAGCAGCTTGGGTCCGATGCCCATCGGACCTAAAGTGGGTTCGATGGGCTCAATTACCGTCCGATATGCTTTAAGATTAGTGCGCACGGCAATTAAAGCAGACGCGAAAGTTCTAGCGTAAATCTTAAAGCAGATCGGACGGTCATTGAGCCCATCGAATCCACTTTGGGTCCGATGGGCATCGGACCCAAGCTGCTCCCGAAAAATAGACCTTAATAAAAATTACTCGGACCAAGATTTAATGACGCTATATCTCATTTAGCCGTTAAACCATTAAATAACCACCCCGTCATCAAATGTCAAATATTTTTGAAAATTTCTTTATATCTCAACAATTTATCCAAATTGATATTAACATATTCATTTAAAATGCAATTGATCAAATATATCCAACATCAATCCGTATAGAACACATATTTAAGTTGCATAGACTTAAAACCATCTTGAATTGGTAAGTTAGGAATTTGTAAATTTATCTTTTGATCTTTATCTTAATATATATTTGTTGACGGCTTTGCCGTCAACCATAAAAAAAAAAAAAAAAAAAAACCATCTTGAATGCTGAACAAAACTAAAAATTTTGAAACCCTCCTGACAAAATGAACATTTTTTTCCCCTTAAATTGTTACTAAAATCCAAGTTATATAAGGTGGTTAGACGGATGCAATAGTTTGACAAATCAATTCATAACTGTGCCTAACAAAATTAATTAAAGTTCAATCATCGTAGAAGAACAAAACAAAGGCACGGTGACAAATTTAAAAGAAGAGCAATTAACGGTATCGGGACCTCTATTTAAATTAACCTAAAAGCTGTCCAATCCTTCAATTTGAGTTTAAATTTCCTTAAATCCTATCATTATCAGTCTCTTAACAAGTATTTTCCTAATGGTTGTCTCAAACGACTGCATTGTTAAGCTCGCAATTATTTACAACTCAAAATTTCGAAGATATACTGGGATTTTTTTTATTTTATGAAATTAAGATTTAAATTTTCACAAAAGAAATTGATTATTTTTATCTTCAAAAAATAGACGGAACCCCATCAATAATGGTACAGGTCCAACAGATGTAGGTTTCTGAAACCGCAGTGAAACCGCACTGCGGTTTCAGTATTGACATTAAACACCATCTTAACTATAGATTTGCTCAAAAACTGCTAGAACCGTACTATTAGTGTGGTTCCATCAGCTTGTCCACGGTGGAACTGCAAAAGTCAATCAATTTGTTTCTCAAAATTTTGATTTTTGATTTTCTAAAATAGAAGGTCCGAAATACTTGGTGAGAACCATACCATTGGTGTGGTTCCATCAGCCTCTCTTTGATGGAAGAACCGCATAAGCCAATCAATCCTTTTCTCGAAAATTTAATTTTTATTTTCTAAATAAAAAGAATCCGAAATACTAGGTAATTCTCATCCCAAAAAAATTATACTGTCATAATTCATTTAATTAAAAGGAAAAATTATCCCAAAAAGGAAATACCATTATTTATGATCCCCTCGTGGGATGTTTCTCAGCCAGCCTAACCAACCAGGACCGCTCAAACCGCTATTAGGTGTAAAGCAGGATCAAGTTTGGCGCATTTGCTCCTATAGCAAGCATCATGTGATGTACCATAAATCAATTCTCGTATCTATAATTGAATTGCCGGGTGATATCCAAGCAAAGTTGTTATTTATGGCATTTCGACACTTGTCATCATGAAAATATCGTGTCTCTGATCTGTATCTTCTATCTTGTCTACCAGTTCTATAAAGCATAAAGATTATTTTTTTGTTAAATTTGGCCCAATCAGCTTGGTTCATGGATTTCAGAAGATACTTTCAAAAGTACTAGCTGTGCGTTTGCAAAAGAAAATTAATTAAATTGTAATTCAGGCGCAGACTGGCTTCACAAAGGGACGACACATCACACAGGCATTTGTGTACGCACAAGAGCTGATGCACTATGCTAAAAAGACAACACGAAGTTGGGTGTGTTCAAAGCCGATGTTCACAAAGCTTTCGATACTCTCGATTGGAATTTCCTGTCTAAAGTAATGGAGGCAATTGAGTTTGAGTGAGGCTACGGTACTATGCATAGCACAGTTGGATCCGTGTTACGGCTCAATATTTGAGTTTTTCAAAATTCTAACGGTCGATCCAAACCGTTCAACATGATCATAAAATAAATATGTACTTGCAAACCAAAATTTATATTTTTTTAAATTTTTTTACTATTTTTTAGATAGGTATAAAATCACTTGATCTGAAAATTCTGGAGCATCCAAAAACAGTGATTTTCTACCTATCTAAAAAAATAGTAAAAAAAATAGAAAAAATGTAAAATTTGCAAGTACATATTCATTTTATAATCATGTTGAACGGTTTGGATCGACCGTTAGAAGTTTGAAAACTCAAATATTGAACCGTAGCACGGACCCAATCCGTGCTATGCATAGTACCGTAGCCTCACTCATTGAGTTTTCCAACACTTGGATATAATGGATTAACAACTTAGTGTTGCAAGGGACTTCTCAAATTCTAATTAATGTATTGCTCGAAAAGGAAAATCACACTAAAGAGGGGTGTCCGTCAAGGGGATCCACTATCCCCCTCCTCATTATAATGCCAATTATATTTGTGCCTAGATGGATGTCTAAACTGGTCAAGAGCAACGCACTTGGAATGCCAATCCCTAACATGCAACCTTGTCTCCTGTACGCTGATGATGCAATCTTTTTGTCAAGCCAAAACAACAACAATTTCATATTCTAAAGACGGTACTAATTACTTTCCAACAGATATCGGGTCTCGCAGTCAGTCTTGACAAATCGGAACAGCTGGCAACAGCCACAACATAAGCAAAATTGCTCTGCACTTCACAGATCATGGAGTGTAAGATGGGAATCTTTCCGTCAAAGCACTTAGGTTTGCCACTTTCTGATTCAACATTACCAAAGTCAGCCTTTGTGCCACTAATTCAGAGGATCAACAAGTGTCTTGCGGGATGGTCAACGAAGTTTTTATCTATGGCAGGAAGAATTCTCCTGATCAACACGATACTGTCTGCAATACCAGTGTATTTCATGTCTGCTATGCTTCTGCCTCAGTGGGTGTTAGAGAAGATAAATCAAACGCGGAGAAGTTTTCTGTGGCATGGGGCCAACATAGAAACACGGAAAATTCACTTAGCAAACTGGTCCATTACCTGCACGCCAAGGAGACTGGTTGGTTTGGGAGTAATAGATATCAGAACTTTCAACCTATCACTTCTAACAAAGTGGATATGGTAATGGCACGAACCAAA
>JAJGRW010000163.1:0-303851 GCA_025461045.1 Carex parvula
GGTTGTCCATATGTTGTCCACACAAAGTCCGTTAGTTGTCCAAATATTTTTGTCCGAACAGGGCCAGTTTGAACTAGGCACTGTAAAGATTCGAGTTGTCAAATTTCGATACGGGCCGGTTATGGACTGAAGCCCGCTCATTAGCAGCCCTAACTGTAACTAGAGAAATTGATTGACTCAAACAAGTTATGAGTCAACTCGAGTTGACTCCTTCATTAACTTAATAAGTTGATCACGAGTTGGAGGTAACTCGTTCAAACTCAGTTCATTTATATCCTGAGTTGCGCTTCTCGTGTGTTCATACTTTATAATCAAAGAAAAAGTGTGCAATATCATATTTTTCTGAAATGAAAATATGTTTACTGAACATAAAGAAACTGATGAATTGATTGTTATTTTGTGAAATGAAAATGTTTACTGAACATCATATGCCAAAAAAAAAAAAGGTAAAAGACACAAAAATAACTTTCCAAATACTTCTCGAACAATTTCTTCACGGATCAGAAAAAGTATTTTATTTCATCACAAAAACAAGACATTTTTTTATAAGAAAATAATTCCCTTAAGAGTTACCCGCTACAACGAAATGCCAGGCCGTTAGCGGCACAGTACTTATAACCGTCTTTGCGATATGATGACGTGGCAAAGTGGACCCACCCAGTTAGGGTTTCTAATTCTGTTTTCTGTAAAAGAGAAAGGTGAAAAAGAGAGATGTTACGGCCTGAAAGACAACCCCGTACTTTGCATCATGGATCGCTTTTGAATATTATAAAGAAATAAAGAAATAAAGTATAAACAAAACTGCCTTCAGAGACAAAAAAGAACTGGAAAGGAAACACCACTGGATCAGTCATTTCTCTATACATACACAAAGTTTACGACTATTTACTTATATGTATTGAAATTCATAGGGGTGTAAACGGATTCGATATTATCCAATTTCGTCCGGATTCAAATCCGAAAAATTATTTAAATTAAATTATCCGATCTGTATCTGTATTTGAGGCTATCTATATTCGTATCTGTATCCCAAAAATTATAACGGATAAATGTAGTGGATACCTGCAGAGATTGATGCGATTCCTCTCCAAGTAGTGGATCCAGATCATGAATTGATGCTTGAATGGGTAACTGGCGACGTTGATGAAGAGTGATACTATGCTATCTGCTTATCACACTCATTTTGTTATCATTAGTCTTCTGCAAACTGATTGAGTTGGCTGTGTTCGAGTGTGTTTTATCCATCCTTTTGACGTGTTTGTGGGCACCTTTATGTGGTTGAACTTTTATGCTGATATTTTAGACTATTTCAGTGCTATTAGGTATTTGTCAGGATGTTATATGATACAATGAATTGATTTGTCTAGATGGTCTCTAGGAAGTCCTTGTAAGTTATCAGTTCAAATATATGAAATGGGCTTAAGCCTTTTTTTTTTTCAAAAAAATAACCGGATAAATGTACTGTTTGATTTTTAACTATCCGTAGCTGACTGTTTACACCCTTAAACCACAATAAGATACTCTTTATTCTTAAATTAATTTATTGAATTGCATATACATACTAATAACTTATTAGAGTGCATATAAATATATATTTGGATAAACAATATAACACTGTGACATGATAAATAACTATTGTTTTGATAATATAATATATGTTTTATCACCAACAAACTTATTATGAAAAATATTAGATTTAATTTATGAATGAGAAAAAATTATATTTAGATGTTATTTTTTACTAGAATGTATATTTGTAATTTATTTTTAATTATTGTATCCAACACTATTCGTATTCGTATATATTTTAATATCCAATCTATATCCATACCTAATTCTATCCGTATTCGTATTCATATTAAAAAATTATAACGGATAAAAATACGGTTTGATAAGTATCCGATTCTTCAGCGTAAGATCGAAGTGTGCAATGCGAGTGAGTTTTAAACGTGACTAAAATATTTTGGGACTGGAGGGAGAATGATTACCCTTATCGAGTTCCGCGCTGACTCTATGACATTACACATTCTTTCTTCCTACTCTTCTTTTCTAACATCTCCGTTTCATTAAAAATGGATTCATCCTGTCAAATTTGAATACCGAGTGTTTTTGTTGTCTGTTGTTTGTGAAAATTGAGAGGATAAAACCCCTGTAGAGACTAGAGACTAGAGAGTGAAGACTATACTTATACTTGGTCGTCTGGCTTCCAGCCTTACTTTGCAAATAATTGCATAACTGCCATTGAAGCGGACAGTACTTGTAGCCTGCTAGTGGTTCTCCAGACATCAGCTCATTTTTTTTTTTTTTGAGATAAACATCAGCTCATTTTTTGACAAATTTAATAAAACAGAAACAGATAAAAGATTAGAAAAACATGTATCAGAATTCAGAAGAAAGAAGAACCTTGATTAAAGTCAAAATAAATAAAAAGTAATAGTATTACTTGGAAGTAATTTTCTTCCAATCACTGACTATAATTCTTTTGGATTAATTTAGTTCATTAATTCTTTTATTTATCCTGCATAATAAAACTATCATACCAATTTCCTACTAATTCAAAAAATTCCTTAACATTTTTTGTTTTACAATTGTCATACTAGGTCGGTCAAAAGATCAACAAGCCGACTCCACTTATCTGTCATAGCACAGACAAACATATTGTTCTGATCTTCTATAACAACAAGTACATAAATCTATCATGTCTCTCCGTGTAAACACTTAAATTTGTTCACCACACAGAAATCTACAATTGTTTTACTACAGAGAATTTAAGATGTTTCCAGATAGTCCAAAACCACATTGCAGCTTTTGTACCCTTTCTCCCGACTGGTTTACAGTGGCACTACAGAAATTACTTCCAAAACTGCGGCATTTTTGTTATACAGGCAATGTTTTTCCTTTCCTCTTCAGTTTCCCTCGCTGCGCTCTCTCCATTAAACCCACTTTAATTCTCTCTGTACCGTTTCTTTCCTCTGTTTTGGAATTAGAGCCCCCCCCCCCCCCCTCTCTCTCTCTCTCTCACACACACACACACACACACACACACACACACACACTCAGGCACACAAGAGTGGCAAACGCACGCGCACACGCACACGCACGCAACCGTCTGGAGAAAGAAATGGGTTTGCATTCAACATCTCCTCGATTTTGCAATCCAATTAGTAGGAGGTAATGCGATTATTTTATTTTCTTTGTAATATGTTCTTTGCTTAATGTTAGAGTAATTTTCGTCTAATTGAAGGGAAAATGGATGTAATTTGTAGCGATTATTATTAGAATCTGGGGTTTCTTCGAGTTAAGAGCTGCTTTTACCTTTTGACAATTTTTTGGTTGTAACATCGGTGAATGGTGATGGCGATGGATGTGATAAATTGATCCTTTTGTTTGTTTTTCTCATATGGGTCTCTTTTTTGCTTTATAAAATCCACATTTACTGATTGATTAAAGATTAAAGCATTGATCACTTTCGGTAAAGAAAAGCTTGAATGTTTGAATCAACCATTGTGTGTGCGTGTGGGTGAGTACGATTTTGTTTTGGCAAATTACTTGTTTGTTTTCTGTTTAATTGAACATTTTAGTATGCATTTGCGGAGGTTATCTAAATAATCGATCAGATTGTGGCATTGTTTTATTCAAATTTGAGAAGATTAGTAGGGATGAAAAGGAAATCAAGTCTCGTGTTTCTTTTTTGAGCTCGAGACAAAACTGTTACTTTTTACCTTTTTCTTTTACAAAGCATTTTTTGGATCTAATGCCCATCTCTCTTTATAACATAAAAGCTTTATTATTTTACAATAAAAAGACACAATGCCATGATTATTTCCCGGTTGTTTGAATTGATTTAGAGATCTAACAAAATTTTCTTAGTTGATAAACAATTAGTGCTTTATTGCTGAAATTAAAAACAGTCAATGTTATCTAAACCGAAATGTAAGCTTACAGTTGCTTCAATTTTGTATTCTTCTTTCAGAATTTTCTCAGATGTGGCTGGAGATATTACAATCTATGTCGATGCGCAACCTTTCTTATTGCACAAGGTATGATATAATGTTAATTTGTACTTATTTAGCTTTTACCAAAGTTTCACTAGCTTATACTGTAACTACACGTTCCGATGTCTAATATAGTTTTAATTTATTTTTTTCTCCCTTGAAGTTTCCATTAATGACAAGGTGCGGTCGAATCCGGAGGCTGATATCAGAATCCCGAGACCCTGACCTCTCCAAATTGGAGCTCCAAAACGTACCCGGAGGCACCATCTCCTTTGAACTAGCAGCCAAGTTTTGTTATGGTTCGAATTTTGATATTACACCGGCAAATGTGCCCCATCTCCATTGCATAGCACATTACCTAGACATGTCAGAAGACTACCACGAAGAGAACCTAATTTCACGAACAGAGACATTTTTGAATGAAATTGTTTTAAAAGCCTGGAGAAGTCCCTTCAAGTTCTGTGCGGGTGTGAGGGTTTGGACCCGTTAGCCGAAGAGATAGGACTTGTGGGAAGATGCATTGAGTCCATAGCATTTAATGCAAGCAAGGAGCAATTGGTAAATGGTCTGGCGCATCTTGAGTATCCTACCGGGTCGGTTAAGTTACAGACCCGTTATCAGGATTGGTGGGTAGATGATCTGTCGGTGCTGAAAGTAGAGTATTACAGACGGGTAATTGGATCCATGAGGAGAGCAGGAGTGAGAACCGATTCTATCATCAACTCAATAATGCACTATGCACAGACTTCTTTGAAGCCTACAGAGAGGCGTGAATGCAACATATGGGAGTTGGGCCCACTTGTCAGCGACAGACAGAGGGCAATTGTAGAAACACTGGTCGATCTTTTATCAATGGAGAAAATATCCTCAGTTCCCTTGTCATTTTTATTTGGAATGTTAAGAATGGCAATAGAAGTGGATGCGTGTTTTGATACCCGAATCGAACTAGAGAAGCGAATCGGGCTACAATTAGACATGGTTTCCTTGGATGATTTATTGATACCTTCAACTCAATCAAGTGACTCAGTATATGATGTTGACACAGTGCACCGAATCCTGGTGAACTTTTTGCAGAAGATAGAAGAGGAGGGGTCTGGAGATGATTCGGGGTACGAATCGGAGGGCACTAGCGGGCCGGTGAATCATGCCGCAGTTTTGAAAGTTGGGAGGCTAATGGATGGGTACCTGGCTGAAATTGCACCCGACCCGTACTTGAAGTTGCAAAACTTCATGACATTCATTGAGCTGCTGCCTGATTATGCGCGTATAGTTGATGATGGATTGTATAGGGCTATTGATATTTACCTCAAGGTAAGTTAAATGGCTAGAGTATGTATAGTAGTTGGTACATATATATAGCAGTACTTATATGGTACTGCCGTACTGGTTCTGATAGCATTACTGTCATGCTTATGATCCACACCGTATTGCAATCAGTATTGACAGAACCTTTACAGTAGATATAAATTTTGTCACATTTATACATACGACATGAAGGTTCTTTTCTATTTTTAACCATCTTTTGATTTTATCTTCCCTTCCAGGCACATCCATCTCTGACCGAATCAGAGTGCACTAAACTTTGCAAACTGATTGACTGTCAGAAGCTTTCAATAGATGCCGCCAACCATGCGTCCCAGAACGAGCGCCTACCAGTACAAATATCGGTACGCATTCTCTACCATGAACAGCTGCGCCTAAAATCAGCCCTGCTGGACAATCCCACATCCTATTCCCATAGAATCATCCCGACAAGTGGGGCCCCCCAGCGCACCTGTTTCACCGAGAGACAACTACGCGTCACTGAGGAGGGAGAACAGGGAGCTGAGATTGGAGATTGGTAGAATGCGTGTGAGAATTACAGAGTTAGAGAAGGAACAGGAGGTGATCAAACGAGGGATGAGAGGGGAGAATGCCAAGGCATTTTTGGGGTATATTTCAAGGGGGTTGGTGCGAATGACAACATTTGGACCCGGTGCAGGGAGGAAGAAGGAGAAGACCGAGGGAAGGAAGGTACAAGGAGGGAATGAAGGTAGGAGTAGGAGGCGGCATAGAACCGCTGACAAGTCAGGGGTTTGATAGATTTCATAGATCTGTATCATTTATGGGTTACTATGGTATTTCTTGTTAGTCAATAGAAAATGATATTATGTAATAGAAAATGGTATTTCTTGTTAGTACAGATGAGAAGTTGGTTTTAGGTGGAGCGATATGGTTTTTAACATAGTTGAAAATGATATTTTAGTTATTTATTTATGGATGAGAAATATATGTACTTTTCTGTTGATTGTTAAAGAGGCAGGTTAACTAGAATATAAAAATTTGGTTTGTATCATGTTTGGAATTAAACTCTATCAAGCTTTTACCGCAATCTGTTGTAAGCAAAATCTCTCAACACTTACCTTGTGCAAAAATCAACAAAAAAGAAAACCCTAAGCAAAAAGAAAAGGAAAATAATTATTGAGTTGAACTTATACCAGCTATATAGAACAGTTCAGACAACCAAAATGGTACCAAAAAGCCGAAATTGTAATCGTTAGTTTGTTGGTGTTTATATCTTTTGTAATGAAAGGATATCTCGACTCCATGAGTATGAATTTTTTTGTCAGTAACTAATAGACCTTTGTGTATGTAGCATAGAATTTTTTTTATTTTGCATATACTTTTCTCATATATTGTAGCTTTCTTAAACAAGTAATCAAGTATACATGATTAAGGAGTCCGGCTATTATACCACTAGTGTCATTCTAAACTAAATAACACCACATCTTAAACCATTGGATCTACTTTAATATTCGTACAAGACACTAGTGTCATTCCAGCGATATCTTGTACATGAAAATTAAAGTAGATCCAATGATTTAAGATGTGGTGTTATTTAGTTTGGAATGACACTAGTGGTATAGTAGCCGGACTCATGATTAAGTGGTGTCATGGATAGTGTGTATATTTTGTTGATAACTAGCAACCCTGGTTTATTAAAAAACCACACTTTGATATTATTTAAGAAAAAAGAGTAGAAGCTCAGATCTTTCTCTAATCTCGATGCCACTTTAAAAGACTGTTATACAACTCAATAGGAATCATAAAAGGCTGTAAAGCTTATTTTGGATCACTAAAGCTAGTTAGATCTCATCAATCATGATCCATTGATCTAATTCTCTTCTCTCGAATCTCCGCTTTTCAAAAGGGATTTGTGATATTTACCAGATCTCAGTCAATCCAAACATGCGCTAGAAACCTTGACCAAAAAGACTAGAAAAAAGGATCTATTGTCATTCTCAGATAGAAGAGAGGTACATTAAACACTTTAAATGTATAAAAAATCAACCAATTTAGCAAAACTTAAGTTACTGAGGCATGTGAATTAAGAAAATGGAAGAATGAACCAATCGAAAAGGTCATGTTTGGTTGTGGAGTAAGAGGTGAAATAAACCCCATACTCCACACTTAAAACTGTCAAATGAGGTGTCAAACACGAGTAAGATGGAGTTACGGCAGAGTAAGTTAAACCACCTTCCAGATAGATTAACTTACTCCTTACTTACTATGCTTGTAGGACCCATGGACAGGGACAGAGATTTACTTATCAATTTTTCTCTTATCTTTAGTTGATAATTTATGACTAAGCTGTTAAACATGATGTAACAAAAAAAGCAAGATAAAGCAATTGAATCAACCTTTAATTTAAATTAAGTGGCAACTAAACATGACCATATGTATTTCACTCCTCAAATACAGCAATCTTTGTTGTATATCCAACGAATATAATCAAGTCTAATTTTTAAATTGACTTAAAATAATCAAGTCTAATTTTTAGATTGACTTAATATAATCAAATATAATTCTATTTTAATATTTTAAATTGACTTAAATTGACTTAATATAATCAAATAGAGCAATAAAATTCTCATTGGATCTTGGTTGTTCTTAACAGCTTTGGCTATTTATTTAAGTCTTTGGGTAGCACCACCAGTTTTTCAACAAGGTGGAAATTCTCGTATTCTGTATGTACATGTTCCTGTGGCTTGGATGAGTATAGTTACTTATATTGCAACGTTCCCAATAAAGTCTTTTAATCATTGGAATAACAGACCCTCTTTGACCAAAAAATTAATTGATCGTATTTTTTAAGTAAAGTAAATTAGGTGGGAATCTCAACATACAAATTAAATAAACATTTAAAATTTTGGGGGTCCATCTTTCTACTTATTGCTTGTATATTTTTTATGTTAGGCCTTGAATAAAGCCCATATATCTAAGCCTCAAACAAACTTATGGGCCTGCCACGATTAATTTGAAAAGGTAGTGTGTACCGAATTAATTTAAAGGCAAGAAAAAGGAGTCTTTGATTCATTTTCAAGTGCCCGTTCTATTTATTCATCATGTACAAGATATAAAAAATTTACGGTTTGTGACAGTAAAATTATCTTACTATCAATTTTAAGAAATTAGGCACGAAAATGAACATTTATATATATGATTTATACATGATACATATATAATATTTATGAAAATTGACATTTGATTTATATTTTGCCATGTAGTCAAAACTGAGTAGAACTATGATGTTTTTATGCTCACCAAATCTCTCGGTGAACTTAACTCGAAATATCTATCAAATTAGTTTCGAACATGAATCTAAACCATTAAAACCAATGTACTTCATGAGTAATGTATTTACATATAAAATTTATAAATTTTCAAATTAATTTAGTATGAAGTCAAACGGTAAAAAGATAATGAAAATGAAATGCATTAAAATAACGGAAATTTTCTTCTTTTTTGACTGTTTGACTTTATACAAAATTAATTCAAAAATTTATCAAATTTGCATATAAATGTATCACTTGTGAAGTAGATCAGTTTCAATAATTTGAATTCATCATTTGAAATTAATCTTATAGATTTTAAGGTTAAGCTTATTCAGAAGCTTAATGAGATTAAAAACACTCAAGCTACTCGTCAAAAGTACATATTTACAACGGTCTATATCGAGCAATCATATGTTATTGATATTTAAATTGCTCAAAAATTCATTGGTAAAATTAACCGAACCCCATACCTTTAGCAACTAGAAATTAATTGCGTGTATTCTAATTTTTACTTTTTTATTTTAAAAAGTATTGAAATGTCAAACTAAAGTATCTGTCAATGGTTTATATCCCAAAAGATAAACCTAGGAAGAAAACAAGAAAGGAAAAGAAAGTGCTATTTATTAAATTCTTCATTGGATGTCACTAAAAATATATACATCATCATCTCATTTATGGCATTGACGGCTGCTTTTGTTTAGTGGGGCCCACTCAAAAGAGGGAACACCTCAATTTTTCAGACAGAAAAAAAAAAAATGTATCAAATTTGTGGTGCATTTGAGCTCCAGAGCTCTACCAGACCCTACATTGGTCTCATCTCTTGTGCAACTTGAGTTGCATCTTTCCAAGAAAGAAGTGAACCCACTTGCAAGTTGCAAATGCAGGATAAGGCTGTTCCTTTCTTTCAAGCTGGTGTTCTTTTGCATTTTGGACCTCCATTATTCATGTTCTTTGTTTTCTCAAAAAAATTGAGCATTTTAAGGAGCCCAGGGCCGGATGTAGTAATAGTATATGGGGGTCAATTGACCCCCATTTTTTCTTTTTTTCAAAATTTTTGTGTTTATAGCTAATTTTCTATGTAGTTTAGACCGATATTTTTATTAATATCCAACATAAAATAAAAAATATCAATGTATCCAGTTTTGCTGGGTATTTAAAAATGCCCAAACCGGTCATTTTTTGGCCGGTCGGATTAAAAATTCGAACCAGCCAAAAAATGGTTGGTCAGGTTTTTTTTTTTTTGAAATATTTGTTAGATTACTTCTTTTGATGTATAATTAGCATAATTATACTAAAATACGCTAACTTATGTTAAATTATGCTAAAATATGCTAAAATACGCTAAAATATGTTAAATTACGCTAAATTACGCTAATTATACTAAACACCACAAATTACGCTACATTATGCTAAATTATGCTAATTATACTAAATTACGCTAAATTACTCTAAATTATACTAAATTATGCCAAATATCGCCAAATTACGCTAAAATTACGCTAAATTACGCTAAATTATACTAAATTATACTAAATTACGCTAAAATATACTAAATTATACTAAATTACGCTAAATTATACTAAATTACGCTAATTACGCTAACTTAATCGGAAAGTTCAACTCAAGTTTTGAGGCACTTCTCTTTGGTTTTAGCAATTCTGAATTTTGAAAAATAGCATAGCTATCACAGACACTTGCAGTTGTTCGCAAGCTTTTTCGAAAAAGTGGTCATTTGCTGAAATTGGACACTCGAGCGCATTTTTTATGGCTGTTTGAAGTTTCGTCGTCGTTTTTTCGCATTCTCAGTGAAGATATCGTCTCTCTTGCCTTATCCCTTATCCTAGCCTCGCATGTTTACGAGAGATGTCTTAGATAAATACATGTACAACATACATGTGCTTTAGAAATGAGAGAAATGACTTCAAAAAAATTGATACAGATGCATTATAACAGAAAGTCACAAATCGAAATTGTTGGAGCATTCATAAACATCTGTCTGAAAGAAAAATATTTCTCATTTAGCTTTGAAATAACTCAAATAATATTTATTTATTTATTATTCTTAATGGATTTTGGATTCGGATTGTATCAGATTTACCGGAAGACCAATATAGACCAAAATCAAATAATAAGATTATCCAAAAAGAGAGAAATTTAGCGTAATTTATGGTATTTTAGTATAATTAGCGTAATATAGTATAATTAGCGCAATATGGTATAATTAGCATAATTTAGCATTAAACATAATTTAGCGTATTTTAGCGTAATTTAGCATATTTTAGTATAATTATGCTAATTATACATCAAAAGAAGTAATCTAAGAAATATTTCAAAAAAAAAAGCTTTGACCAGCCATTTTTTGGCCGGTCCGAATTTTTAATCCAACCGGCCAAAATGGCCAGTTTGGGCATTTTTAAAAATACCCAGCAAAGCTGGATACATTTGACATTTTTATTTATGTTGGATATTAATAAAATATCGATGCTATGGATATTGTAAATTGATTACCATTCGCAACAACTTTTTTTTTATGTAATTGATCCCCATAGTTTGAGGTCTAGCTTGCTCCTGAAAGAATCTAATTTTATGCCAGCACTAAAAAGTGGGTTCATGTTGCACAAGTTTAACTTTTTTTTTTTAGGAGAGAGTTGGAGATCAAGCCTCAAACAACCCAAATGTTAATTTCCACAAGAGATTTCTAGTT
The DNA here is from genome assembly GCA_025461045.1 of Carex parvula. Lineage (NCBI taxonomy): Eukaryota > Viridiplantae > Streptophyta > Magnoliopsida > Poales > Cyperaceae > Carex > Carex parvula. Next base: position 11,295 of record JAJGRW010000163.1, read on the forward strand.
GGATTTCAAATATGCAATCTCTCACACAAAAAATATTATTTTTCTGCTAGATCAAAGATTGCTTTTTAATATTACGCAAGTTTTAGAATAGATTTAATATGACAAGGATACCGTTACATAAATATAGTGAATCGAGAAAATTAGCAAAGGCACCACATTACATCACTAACGGGTCATAAAACTAGTCTACAACATTTTGCAAGATACTTATTATGTATGTACTATAGATGCCGAAATGGAAGAATAAATTTAGAAATGGCAATAAATTCATAAAATTTGGGGTCTATCTGCAAAATGCTCCTTTTGATCCAAATTCTTAGTCCCCATCCACAAATTCCTAATGCATACTTGACCATAATAGATACTGTATTTTGCGCTTATTTGGGCAACTAATAGATCTTCTTATCCTCCTTTCTTATCCATATTTCCCTGGATTCTCTACTTTACTTTTGGATAGAGTAAAAATTAATTGTTAAAGGACCTCTCGATATGGATCATAATATGCCATTCTTTTATAATATTTGTTTTTATTTCTCATATTGATGTGGATATAATTGTCTATGTAAAAAAAAAATGGATTTTACTAATAATTTTTCATAATATTTTTCTGAAAGTAGTAAATGAATTACCTATTTGAATTTATTAAACCAATTTTTTGTAAAATGTTACAAGATATGAACTGCACTAAAAAAATAAATCATTAATTGTGATGTTTATTTTATATGGTATTGCTTTATAGATAATTATGAAAGCTCAATAGATATACTTAGGGTTTGTTCGGAAGGCTCACATTCGATAGAACATTAATTTCCTGATTTTTTATTTTGTGGGAAAAGATTTTCAAAATGCATTCGGCAACCTTTTGTATTGTAGGTGGAATTTCTATTTTTTTTTTCCATCAATCTTCCTAACTCACCACGAAAATATGGAAAAAAAAATTCGATTGGAGTCAATTTTTTTTCCCACGAAGCTCTTATCTCTCTCTACACAAATCTCTTTCGAAGAAAGAAGAACATACCTCTAACTCACTTGTTTATTATCAATTTCTTCATTTTTTCATCCTTCCAATATACTCATGTGTTTATTATCAATTTCTTACAAAAATCAACATGCAATTTTTTCAGTTTGATCCAGACTAATGTTCGAAAATAGTTTATTTTTAATAATCAAACAATATATGAAAATATGAGGGTTCAAATGGTTCATGTCTTGCATGCCTCACATTCTATATCCAAGTTCAAACTGTCAATCGGAACCGCTCAACATAAATATCCATATTAAAATGTGCTTAGAGACCAGATTTATATTTTGAATTTTTTTATACTATTTTTAGATATGTATAAAAATCATTATTTTAGAATGGTCCAAGAATAATGATTTTGTACCTATCTAAAAAATAACCAACAATTAAAAAAAAATATATACATACTTTGGTCTTCAAGCACATTGTAATAATATCATGTTGAGCAGTTCGGACTTTGTTTTTTTTTTTTTATGGTAGGTGGCAAGTTGCCATCTTACATTTTTGCATTGATAAAAAAGTTATTTACAAATGAGTGCTCAATAATTACATATACAAAGCAGTTCGGACTTTGACATGGAGATATAGGATATGAGGCACGTTGAGAAATGAAGACATGAGACATTTGAACCCTCCTCTTAAAATATTAATAATTTATACAAAGATTTTTTTTATAAATTTATAAATAATATGGTATGAATAACAAAATTTTGAATAAATATATAGATATAGATATTTTGAAAACAAATTAGAATTTTCCTAAAATTATTTTTACGATATAATAAAACATTCAGTTCAATACATTTCAGTTATGAATTTTCAATTTCGACGCATATTAATTTATAAAATTGCAATTTCGTAAATTTCATAGCATAATACCGTTTACAATACAACACTTAAATTGGATTGCTTTGTTATTTTCTTTTGCATATAATTTTTCAATCTGAGCTGTTATCCAATGTGTAACGCTTCACCTTTTGTCGGATTTTATTTATAAATTATAAATAAAAGAAAGATAATTAACAAACTAACTTGATGGTCTCACTTTTTACAAAAATCACAAGTACTAAGATGGGAATTCGGCACGGACTATTTTTTTGAGTACCGAATTAGGCTCTCGGCCCCATGATATTCACAAGTTGTTAGGCAAATTGCCACAAAAAATCAAATTTCTCTTGTGCCGAGGATGGCAAGTCGGCCCTCCATTTTTTTCTCTTGTGCCGAGATGGCAAGTCGGCCCCTCTTTATTTCCCTTGCCATATCGGTCCTCTATTTTTTTTGCGAGACATACCATTCCAGTCCCATTTCGTTCCATCTTTTTGCTTGTGCCGAAATAGAATTTCGGCCTGCTAGTTTTTTGCTTTGTCCCGAGATGCTATTTCGGTCCCAACCATTTCAAAATCAATCCTCTTCTCTCTCCTCCTTTCTTTCCACCCGAACAACTACAATTTTTTTCCAACCTCATAATTAATTTATTCACATATATTTGTATAGTTTTGGAAAGAAGAGCAAGAGGAACTTCAGGTCTACAGATTTCATTAGGTATGTGGTTAATTATTTTTTTTTGATAAATAATCTGAATTATATAAATTGTTGTAGTATAAATAAGTAATTAATTGTAGAGTAATTTAGTATTTATAGTGTAATTTTAGCTTTTTGTAGTGTAATATAGCTTTTTGTAGTGTAATTTAACTAATTGTAGAATTATTTATTTTGCATGTAGAGTAATTTTTTATTTTTGCATGTAGTATAAATAGTTAATTATAACTAATTGCTTGTAGCGTAATTTAATTTTTTTAGTATAATTTAACTAATTGTAGAATTATTTATCTTGCATGTTGAGTAATTTTTATTTTTTCATGTAGCATATAATTTAATTATAAATAATTGCATGTAGAGTAATTTAACTTTTTTTAGTGTATTTTAGTATAATTTAACTAATTGTAGTATTAATTATAATAATTGTATGTAGAGTAATTTAAATTTTTATTTATTTTTTGCATGTCAATATTTAATTGTGCAAATAATTTTAGGATTAAATTGGCATTATTGCAATTGCCTTCGGAAGCAACACAAAATGCGGATGGCGAATAACTAGGTATTTGTTTAATCTCGTTTTGGATTTATAATTTACGATAAACTTATAAGTTAGAATTAATATTAGTGGTTATATTATTTTACATGACAATTATTGTTCTAGTCATCATATACACTGCGCACTAGTTCTCGCCAAAAGGGTATTTGTTACCAATCTCGAATGGAAGAAGCTTTGATCAATTTAGGCTTATACCAATGGTCAATGTGACCCATTGCAATATTGATACAGGTTAATCAGTGCTCTCGTTGAGAGGTGGAGGCTCGAGACGAATAATTTTTCATCTTCTGTTTGGGGAGTGACATTGGAAAATGTCAGCTGTCTAGAGGGGGCTTACCTGTACTGGTAAAATATTTTTGTTAGTATTTTATATTTAATGCAAGTATATATTTATCTAACATTTATGTTTCCAGGGTCGATCATTTCTGGACATACCGATGACAATTGGACATAATTGATCTACGAATGTCTAGGACATGAAGTGTATGAGGATTACAAATGCCTAGGATATGAAGTTGATGAAGATGACGATCCGTGATACTAATTTGTTATGTCATAGGTGGGACAACAAAGGCAAATCCAACGAGAAACTATATTCTCACAATACCATTGCCAGCTTAAATGGTTGAAGGCCAACTTTGATGGAGAATTGACAGAGTTAACTGACCAGCAGACAGTCGACCAATACACACGAGCATATTGCATGGACTTGTTCGGGACTGTATTGTTTCCTGATTCGAATTCAAGCGGAGTCCCAATAACGTACTTACAGTTTTAAATGATTTGGGACCTTGATCTATAGACTACAATTGGAGAGGTGCTGTGCTAGGTTGCTTGTATCGGGAGTTTGTCCCGTGCTGCAGGAAAACCTGCGGCTTCGATCAATGGTCCATTACTACTGCTCCAGATGTGGTCTTGGACTCAGTTTCCTGTAGGATGGCCCAGACCGAGAAATGATTTACCATTTGGCGGTACCAATCTACTACGTAGAAATGCACCGATCTACTACGTATATATGTCTTCTTAGCTCATCAAGACTGGTTGAGTTAGTAACGGAAAATGTGCAGGGTGGTGTGTCTGAATTTTACGTCTGTGGTACGCATTTACTATTACTTGAGACATTTCATGTACCAAAAATTTCTACGATCAACCTTCGAAATCATTTGTAATTTTGCAACCCTAAATATGGACTGTAATTGAAAAGAAGAAACTTATTACAATCTTCAGACAAAAACTAAAAACACAATGCAGGGCCGATCTGTAGATTATGGACTTTCTAACACTCGATTTATGAACCTTTGTTTTCAGCTAGAAGAAGAAAAAATAATGGCTATGAGAGTAGGAGGAGAAGAAAATGGTATTTATAAGCTAACTCTAAACCAATTAGAAATTTATTTTTAACAAAAAAAAATACTCTGTGCCGAATTGGGAATTTGGCACAGAGTTGGGAAATTATTAAAAACATTTTGGGCCAAGAACCCAATTCGGCACAAGGAAAAAAAAAGGCATTTTTGCTCAATAATTTCGAAAATTTTGAAAATTGTATCGCAATGGCCGAAATTTAAAGAAAGAAAAAAAAAACCCTCTGTGCCGAATTGCCAATTCGGCACCGTGAGGGAAATTGTGAAAAAAAGAGTTGGGCGAGTCCCCATCTTGGCACAGTAAAAAAAAAGATAATTACACAACATGTCACACAGATTGGGAAGAACAAATTGAAAATATTATGGAACCGAGATAACATTTCGGCACCACACAAAAAATAGTCCGGACCCAATTACTATCTCTGGATCTGTAGTTTTTGCTAAAAACTAAAACCATTAGTTGTTAATTTTTATTTTTTTATTTATGGTTTATAAAAAAAATTCCCTTTTGTCACTAAACTGTAAACGGAAACGCAAACTGGTGTTCAATAATTAATTAATAACCCACCAATCAAATCCTTATTGATTCCTAATAGGAAAGTGGTGGGGTCCACAGTAGTGATTACGTATACGTGGAAGGTCACTATTTGTGCACGATCTTTCAAACGATTCCGTAGGACCCACCAAGTTATCCATTTGGATCATGCCACCGAAGGTGACGTGGCACACTCAGTGCCACATTCTGGGTACAGCGGATCCGGTCCACTTGTTCAGTTCAGAGTTTCCTCTCGATTTCAGTTATTACCGGATATGTCCAGCCCAAAGTATCACACCTATTAAAGTTGGTAATGTATTTTCACACGTCCATTATTAATAAAAGGAGAAATTATCTTGTTAAACTCATAAGCTGGCTAAGCCGATCATTGAAGCCGAGCCGACCAGCCAAGCCGAGAAGCGCCATGAGAGCTCTGGTAGCAGCCACACCCTCGTAGACAAACCACATCAAATCCTCTGCAACACTTCCTCTGTGAACATTAATGCAGTACTCATGTGTACTTCTCCAACTATTATAGACTATAGAGTGCTAATAAGTAGGGTTGCACAAAAAATTCGTAGTTCGTAATTCGATTCGAGTTTGATTCGAAAAAGTTCGTAAAAGTTCGATTCAAATTGAGTTCATTCGGAAATTAATTCAAACCAAATTCAAATTGGACCTGTTCGTTCGAAATAGGTCGCAAACCAACTTAGTTCGTAATTAACTCAAACGTGAACCGTTGATTTCCGCTGATAATGAACTTAATGTTTTATTTAGGATAATATTGGGTTTGTAATAATTCTAAGACTTTGGTGATTGTTCTATACTTCTATTGATATTTAAATTGTACTTTGAATACTTGGATATTTGAAAACTTGGTGATGTTGCTCCTGTTGGCTATTTGAAAAACTTGAATTTATGATTGTACTGAACTTGATTGTGATGTACTAAACTTTGGTAGTTGATATAAATTTATGGTATTTGTAATGAACTTGATATAAACTTTGGTGTACTGTGTAATTAAAATTCAGAATGGCTGAGTTTTTATTGAAGTGCTGTAATTCGAACTATGGCCCAGCCTTAAGTCATAACTTGTAAGTCGTAACAAGTTCGTAAAAGTTCGAAATTGAGTTCGTTAAAAAGTTCGATTCGAAATTGAGTTCGTTCGATATTGAGTCAAACCAAACTCAAACTGGAGGTAAGTTCGATTTGGTTCGGTTCGTTTGCAGCCCTACTAATAAGTATTAAATAGTACCAACACAATCTGTCCAGAGACTTGCTACATGATATACTGCATTTGAATGGCTGCAGAAATTGCTACCGTGAACTGAGAAGTAGAAGCCGACGAAATTCAAGTACAATAAAGTGTTGAGACTTTTCCTCAACAAAGGCCACCATGCAAAATCAATTGGCTATTTAAATGAACAGTTTTCGTGCATATAATTAATTATCATTATCAATCAACACGAATCTCTATATATCCGTCGAATTCTCTTTCACCTTTAAAAAAGAAAAAGGCTCCGAGAGCTACACAGAGAGAAATTTGCTCTTTTGATGGCTGTCTCTTTTCCTTTGCTCTCACTTCTCCTTCCATGGATAGAACTACTCAATGTGAGGTTTAGTTACTTGCTAACCAGTAACAGAACTTTAGAATTCTTGCTATGTAGTTGTACCAAAGGTTTGTGATTTTATTTTCAATAGTTGGTTACATTGATAAAATTTTATTAAGTGTTTCTGCACTTGTATATTTTCAGGGTTTTCTCGCAAGATATACCGATAGATTTGATTGTCGAAGTCGGCACTTCATGTTTCCCTCTCATAAAGTAAATTTCTCTACTATCCTCTTTTGAATATTAATTCCGTGAGACATGAAATTTGAGGAGGTAGAACTAGGGTGTTTCTAAGTTCACCACACTCCTTTGTGAACTCAACTCTAAAACTTATCGAATTGGCTTCAAACGATGAATTCAAACTGTTGAAATCCTTTTACCTTACGAGTGATTCGTTTACATGTAAAATTTTTTAATGTGTTGAATTAATTTAGTATAAAGTCAAGGTGGTCAAAATTAGAAGGTTTCTAAATTATTTTAATTAATGCATTTATTTTTTGGACGTCTTTTGACTACTTGACTCTATAAAAAATTAATTGAAATTTTATATTTTTTTCATATAGATTCATCACTCGTAAGATAAAAGGATTTCAACAGTTTGAATTCGTTGTTTGAGCCAATCCGATTGATTTTAGAGTTGAGTTTACAAAGGGACTTGGTGAACTTAGAAACGCCCTAGTTCTACTCAAATTTGAGATAGCATGAGTGATGTTAAGTTCTCTGTATATAGATGCATTTTTTTTTTATGAAAGTCTTGATAACTGTTTCATTAACTAAAACAGCTAAGTTACAAAATCAGCCTTGGAACTACTTTTATTCAGATAATTGTTCACCCTAAATCCGATTATCCAACCAAAACATGTAACTATCAACTCATCACCAATAGATCTAAGCAACTGGCTAGCTAATCTAGACCACAAAACATATACCAGTTATCAAGTTTAACAGCAAACATTAAATGCCATGGGCTACTTCTCTGTATATGTGCATTAATTTGTCTGAGTAAACCCTTTGTCCGTTTCTATTTATTTGTCCCAAATTTCTCCATGTATGTTATTTAATTGTCAGCTGGATCTCAAATTTGACAGTTCCCGCCATCACTTTAGGACCAATATGTAATTCTTTGATTATTCATATTTATGCAATTATACAAGTCTCGAAACTTTTGGTTTTAAATCAAATTAAATCAGCAAGCTTTAAAATAGGAGCAAATTAAATTCCATTTTTTTTTTAAATCTTTGGTGAGTGCATGTTGCACCTCTCTAAATCTTCAACTCTAATGCACAAAATACTACAGCTGATGATGGTTCCGAAAAGCGGGTACATCCGAAAAAAGGTGCACGAGGCAGCCGATCCTTCAGCCTTAGTACCGATCAACCTCTCCGACATGCCAGGTGGGGCCGAGGTGCTTGACCAGGCCGCCAAGTTCTGCTATGGAGTGAACTTTGAGATCACAGTGCACAACATAGCCTCGTTGCGGTGTGCGGCAGAGTACTTGGAAATGACAGAGGAACATGGCGAAGCAAGCCTGGCCTTGAGAGCCGAGGAGTTCTTGGAGAAGGCCGCGTTAAAGACGCTGCCTGGTGCAGTTGCTGTTCTGAGATCGTGTGAGGAGCTCTTGCCGTTTGCTGATGAAATAGGCCTTGTGCAGCGGTGTGTCAATGTTATCGGATTGAAGGTTAGTGTAGCAGATATACTATGATTACTGGTCAGATGTAGTTTTGGTGAGGAATTTGTGGTACCAAGATTATGAAATTGGCCAATCAAAAGAAATTAGTGTACGAGGAGTAAAGTTAAGAAGGATTAAATTACTTGCTCAAGTTAAGATGGATTAAATTAATTAATTAATCATATTTGGTTGAAGATTACTATTTATGTCATAAAGAGAGAAAGTCGAAAGATAAATGTGACTCTAACGGTGGAATTCACAAGCATAATGATTATTTTGAATTAACTCATATGTTACTTCATCTTATACCTTCTTTACTCATCGTTTAACAACTTAAAAAAGGTAAGAGTAAGGAATTCACTCCACTCACTCCCCAACCAAATGTATGCACTTATTTTTAAGGATTAATAACAAGAAAATGAAAATTTGTAATAAGGAAAGAATATAAGAAGCATTTTGGAGAATTGCTAATTATTTAATTACACATGGTTTATATATATAAGTAAGGAAACGAAAACACAACATGATAGACCACCCAATATTAATTAATTAACTAACTAATTGATATAATATTAGCAAATAATTGATACAATATTAACTGGAATTTAGGCATGCAAGGAGGCAACCTTCCCGTTGAGATCTCCTGCAGAGTGGTGGGCTGCCGAGCTATCAAACCTCTCCCCGACCTTCTTCGAGAAAGTTCTCACTGCAATGCAGTCCCGCTCCGCCTCCCCAAAAACCATCGCCACTGCCATTACCACTTACACCAACCTTACACTCCCCACCAACACTACCTTAACATCTCACCACCGGACCCACCTCGAGTCCATCGTCTCTTTCCTCCCACCAAATGACACTGCAGCCCTACCTGTCAGTTTCTTTTGCTCGCTTCTTTGTAGTGCCATTGCCATCTCTGCCTCTCCTGCCTGCCGTGAAAATATCGAAAAGAGAATTTCTTCTCTGCTCGACAATGCAACCATCACTGATCTCATGACCATCACGCTCGATCCGTCAGGCGAAAGGATTGCTGATTTGGATAGTGTGAGGAAAGTAATTGCTGGGTTTGTTGAGAGGGAAATGTCAGGTTCTGGCCGTGGCTTATCCGGGATTTCTATGGTGGTGGTGCTGCTCTCTGCTCTGCAGCCATGCAGAAGGTTGCTCACATGGTGGATGCATTTGTTGCAGAGATAGCCACTGATGGAGAGATGCCGATTTCCAAGTTTGTCGGAATTTCTGGTGCCATACCTAAATCAGCTCGAAAATATGACGATGAATTGTATCGTGCTGTCGATATATACCTCAAGGTTGGTGTTGTTTAATTGACTTAAAGAACAATAGGTACACTAGTATAAAATCATGTTAGCTCATATTAGGGAAATCATAATTAACTAACACGCTTGCAATGTACCGAAAAGAAATTACAGATTCATAACCAGCACCTTTTTTATCTGTGCACTAACATAAACTGCCTTTATTATAACCAGGCGCATCCAGGACTCGACGAAATAGAGAGAGAAAAGGTATGCAGTGTCCTGGACCCACACAGACTGTCATACGAGGCCCGTCTCCACGCAAGCCAAAACAAGCGCCTCCCTCTCCAGATAGTCCTGAGTGCTCTTTACTATGACCAACTTAAGGTCCGTAGCGGTAAAGAGGCCGTCAACATGGCTACACCACCTCACCTGCCAGTAGCTGAGGCGGTGCGCAACCAGGCGAAAGCCGATGCTTCATTGGCACAAGAAAATCAAACACTAAGATCAGAGTTGGCACGCATGAAGATGCTTGTTTCTAATTTCGAGAAGGGAAGCAGGTCTAGTAGATATGTACAGGCCGTGGAGGCACCATCAAAGAAACCTACATTTTTCTCTTCTTTCTCAAAGAAGCTTATTGGTAAGTTGAATCCTTTTAGACATGGATCCAAGGATACTTTGCATATAACTGATGATATGTCTGTCGATGTGGCTGTGGCAAAGGCGCCAAGGAAAAGGCGGTTTTCAATATCTTAAACTTGTTGTGATATATACATATGTCATATTTGGTGGTTGGAAGCTTTTGATGGAAGTTAGATTTAGCACTTCAAGGATTAATAGTGTTCAATCGAGCACCTATGCTCTTCGCAGATTTGGATGAATAGTTAATTGAGGCTACTGGAGGTGTTGTTTATTTATTTGTTTCTTATAATATTGTATATAGTGGATGTGAGATTCAAGTTTATACTCGTGATCATGTCATGTAAGCCTTTTGTTTTTGGAATATTTCTTCAAATGAAATTGAAGGTGATGCTCAAATAAAAGAATCCACTTGTTGTTGAATTATTGATTGGTTGGATTAACCCTGAAAAGTTTAGGTTTTTAATTTATTTCATTTCACGAGTAACTAGTAATTCAAACTATTCCATAATTAAACCCCCCACCCACCCAAAAGAAAAAAATCATAACTTGAGCGCTTTTATTTTTTCCTCTAAATTTTCTTATAATTATGTAGTGTTTGCTATTTTGGGACCTTTGACTGATATGAGAATTCATTTGAAGTATCAACATTGTTTAATCTAGTATATATCTACGGTTTTACATATATAGGAACTTTGTTTACAATATAAAATGCATGTTGTTGTTGTTGTTTTAAGAAGAATATGCATGTTGTTATATATCTAAGATTGCATTTTTGTTATGACACGCTCCTTCTTCCTTTTAATTTTCCTGTAAATGATATTTACGGAGATAATGAAGTAGAAGAAAAATTAAATAAATAATCTCTCTGTTCATTATTGATAAGTTAAGAAACATGGATACAACATAACAAATTTTCAACATTATTATTTAATAAATATAAGTTGAGCTTGAAAATTTCTGATCCACAAATTACTTGTTTAATCTTAAACATAACTGAATTAATTTGCACTTAGTGGTATTTACTTTAGCTTACTGTCAAACATAATGTTTGTAGCTGTTGGCAATAAATTGGATTTTTTTTTTTAAATAGTATTTCTTAAATTATTTCAACGGAACAAGTCTTGGTGGGGTGAAAGTAAGAAAACTAGCCTCCACCGATCCTATGGACCGGTGTAGCAAAAAAACACAACCCACACCGATCCTAGAGATCAGTGGAGCCCGTTTTGCACCAGCCACACCATGCTACATGGAAGATTACACCAAATACTCCTGCACCGATCCTGTGGATCGGTGGAGCTTCAAAAATACCGACCATTTTTTGTTAGTATATTATTAAAATACTAATGTAAAGTGTGGATGGATGGATATGTCAAGTGTTTTGTTTATTAGCGGATGGATGGATATGTCAGGAGCCACACTTTATATTTAAATAAAAAGGGTATCGGTGGAGCCACACCATGCTACAAATTTGGAAATCAAGGCTCCACCGGTCCTAGGGATCGGTGGAGGTATAGATGAGGGATTTTCTGTGGCGAGGGTATCGGCTGGTGCAAAACAGGTTCCACCGGTCCCTAGGACCGGTGTAGATTGGGTTTTTTTTGCTCCACCGATTCTAGGGATCGGTGGAGGCTAGTTTTCGAAATTCAGCCCAACAAAGACTTGTTCCGTTGAAATAATTTAAAGTAATTCTATTTAAAAAAAATCAATAATTTGTCACAATAAGATGAATGTTTTTTCTATTAAAGTATATTTTTAATTTTGAGAAGGATCAAATATTACAGTTTGATTTATCTAGCTCATTAAATCATTTGTACCTAACCAACTCAGGATATATAGACTGCGACTCAGGATATATAGACTGCTATGTGGAAAACATTTATTAGATCATAAAAATAATAATAAAGAATTGCTTGCATATTTGCATGTAGAGGAACATTTTAAGTGTGATAGATTTCATCCAAATTAGATGTACGCCATGCATAATCGTACCTGGTGTTCACTACTAGAATTTCCGCTTTTTCCATGCGTAGCAATGTTATTTCCAAGGGGAGGAAGGGCTCTTGGAAAAGAAATCGAGTTTTCTGACACACTCACCCATTTCCAACGGGGGTCCCATGGAAATATTAGCGCATGGAAATCCCTCATGTCTGCCTTTGGAAATGTTACCTATCCGCCGTTGGAAATACTTTTGCATGACCCAAACAGACCGAATACTATATTTTATTGATAGCCCATGGAAATACCTCATGAGCTACCCTTGGAAATAAAATGGAAGTTGTGAGACCTATTATTTCCATGAGCAGCCCTTGGAAATGCTGTGGTTAGTTTGTTTATATTATATTATAGTGGAGGTTCATGAAAATAGTGGAGCACTATGCTCTTGGAAATGTTTTATGGATCCAGTTTATATTATTTTATAGTTGGGCTTGTTATTTCCATGATCCTACCGTTGGAAAAGTTAAATTCCTGGAGACAGCAACGTTTCTGTTTATTTGACATGTCCCTTTGAATGTTCAACAAAATTAAATCACAGCAGACAAATATTCAATTGTGATATTTAAAATGAAGTATACAAATGAAGCATACAAATGAAAACATCTTTAAACATAAATTAGAGGTCTTTGCCATTTACAAGACATATATAAGTTTAATTTAGATACAAAAATTTTTGACAAACCAAGAAAAGAGAACAATATTTGAGGTCTTGTGTCGACACCTGTTACAAACCAAAAAAAGAGAACAATGTTAGAGAAGGGATTTGACAAAAATGAAGCATGCCGAATTAGTAAAATGTATAGCAATTGTAAATGAAAAACCTAACACATGTATGTTGATTTACCAATTAATTAATACTCTTCATCGGAGTCATCGGAGCCTAAGCAATCTTCTTCACCATCTTGCTCCATGTCATGCTCATTCTCACCCTCCTCTATGTTGTTTTCGTCCCTCGCCAAACTCGACGGTTCATTTGATGTTGCCGGCGGAAGGTTCGTCGTATCGATCACTAGCTCGAACTCGTCTTCTCGAAGGACCATACCATCCCAATCAATGTCTTGTCCAATTGTTGGTTCGATTATCCGGTCTTTTCTCTTGATAAAATTCGATGTTTGTATCGTTGCCCTCGGCACGAAACCTCGACTTCGGACTTGTTTTTATTGCCACCCACCATGGGCGTCTTTCGGCCTTTTGCGATACATAAGGTAGGTAGCATACTTGAGTTGCTTGAGCCGCTAATACGAACGGCTCGTAATTTGTAAGGCGAGAAGTATGCTTAACCTCAACAATACCATGTTTGCGGTCGAACCTTACACCGTTTATTATGTCAAACCAATCACACCTAAAGAGAATTATCTTGTGGGCATCATATTGTAGCTCAATGACCTCTTGGAGAATTCCATAGTAGTTGATTTGTGTGTTGTTTGCATCCCACTCTCCTTTAATGCAAACACCGCTACTTTTAGTTGACATGTTTTGCCCATATTTTTGTGTGTGAAATCTATAGCCGTTGACTTCGCACTCTTTGTAGAAGTACGCTTCTTTGCTAGGCTTGATTCCTGCCATTCATATGTAGTAATCGCCTTCATCCCGAGAATTTATTACCTTTTTACGTAACCAAGTTTGGAAACTCTCTTGACAAATATTTGAAAGATTTAGTGGGCTTATGGCTACTCCAGAGTTGAGCATGCATGTATCAAACTCTCTGCATTTTAGAATATGACAAAATATTAGATTGTGATAGGTTCTAGAATAGATAATTTTGAGATCATCAAAGTAAAATTTATAAGATTGTACCCCATGTACTTTTCACAGATCTCTGGACAATTGAGGATGACATAGGTGTGTGCAGCATCAAAATCTGTTTCAGAGAGAGGCCTTCGTGCCAATACAATGGGTCAGAGTATCGAATATCGAGAGTTGCCCCGCCGAACGATTACTAGTTTCAACTCCTTCTTGGCCAATGTTAGATTTTTCGGCAAAGTAGTGTGCGGAAAATGTACCGATTTTTTTGGCAATTGTGGCCTCTACAATTGAACCCTCAACACATGCCTTGTTTGTGACTCTCATCCTCTGTTCTTTGTTACGCCTATAATTGCAACAATGGTTAAATATTAGTTGTTACAATAATTGTATGATGGTATAGAAATAGAAGACATAGTTAAGCTTAGTGTTCATTTATGTAAAATAAAAACAAATTCCAAACCACAACGAACCTTTTGCATGAAAACATTCATCGGGACCCTACTGGCACCCCATTCTAGTCTCGTATGCTACATGCAACGCAAGATGCTCCATTGAATCGAAGAAACCAGGAGGAAATTTTTTTTTCAGTCTAGCACATTGTGACAACAAAATTCTTTTCTAATATCGCAATACGATTTGGATCAATTTTCTTAACACAAATCTCTCTATAGAATGCTGAAATCTCATATAAAACCTCCCATACAGAATCCGGGACAAAGTCTCGAAAAGTGACGTGGAGGAGGCGCTCCATGAACACATATAAATCATGACTTTTAAGTCCAATGAAGGTGTTAGTGGTTAGGTTAACCAACCTTGACCAATTGGATGCATAGCCATCTGGAAACCTTACTACATCCTTGAGCCATGTTAAAACAATCTTCTTATCACCTGGAGAGAGTTTGAAGGGGGCATTTGGTTTTTTCATCTTTCCCGGGTTGTTGTCACCCGCCGGAATTAGGTGTTGGGTGGGACGATCACAATAAAGAACCAAATATTTCCTTGCTTTTTCATTATCCTTGGTTTTGCCACTTATGCTTAAAAGCGTGTATAGCAAATTTTCAGTGAAAGTCTTCTCCAAATGCATTATATCTAAATTGTGTTGCAACATATTGTCTTTCCAATAGGATAAACTCCAAAAGATACTTTTTTTTTTGCCGTGGGTGTCACCATAACCCGTGATATGTTGTAATCCTCCATATTTACCCCATTTAATATTTGAGATCAATCTCACTATATCGAGTAGCTGCTCTCCCGTCAATCTCGGTGGTGGCGGATCATTCTCGACTCTATCTTTTTTGAAATTCTTCCTATCTCCACGGAATGGGTGATCCGGAGGTAGGAAGCACCTTGTACAATCGAACCAACTTGATTTTCCACCAAACTGAAGTTGAAAGGCCTTTGTCTTCTCCATACAATAAAAACACCCCAACCGGCCTTTTGTACCCCAGCCACATAGCATCTCATAAGCCGGGTAATCACTCACCGTCCAAAGTAGTTGTCTTGAAATTCTCTTTCTTATACCCATCCCATGTCATTTCTCCATCTAACCACAAATGCTTTAATTCATCGATTAAAAGTTCAAAAAGAATGTCAATGTCCCGACCCGGATGCTTTGGTCCAGGGATGACTAGCGTGAGGAACATACTATCTTCTTTCATTATCATCCCAGGTGGTAAGTTATACGGAAAAACAAATACCGGCCAACACAAATCTGGAGCTGCACTCGAGTTGAATGGCATGAACCCATCCGTTGTGATTCCCAACCAAACATTTCTAAGCTCTTCTGCGAAGGTGGGATGTTTTCGAGCAAAATGCTTCCAAGCCTCGGCATTTAGCCGGATGCACTATCATCGGGGCTTTATGACGCACACCTTCCTTGTGCCATCTCATATTTTTCGCAGATGTTGCGGTCATGTCAATCCTTTACAATCGAGGTGTGATAGGTAGATAACGAAGTATCTTTTGTGGAATTGGTTTAGCCTTCTTATTAGTTCCGGATGGCTTATATCTTGAAATGCCACATACATCACACCGTGTCTTCTTCTTGTTCACCTCACTGTAATATAGCATACGAAAGTTAGGACATACATCTATTTTCTTAGCCTCCATGCCTAATCCATCAACCAATCGTCTAGCTTGGTACCAATTTTCCGGCATTTCTTCACCCGGCGGAAGCGTGCTTTTCATGAGTCCCAACATGTCATTAAAACATTTTTGGCTCAATTAGTGTTTAGACTTCAAAGCTATGGCACGTGACACAGCCGACAATACGGTGTGTGCTTCGCATTTCATTTCACCCGTCGAGTTCAATTTTCATAGGGGTTGTTTTGACACTTCCATCATGTCGAAGAATTTTTTTGCCGCACCGGCCGGTGCCTCCTCATTCCAATTGAATTGTTGACCAGTGGCATCCCTCACCATTTCATCCATTTGATCATTGGCATCGTTCGTGGTTGGTGGACTTAGAGGTTGGTTGATATCGAAATTCGGATGTGGCTCCCCGTGTTTGTACCAAACATCATATAAGCTGCAAAAACTATGTTGATAAAGATGTAGTTCGACGGTTTCCAAGTCTTTGTTGTATAGGTTGTCACATCTTTCACACGGGCAGGAGATACATTGATTTCCATTAGTGTCGACACTCACAACCGATAGCTTAGATACAGCTGAAGTGATGAATTCGGTAACACCTGCAATAAAGTCGGGTTCAAGAGTTCCTCCCGTATTTAATCGAGTGTTGTACATCCATCCCCTATCAGTGGCCATCTAATGAGCGATCTATACAAATTAAAGTTGAGTTAATAACCGAAGACTTAAACATAGAGAGGACATGGGCTGCTTTGTACAATTTCACAAGACAGTGGGTAACCAGCAGCAATGCTTACATAAATTTGGCTCACCAGCAGCTCACTAGCAGCTCTATTGCTCACTACCAGCAAATTAATAGCTCTAAAAGCCTGGTCCAAAGATTAAGAGTGGAGATAGAGTGAGAGTTACCTAGCTGTTGATATTTTTGAGTGAGAGGGAGACCACATCCGAAAGTAGCTACACACCTGGCAAGACCACTGGCTGAAAATGTGGAGATCTACAGATCCCCCGCTGGGTCTGAGAACGGCGACAGACTTTTCACTTAAAGAGAGAAAGAGGTACAAACAGGAAACACGACAATAGGTAGAATAGAAAACTGGCGAGATGATTGGATTAAGAGATAGTGATGGTATTTCTGACGGTCTTCCCACGGAAATAGTGACACTATCGGTATTGATATCATTGTATGCCATCATGAGAACACTATCTTCTCTTGTCTCCTCTTCTGCGACTAGAATCACGTTTTCTTCTACCTTTTTCTCAGAATAGCACTCCTTTGCATAGTGCCCATACTTACCGCAATTATAGCACTCGACATTTGATTTGCACTCTTTTGCGTAGTGCCCATGCTTGCCACAGTTGTAGCACTCAATATTTGAATGATTTGACCGTCCGCCTCTCCCTCGACCACGTCCTCTAGCTCGCCAATTTTGTTGGCTTGACTGCCCCTTCTTCTCATTGTATCTACCTCGGCCACGACCTCCACGGCCGCGCCCTCTACCACGAAAGTTTTGAGTATAAAGTACCTTTTCATCTTTGATAGACACCTTGGCTTGCAGCGCTTCCTCAAGCGACTCGTTCTTCTTCTTCTTGCGTTGCTCGTGTGCCTCTAGCGACCCAGCGAGATCGTCTATAGTTAGCTCCTCTAGGTCCTTCGACTCTTCAATTGCGCACACGACATTCTCGAAATTGTCGGTTAGCGACCGCAGAATTTTCTCCACAACCCTCGAGTCATTTAGAATTTCACCATTGCACTTGAGTTGATTTACCACGGTTTGCACATGTGTGATGTAGTCGGATACACCTTCTGACTCCTTCATCTTCATACCCTCCAACTCGCCGCATAGAGTTTGGAGTCTTACTTGCTTTACTCGGTCGGCACCCTTGAAGACGTTTTGCAATGTATCCCATACTTCCTTGCTAGTTGTCACGCTCGCTATCTTTTCAAAACCTGACTCATCAACTGCTTGGAACAACATGTATAGCGCTGTCTTGTCCTTCATTCGCCTTTCTTTCAACGCCTTTACTTCATTTGCCGTCTGAACTGTGTTTGCAGCCGGCTCTTCAAAACCATCTTCAACTACTTCCCATGCGTCTTGAGCCCCGAGTAGTGCTCACATTTGGATACTCCAGTTGTTGTAGTTGGCTCTCGTCAATCGTGGCAGTGGCATACCTCCCACCGACATTCTCCCGGAATTTGCCATAAGCTCTGATACCAATTTGTTAGTATTTGATATATTTCGGTGGAGGGAAGAGAGACATATTCTTATATTTCTCAACACAAACAATATTGTTTCTTTCTCAAATATATATTATTCTATTCTTCTCTCTTACTTTACAACTGGGATACAACTCTATTTATAGCCTTCGACATGACTCTTAAAATTTGTACAGTAATTAAAACAAAACATAATTCAAAACAATTCAAAACAGAATACAAAGCAGCACAGTAAATTCTGACCCTTGGTTACTAAAACTGCCATAACTTATTGTAGGGAACTCCAAACGACTTGAAACTTGTACCATCAGAAACTAGACTTCAAGACACATCAAATAGACTCCTCATTTGCCCAGAATGATCTAGAATTTCCCTTTCAAATTCGCTCATTAATCAGCCTCAAAATCTGTCCACTATGCAGTCACGAATTTAATGGCAAATTAAGTTTATTCATCAACAAGGGCAACTTAATTTTCAGCGGGGGACAAAATAGAACGAGGTCCATTTTTCTCTATTAAATTTTAAAATCCAGGCAGTTGCCCCTGATCTGTGGCATCATATATTCCAGCAAGAGATGTCAAATTCCTTAAAGTGCTATTTGTTTATGTTTTCTTTCGAAAACTAAAATGGAGGTAACTTAGTGCTATAGCCAATTTTCCATAATTATGGTATAAACCTATTTGAATTCAAGTTTAGTCGGATTTAATTATCTCTTCTAAGAGAGAATACATGTATGAAAGAAAAAGGAACCAACTCAATAATGCATTCTGCACTTAATTTTCCGCATTGCTTGCAATTTTGACACGATATGCTACTTCTTAAAAAAACATATTGATGGCATTCCCAGATCTAATTCCTAAATAACAACTTCTAACCTTTCAGAAATTAGAATAAACAAATTCTCAAACAAATAACAGCTTTCATGAGTCACTTTGGTGATCGTGTCAACTATTATATTTTTTTTTTTGAAGGAAAACAGAGGTCTAGCCTCAGATTTCATTAATTGGAGGTTTATTCATCAAAGATGTTCAAACCTATTAGTCTCAAACAAAAGAAAAATAAATAGGAAGGTTACAATATTGGCTCAAGATGAGCTTTTATGCAATCTATCCTATCTGTAAATAAAGCATAAAGAGAAAAGAAAATGAAAAGTGAGAATGAAAGAGGAAAAGAAGAAACAGTAAATGAATAACAGTGCCCCCTATGTTAATGGGTATCAGTATTCACCTGTGCTGTACCAGCACTGCTGTCTGATTTGTCTCATCAGTTCCAGTATGTCTACTTCCTTATCTGTGAATGTTCTGATGCAACGCTCCCTCCATATGAGAAAGCATGCAATGAGGAACAATGATCTCTCCTTCTTGGTGAAAGATTTGTTGAGCAGTGGATGAATGAGCGTTGTGGACATGAGGTTTGTAATTCGGTACTGTGTTGCTACCAGTTGATGTACCGTTGTTGCCATTTTGCATTGTTTTAGAAGCAAATGCTTGACCGTTTCACATTCCTTTTTGCACATTGACACCTATTAACATTAGTCCAGCCCCTTACAACAAGATTATCAATCGTAAGAATCCGATTTAGCAGCATTAGCCAAGCGAAAACTTCAAATCTTTGTGGCGCCCTTAATGACCATATCACTGGTATCGTGCTGGCTATTCTTGGTGTGTTCTTAATTGCCCGGTACACCGATTTCACTGTGAATACTCCACTCCTCTCCCATTTCCAAATTATCTGATCAGAATTGATCGTGAAAGTTATCTGTACCAGTTGAGATGTTAGGTTTACCAGTTGGTCCGTAGCGGAGTCAGATAAGCGTTGTCTGAACCCTGCTAATTCTGGCAATTACCTAAATGCCCCTGCCAACATTTGTGTATCATCCAGAGCATGAGAGTACAGATGTGTCAACTATTATATTGATGATAATTTCTATTGTCTTGCACATGTATAGAAATCAGAATACATTTATATACGTGTTTTAGAATCCAGGTAACATTATAATTCTAGATTTCTAGTTATTTTAATTTATTTGGATTTGTTCCAGGACTATTTTGGCATCACATAAAGAGAATTATTGGCAGACTCTATTTGGATCCGTGGTTACACACACATAACATAATGACGAATCAAAACAAAAGATATTTAATCCAATAGATAGTTACCAGCTATTTGACACATATCTTTAATTTTGCTGATTTCAATGAAATCGGTGAGCTTACTATACCCACTTTTATCAAAAAGAAGATATAACAGTACATATTTGACCCAAGCAACAGTTTGGCTTCAAGGAGAGGTGAAGACTGCTTTATTTATGCAAGCTTGTTGAACATTTCAAAAATTGTTGGGTAAGAATGGTAATGTCCTATGTTAAATTGCAAAGCATAAAGAGCAGAGCAAACAGAGAGATTACTAATTTACTATACTGCTTATACTGTTATACTATAAGCAGTATAGTAAATTTGAGAAAGAAATTAATACCTGAAATTCAATATATATGGCCTTAGTTCAACTTGTAACCTTCACTGAAATTAAAAGTAAAACCATGAAAATTAAAAAGATCAAAGACACAGGTCTCGCTGATGGATACGGACAATCTGGACACCCGATTATGATCAGTACAGGCTTGTACAAACTGTTTTATGTGCAATGTACTCTTAGATTCTCATAGCAACTTATATCAGTTACCAACACTTACTCACAGAAACAAAAGTAAATGAAACCAGCAACTGAAAAGAACAGCAGTTTCCCTGAACTAAACTGATTCCACCATTAGAGAATTTTAAAATGTTATCCTGGTAACCAAATACAGGCTCTCGGCAATTTCCTTCATTTGGAAAATTGATGGTCTCAACTAAATACCTACAAAAACATCAAACAGATCCTAACTAAAATGACATGATGCTTAGATGGAGCTACATCAGAAGCACTAGTGCTTCAATGTTTGACTTAAAAGGTAAAAGAATGGCAAAATTAATTTCACGGAAGTAATGAAAACCCTTTGCTTAACACAAGAGTTCACAGGAAGAACGGTAAAATGACAAAATCAATATGATTTTGGCAGTTCAAAACAAAATAACATTAGATCAACTTTTTTCTACAGTCATTGATGTTTGATCTTCATGAACCTATAGAAAACCTGTCCAAAATGCCATAACCTTAGATAACCTAATAATGTTTCCAATTGTTTAACAATTACTGAACATAAAAAAACGATAATTTTTTATTTTTTTTCCTTCGAATTCAACAAATTTGTCAATTTACTTCCTCTGGAATCTGCATAAGAGAAAAATCACGTTCTGAATCTTAAATAATCAAAGTAGATAAAACAACCAAATTGCTAAAAAATTACCCCAAAGCAACAGGCATATATAACCACAGTATATAAAACATTACATAAATAACATCCTTTTACAAAAATATCCTTCCCAACTAACACTGCTCTTTTGCAGATCTCAACATTGACGCCTTTAGTTTTTTTTTGAAGGTTAGTGGAAAGTGTCCACTAAGATATATTGTGATAAAAAAGTATTTACAGGGGAGTTACTCGGACCAATTGATCCTTATAACTGTTAGCTACAAAACACAAACAGATCTCAACATTGACGCCTTTAGTTGTTAAATCTACAAAACACAAACAGAAAAGAGATATCAGCTTTTTAGTACTAAAATTTTCATGTACTGTGAATCAAATCCACAAATTAATTAATAAATGATTGCTGGCAAGTTTCCCAATTTTTTTTTTTTGGTTCTTTATTATCCTGATTAACTATTTGTTTTTTGAAACGACATACTTACATTTGATAGTCGTAGATAATCTCAAATTAAATGACATACCTCAACTGAAAACAAAGTATGGAAATAAATAAATGCTGCTGTTTATATGGTTGAGATCACGTTGAATGGTTCGAATCGGCCATTAGAATTTTCAAAATGAAAATATGACCCGTGCTATGCATAGTACCATAGACTCACTCGTCAAATTTTATGAAACACCTCGTATGCAATAACTGGGCCAGGTTGGGCTTAAATCAAATTTTATGAAACACCTGGTATGCATAAAGTGGGCCAGGTTGAGCTTGACAAGAGCATCTCATTTTTTTTCTTGGAAGCAGGAGAGCATCTCATTTTATATTGGGTTAATTTTTCAGGACTGTGTAAAGCCATCAATCAATTTACTGGAGAAAAATCAAATCGTCCGTTGGAAAAAATTAGCAACTACTGGATAATACTATTGGCTGGAGGTTTTTAAGATGGAAAACTTAATCAAATGAAGTTATTTGGTCAATAATGTATATAATCAACATCATACTAACTTGTGGTAAAATTTACGCTGTAGTTTGTTCGTATACATTGGAAGAAAGCACAATATTAATGCCTTTTGAAAAAAAATAAAGAATATTCTGTTGAACAAAATAAAAAATCTGATGGCAAAGAACTGAATGAGTTAAAAAAAGTATTTGTAAACTTCAAAATTCAGCACTTATGTTATGATTTGCCATCTTTTTAATTCGCCTAGTATTTATGAGCAATTATTGAGGTACTGCAATGCAATTTCTCAGGTGAGTTCATTTTTTTATGTTGCAGGGTTTCTGGCACAGATGAATTTGATCTGGGCTGTCCAACCACGGGTAGGATCAACAATAACAAACGTCTAGTTGAATGGACGAGAAACGATGGAGCCTTACAAAGGAAGACATGGGACACGGGATGGGCCGCAGGACTATGGGTGTTGTGGAAGGAACGAAATAGGCGAACATTCGTGGATAAAGCAAAGCCTATTCGAATCTTAATTGTGGAGGCGGCAATGGATGTTCATAACTGGACTACATTCGAGTAGTTAGGACAAGTGAGAGTGAGCATATAGTAATCTTATAAATATGTTCTAATTCAGTAGGCATGTAATTATAGTGTACATTAAACATAGGGCCTTGTAAAACTTTTTATTTATCAATCAACAGTTGGACCTCAAAAGGTTCCAACCTTCAAAAAAAAAAAAAAAAAATGAAGAATACGAGTGGTTTTGATGGTTTATCTCCTCTGTACATTGTATATCACCTTGGGGGCATTTATATCATTGAGGTAATTCTTCTATTTGATTTTTATAAATACTGACAAGCATAAATAATAATTACTAATACAGTCGCCCTTCGTGGACTTGTTTCGAGGCGCATGTCCCTTAATTCATTGCACATATGGGTGAAAAAAGCACGTCATGTTGGGTTAGAATACTAAAAATTAGATTGCGCTTTAACACCTTTGCTTTCATACTTCTATACCAATATATAAATAGGGATTTATCCCTACTTTTCATAAAAAAAAAAAGCCTTCTTTGCTTTCAAGGTAGAGAAATATAGATAGTAATTGACAACCATTGGGAATTTGGGATAGTACTGACAAACGTTGTGCTCACTTCAGTTTTCTTTTATAAGAATGTATATCATCTGAGGTAACCGAATATTTCTATTTTGATCCAGAGCGTTCGATCAAAATTAGCACAAATATTAAAGGGGCTCCCTGCATCCACCTCGGGCCGAATTGGCCCAGATTCTGATCAGACGGTTTGGATAACAGAAATATTATGTTACCTTAGAGTAGTGTATTGACAAAACCTGTCCGGTTCAGGACCGGACCCGCCAACCCGTGGACCGGCCCCGGACTGGCCCGAGCCCGTGCCTAAATCCGGACCGGACCGTCCATACGGGTGGGCCGGGTTAACCAAGGCACGGATCTCCCTTTTTGGACCCAACCCGTCTAGACCCGACCCGTTTGAACCCCCGGATCCGGACCGGAACAAACCTAGACCAGACCGTCCGAACCCGTGCCAAACCCGGTCCAAACCCTCGGATCCGGACCCGAACCCGTACCAACCCCCCGAACCCATAGCCAACCCGCTTGAACCCGTCCGAACTTGTCCGAACCCGTCCGAACCCGCCCGAACCTGCCCCAAATTCAAATTTTTTTAAATGGGACCCGGATCCTTTGTTTGAATGGGAGGCTGTGACTGTGAGCTCAAAGTTTGAATGGGACCCGGATCCTTTTTTGTTACTTAAGAGACAATATTTGCACAATCGCGCTGTAATTTACTTTACACCAGGAAACAGACAAAAGCAAATAAAAAAGATAACAGAGAAAGAGATTGTCTCGTATCTCTGTAATTTACTTAATTGCACAAGCGCTGCAAGTTGCAATTGCCAAAGCCAAAATAATATATGGAGAGACCAATTTATATTATTTTATTAATTATGAAATTGAATGATATTAAGTGCATTGCTTCTGGAGTTATTAACAGTTTAAGCTAAAGCAACAAGTTGGAAATCATGTTATTTCTTTTAAATTTTCAACTAATTTTATAATATTATGCGTGTGTGGATCATTTTTATTTATGGTTTGCATTGCACAAAAAGTAAAAGGAAAATGTATTTACAATTTGTTACATAATAAATTTTAACACTTTAAGTAGATGAAATGTCTGACAGTTTTGCTAGGTGACAAACTGCCTGCTGATCATTATCAAATTTCATCCACAATATGATATGATCACAGCTATAATTATTTAATAAATATATATATATATATATAGAGAGAGAGAGAGAGAGAGATAGGCTATGGTGAGTTGTGAAGTAAAACGTCGTTTTACTTCACGTCATATTTTCATTTTGAAAATTCAAACAACCGATCCGAACCGTTCAATTTTTTCTAAATATTGAAATGTGCTTGGAGACTAAATTTTACATTTTTTTGAACTTTTTTACTATTTATTAAGCCACTTTGAAATAGCTGATCCACTGTAAACAGTAAAAAACAGTAAAATTTTCTGGACCACCGGATCAGCGATTTTCAAAGTGGCTTAATAAATAGTAAAAAAATTCCAAAAAATGTAAAATTTAGTCTCCAAGCACATTTCAATATAGAGAACATGTTGAGTGGTTCGGATTGGTTGTTTGGATTTTTAAAATGAAAATATGAGCGTGAAGTAAAAATAACATCTTACTTCACAACTCACCATAGCCCAGCTCTATATATATATGATCACAGTTCTGGTTGGCTTCTGACAATCTGATGGTTATATCCATATGTTTCTGTTAATCCGCCGACAATGGTTTGAAAAGAATGATGAATTTTTTTGAGAAATAATTATTAAATAATATAGAAAAATAGATAGAGTATTCTAGAATTTGAACACACTATAATGACTGCGATATAATGATCGATAAAAGTTCCATCGATCCAATTTTTTTATCTTTTTTATTCCACAGTCAATGGTTTGAATGAGAAAAATGATGATTTGTTATTTTTAGAAATTATTATTAAATAATATAGAAAAATAAATTGAGTATTTTAGAATTTGAATGCACTAGAATAACCGCGATATAACTTTGAATTGGTAAAAGTTCCACCGATCGATACTTTTTTATCTTTTTTTTTTGCAGCTAATAGTTTTGAATGAGAAGAATGACAATTTTTATTTTTAATAATTATTATTAAATAATATAGAAAAATTAGATGGAATGTATTCAAATTAATCTTTTTTTCGCAACCAATGGTTTTGAATGAGAAGAATGATAATTTTTTATTTTTAGTAATTATTATTAAATAATATAGAAAAATTAGATGAAATGTTTTAGAATTTGAATGTACTAGACTAGAATAACCGTGATATATAACCTGGATCCGAAGTTTGAAACGGAATCAATGACTTAGATTCAAACATTTTTATTCGTTTTTCCAACAAACCACCAAGCAGCAATATGATGGAAATGTTGGCTACAAAAATCCAGCCTAAAAAGTGTTTGAATCCAAAAGCATTAATCCCAGTTCAAACTTTGATTCTGTAGTACATCTAAATTCTAAAATATTTTAAAATTCTAAAATATTTTAACTATTAATCCCAGTTCAAACTTTGATTCTGTAGTACAGCCTAAAAAGTCTTGGTTCTTGTAGTACATCTAAATTCTAAAATATTTTAACTATTTTTCTATATTATTTAATAATAAGTTCTAACAAAAAATCTCTTCATTATTCGTTCAAACCAACGATTGCTGAGAAACAAGCTAAAAACTATTGGATTGGTGTAATTTTTACTGATCCTTAATTTTAATCGGTAAAAATTCTTCTGAATCTTTTTATTCATAAAAAAGAGAGATATTCTTTCTGTTTTTTCCTCTTATTTTACAATATTTTCTATAAATAAAAAATTCTCCTCCATTTAAGCTGGCCCACCACATGCGAAGCGCTTACAGATTTTGAATTGTCTTCTGTGGTAGTTGATAGGACCATATACCAATGGCCCTTAAAAAGCCCAGGTATGGCCCAATAAGGCGTTTCTAGGCTCAAAATCACAAAAGGCCGACTCAAAACAGAACGAAATAGAATAGGCCCCCCTCCCGAAAACAGGCCACGACTCACAGACAACCCGGGACTCGGACCCCCTCCCGGGGCCAGCCCGAGGATAAAGACAACCCGGGATTCGGACCCCCTCTCAGGGCCAGCCCGAGGTTAAAGATGGCCTGGGACTCGGACCCCTTCCCGAGGCCAGCCTGAGGCCAAGCACAGGCCGAGACTCGGACCCTCTCCCAGGGCCAGCTCGGAACCGAACAAAACAAGGCTCAAAGCCAAACACGCCGAACTGCCTAAAAAGGTCGACCCACGACCTCGCTGTTCGGCTTAAGACAAATTATGCGAATATTACAGCTTATTATGCGGGCGCACTCAACAGTATGCGGACCTTCGTCATTAATGCTGACAAGACCCCGCTACAGTAGGGCGCCCCCCTATTTAAGGCAGAGAATCCCCCAGAAAAAGGGATCGCACTTATTACACCCAGATGAGGTATTAAAAAGGGTTAGAGCGTTAATACCCCTCCGACACCCCGCGTGTCCACCGTCTCGGCCCGTTTCGCTTGAACCGGGACGAGCTACACATTCTGTCTCCAACTCCCGCACGGCCTGCTCCCTAGGAACAGGACGCGCCTGCACCTTACTGGACCGAGTCCAAGTACGGCCCGGCCCGCCTGGGAAGGGACGTATCGGTAGTCTTCTGTGGCAGTATTTGTTTTTAAATCATTTGGTTTTAAAATAATTAATAATTCGATTTTAGAATAATTCGGTTTTAATAATTCGGTTTTGTTATAACAAAAATTATTGAGTTCAAATAAAAAAAACAGAAACAAAAAAACAGAAACAAAACAGAAAAAAAACAGCAAAAAAACAGAAAAAAAAACCCAGCCCGGCCCGGACCATGGACCTAGGGGTGAGTAAATCGCTCACAACTCGTAACTCGCTCATAACTCGCTCGCTAAATGCTTATTAACAACTCGCTCATTAGCAACTCGCTATAACTCGCTCATTAACTTAATGAGCCGAGCATGAGCATACCCCAACTCGCTCATAACTCGCTCATTAGCTCATTAAGAAATTAGTTACACAAATCCTGCCACATCTAATCCCTAGAATATTATTATTATCATGATTTGTTTTGTTGTTAGATTGGAATTGATAATGGTATTAAGTAATTTAGTATTCATTCATATTAGGCATATACAGTATGGTACTGGGTTGGCTTCTGATATATTCCTGAGCTATTCTTATTCATTTTGTTACTGTTAGTATATTCCTGAGCTATTCTTGAGCTATTCTTATTCATTCATATTAGGCATATACATATGGTATTGGATTAGTATATTTCTAAATTATGTTAGTATATCCATTCATTTTGTTACTGTTTGTATATTTCTAAATTCTACATTTTTATTATTGTTTTGATAATGCAAATTTGTAGGTACATGACAAGCTGTGAGAACGACAAGAAGATAGTTTGTTTGATTTTGTTAATTTGCTTATGGACAATTTTATGTTAAATTATGTATTGTTTAATTTGCTTATGGACAATTTTTTGTTAAACTTACTTATGGACAATTTGTTAAATTCTATAAATGAAAATTAGTTTTTGAATGATGTATTTTAAATAACTCGGTAACTCGCTCGGCAACTCGCTCATTAACAACATGCTCATTAACAACTCGCTCATTAAGCTAATGAGCCGAGCATGAGCATACCCCAACTCGCTCATGCTCGCTCATTAATCACCCCTACATGGACCCACCGGACCCGAACCGTGCCAATCCGCCAACCCAAGCCAACCTGTGTCCGGGTCAACCCGTGGACCGGACGGGTTTGGACCGGACCGTTTTCAAAACACTACCTTAGAGGATGTGAATTCCTTTTATAAAGTTGCTAATACATTGTGGTCCAATTCTAATATTCTGTATCTTTTCTCGAAACCCCATTAAGTCGGTTTGAATTTTATATTTCACAAAACATGCTCTAGTTTTATTTTTGTATTATTTATTTTCTCAATAAAATGTATTATGCATACATGCATATCTTAAATTGTGTTATTTTATCAACTATACAATATATTGTTTGTTTTAATATGCAATTTGAAATTAACTCCATCTGGCTCAGTATTATTATTCTGTATGCTTATATTGCATGACTTTACGGAATTATATGAGTGAGAATTTTTAAAATAACGTTTTTATATTATTCTTGTGCAACGTTTTTTGTATTGCAAAATATGATTTTTATCACGATTAATTGCAATGTATATATCACTACTTGTGTGACAAAATTCATGCAATACCCACTAATAAATGAAAATCAGAAAATTTTCCATAAAATGTCATTATTTTCTAATTAAAATATATGCTAAATTATAGATTTTCACAATCCATATGGATGTAAGAAACTAAATAGGGCTATCTTATATTGACACAAATTTATTTTGACAAAAATAAATCAAAACCAAATTGTTATTAATCAATTACAGATGAGATGTTGGAGAAGAACTAAAATATGATATTATTTGTTCCTTCCACTTGGAGTTTTTGATCCGTGAGACTACTTTTTTTGGATCAACATTTTAGTATAAATATGTAAGAAGAGCTATATCTTTATATTTGTGTAATTAATTTTACTTTAAATCCAATTGACATGATGACATCTAGTTGTTTCTACGTTTTTTTTTTGTGCTTTTAAAGGTTTCAAACTAATTTTTTATTTTGTTTGTTTTTGTTTTTCAGGTGACAAGAATGATCAGAAATGTATTTCGATTTCCAATTAAGACATGGAATTCTTGTGACGCCAGAGGTTGTAACTCTTCTCAACCTTACAAAAATTGTGTCTAACAGATGTGGCGATAGGTTCGTGGTGAAAGCTTTAGCAAACTCCTCTCAAGTTGTCCTGTGATAGATGACATGTTCTTAACAAATTGCATCATATCAGGAGACGGTATATATCATTTCTAATACAACATATATTGAAGTTCTTGTCATTGGAAGGATGTACTTATTTCCGTCTTCTATTTGTCATTGAAAGAGCGATGTCGGAGATATGTGCGAAGTGGAGGTGAACTAGAGAGAGAGAAACTGGAGGTGAATTGGAAGAAGAAGAGCGCTGATTTTTTTTTTTAATCCAATCTGTTGATCAAGTCTATTGATGAACGGTTTAGATTTAAATGTTCAATAGAGGTGTAGAAAATGGAGACAGTGGAAGTGTGGAACTCTCCTCATTACAACAATTAAGAAAATGAATGCATATGTATGTATTTATATCATTAATATGACAAATCTTCATTGCAACTTATACGTGAATAGTGGTTATTTCTTGACATTAGTGTGACAAAATTCATGTAATACACACTTATTAAAATCACAGCCTTTTATATGAAGTGTCATTATTTTAAAATAACTTATTCACTAAATTTCAGTAAATCCTTACAAAAACCCTACAAATTAAAATCATGGTTACGTATCAGAATCTAATCCACTCCGATCCAAGATGAAACACACGGGACATCTTTAATATTTATGCCAATACAGATCAGATTGTCCGAATTCATTATGCATTAGTTCAAACATTGAGTTAATGCAGAATTGCAGAGGATACGAATTCAAAAAGAACACTTCTGGTTTTCATTATTTTTGAAAGATGAGATAAAATATGGGGATGTTTGGAAATAAAAGATGAGATAAGCATAGTAATAAGAGAGGCGGAGCCAGGAAATAAGATAGGGTGGGAAAAAATTTCATGATTGCACATAATTGTATAATTAGTTAAAACACAAGTATATTTTTGCAATTTTTTCTGAAAAAAATGACAAAAGAAGCATACTTCGCAAAAAAAAATATTAGATCACAGACAAGTACCTCCTCCTAGCCTCATGAGTCCATATCCTCGACGGTACCGTAAATGATTCCCTTTTACAATTAGCTATTTACGGTTTGAGATTAACTCTTAGCCGGTTTGGGATTCGGGCTGACTGAGGAGGCAGTATTATTGGACTTTGAGATTTGTGCCAAGTTAAAAAGAATGGTCCAGATCAAGTAATTGTAAAAGATTCCCTATTACGGTACCGTCGGTGATATGAATTCCTAGCCTCATATGGCTCCCAGTCATGTGCGTATAAAAAAAAATCAATTTGTTTTCTACTTAAATACCTGTATATATATTGTTAATATGAGTTATGACCGTCATATACTATTATTTTCATAATACATCTTAATTTCATATACTATAACATCTCACAATTTATCAAAATAGATCATTAAGTTACCGATTCGATAGATATTTAAATTATGATGATCGATTATGGATTGAAAATATCATAACCCGACTACTATGAATTGGATAAAATATATATATGAAATCCAACTAACCCAATCCGTGCACACCTCTGTTTTAAAGCTCAAAAGTGCAGAGTATCACTTTCATATATATTTTCTTGAGGGATGCTTCTATGGGCATAAGGACTTATTTGTAAAATGAGCATATTTTTATTTTCAAAGTTCAAATAGTCGATCCGACCGTTCAACATTTTCTCCATATTACAATGTACTTGGAGGTCAAATTTTACATTTTTTTGAATTTTTTTACTATTTATTAAGTATTTTACAAAACTAGTCAAATTCAGACCATTGAATTTGTACCCATCTTAATAAATAGTAAAAAAATTCAAAAAAAAGTAAAATTTGACCTCCAAGTACATTTTAATATGGAGAAAATGTTGAACGGTTGGATCGACTGTTTGAACTTTGAAAATGAAAATATGCTCATTTTACAAATAGGTCCTTATGCCCATAGAAGAATTTGCCTATTTTCTTAGTTAAGACTATTTACAGTGACTAAAATATCAATTTAAAATTAGACTTTTCCAAGGATATATAGACATATTGAACCAATCAATCGCCCAAGCTTGGTGGGACATTGCTCATTAATTTTTTTCCTCTTTCTTATCTAATTCTAAGGTGGTGTTTGGTGTAGACTAAAGTTAAGGAGGTCTAAATTTATTATTTCAACTTAGACTGGTCTAAATTATTCATATTTGGTTGATGTCTAAAGTTATATCATGACTTAAGGTATTTCCTTATTTGATTAGAGTTGGTAAATGACTAAAATTTTGAAAGCCTAACTTAGTTACTTATTAATAATAAGATACTAATTATATAATATTAATATATTTAAAATAACTATACTATATTAACATATAAGTTAATAATTATATAATTAATATAGTAATTAATATTATTAATAATAAGATACTAATTATAAGTATAATATATTAATAATACCTATATATATTATAATAATTATTTAATATATTAAATATATAAGATATTAATTATATAATTATATATTAATAATAATTATTAATAATAAGATACTAACTATATAATATTAATAATAACTATAATATTATTTTAATAATTAATATATTAACAATATAACATATTAATTATATAATTATATATTAATAATAATTATTAATAAAAAGATACTAATTATATAATATAATTGTAATAATTATGTAATATATTAACAATATAAGATATTAATTATATAATTATATACTAAGTTATTTAATATATTAACAATATAAGCCTAAGTTTTGTCATGTATACGGTCTAGCTGCTTCTTTATAAAAATTCTGTAAATAAAATGTGGCTTATTTTAAGTAGGGAAATATTTATATTTCTTTATTATGGGTGATTTAATTAATTCTAATAAAATTTCACCTTCAAGATTTTCGATTTAAGAAGACATACTCATTTGTTCTTTAATAAAAATAGTTACTTCGGAATAATCCAGAGAAGGATGAGATATTGCAATGGTATATTGGCCATTTGTTATGAAATCAAGATAAGAAGATCAGATCACCAAAGGGAAAAGTAAACAAAAACCACAGAAATTTCATTATGAAAAAAGTTCGTAAACAATGAATATGGACCAACTTTTTAGTTCACAATAAATAAGAAAATAGTTTGCATTAATTATATGAACTTTAATAGTATAGTTCTAAAATATTTCCATTTTGCGTCTCTTCGGTTGATATTTTTTTTCCGTGTTACTAAACAAAAGGAAGTGTCCGTATATACTCGTCAAACGGTCACATTTTCGCCTGTTTAAACATGCATGAATGCATACATTCATTAATTTCTATTTTGTGAGATAAACAAAGTTATGTGGTCCCTTTTATCTTTTGAAATATTACCAGCCCAAAAGACCCAGTACAAAAGCCCATTAGGCCTACTAAAATCCAGACCAAAACCCGGTCCAAAATAAATACCAAACCTCCCCGGTCCGATCGACCGCATTTTTCTTTCTCTACAAGAAAAGAAACCCCCCAAATCAGATCGCCTGTTGTCCCTTCCCCACTCAAACCCTCGCCTCTCTCTCTCTTTACACCTCTAATGGCGGCATCAGCCATGACGGTCGACCCCAAACCAACGCCCTCGCCGCCGCAAGCCGAGATCCCGTCCCACTTCTCAGCCATGCCCGCCACCTCCGTGTCCTCCACTGAGGACGAAGAGGATCTGTACGGCCGCCTGAAATCGCTTCAGCGCCAGCTGGAATTCATCGACATACAGGAGGAGTACGTCAAGGACGAGCAGAAGAACCTCAAAAGAGAGCTCCTTCGAGCGCAGGAGGAGGTCAAGCGGATCCAGTCGGTCCCACTTGTCATAGGCCAGTTCATGGAGATGGTCGACAAGAACAACGGGATTGTCGGATCCACTACCGGGTCGAATTACTATGTTCGGATCCTAAGCACCATCAACAGAGAGCTGTTAAAACCCTCGGCCTCAGTGGCACTTCATCGTCACTCTAATGCGCTTGTTGATGTGTTGCCTCCTGAGGCTGACTCGAGTATTTCTCTTCTCAGTAATTCTGAGAAGCCCGATGTTACCTATACTGTGAGTTTTGTCAAACTCTAGATTGTGATTATTTTTAGTTCTGTCCTTGTTGAGTTGATGCCACTGTAGTACTGCCAATTCATGTTTATATCAATTACAGTTTTTATTAGTGAGCAATGAGATTTGTGGAGGGTTCATATAAAATTCCTTTGTCATTGAAAGCATACTAAAGTTAATCCTATTTTTGGAAGCTTACTAAGATATTGTTCAGCTAAATCTTGCCTCAATTAACACTTCATGAGCATGATGTCCAGAAAAGAACAAGGAGGTGGTCTAAAACATGATCAAACTGGTACCCAGAAATATCTTCCATCACTGATTGAAAGTTCGGTATTGGTAAAATAATCACGGGTTTTGCATATTAGGGTTGAGAAAAGTTGGGTTTGTTGTGGAGGAATGGAAGTGCATAAATAAAAAAAAATTGTTCATTTTCTGCACTAAGAAATTGTAAAAATACTCTTTAGCAGTTTAACATGAAGTTGTACAAAAGTACTGTTCAACAGTTGGTAGGATAGAGGTTATGAGTGTTCTTGTTCTTTGACAAATTTTGGTGCTATTTTTTTTCATTTTCAGGATATAGGTGGATGTGATATACAAAAACAGGAGATAAGAGAAGCAGTTGAGTTGCCTCTGACACATCATGATCTGTACAAGCAGATTGGTATTGACCCGCCTAGAGGTGTGCTGCTGTATGGGCCCCCTGGTACTGGAAAGACCATGCTTGCTAAGGCTGTGGCTCACCATACCACTGCTGCCTTTATTCGTGTAGTTGGGTCAGAATTTGTTCAAAAGTATTTGGGAGAGGTATATCTTTCATTTTCTTTTGTTTGTAGCTTAGTTGTCATATATATGCATGATATTTCTCTTTTTGGAAGTGGTGTGCACTATTCATTCAGATTTTTGTTTATGATATATGTAATTGCCTATACATTGATTAGGTATATTTGTTGTTTTTAAACTAAAAAAGATGCATTGAAGTTCTTAAGTTTCACAATATACTTCTTCGAGAGGTATACTTGATAGATTTCCTGAAATGACTTTCTATATATGGGTGTTTGATACAAGTATTGCTTTGGTTTTTTTCCTAACTTTTAGGGGCCAAGAATGGTTAGAGATGTCTTTCGACTGGCAAAAGAGAATGCACCTGCTATCATTTTCATAGATGAGGTCGATGCCATTGCAACAGCCCGGTTTGATGCTCAAACTGGTGCTGACAGAGAGGTGCAGCGTATCCTCATGGAGCTCTTGAATCAGGTACCTGCCATCTCAACCTGAGATCTAGTGTGGCGAACACTAAAAGACAAATTGTTCTTATAAAGAAAGCTTTTATCTGGCTTTCCTCTAGAATCAACAGATTCAACTCTGACTGGTTGCTCTTGGTTCTGCCCAAAGTAGTGCCGGTTCTGGTTAATTTGGGGTCGAATATTCTATTGTGTTACAGATGGGTGTGAGTTCTGACCTGATTTTAAAAGAAAAAATGTGACCAGCTTGTGCTGATCCTCGTAGTTATTTACTTTTTGTTAAAATGAATGGCTCAACTATAGTCTCTACTGACTTCTTCTTTGAGTTTTAAGAGAGAACAAAATCAAAATTGTGTATCCCAAATTCAAACAGATTTGTCAATTTGACAAGGCCATGATATGTTAAATGGGTTTGGGTTAATGTAGCATTTTGTACCTATTTCCTCTCCTAACTGAAGGAATGGTATATGGAAGTAAAAAGGAGAAATGTATTTTTTTCACCTCAGTGTTGATATATATATATATATATACCTTTTTTAATGTTTCTTGGCAGATGGATGGTTTTGATCAGACGGTGAATGTGAAGGTGATAATGGCCACAAACAGAGCAGACACTCTTGACCCAGCTCTCTTGCGTCCTGGCCGGCTTGATCGCAAGATCGAGTTCCCTCTCCCTGACAGGCGCCAGAAGCGCCTTGTTTTCCAGGTAATTTGTTTACAAAAATCCCTAACCAAGTCTTTGTACAGTTTTTTCTCTTCTTTTTGGATCTTCTTAATAAACATTTTTTTTTTCTATTTAAAATTTTTCTCACCAGGTATGCACAGCTAAGATGAACCTTAGTGATGAGGTGGACTTGGAGGACTATGTCTCTAGACCTGATAAAATCAGTGCTGCTGATGTAAGCACCAACCTTGTTCATTTCTTTTTTTATTATTTTTTTCTCTTCTTTTGACAGTTCATTGTATCAGTGAGGCCAGAAATGTGTATCTTTGTACTGATCAAGTATTTTTATGATGTATTGTAGATTACCGCCATATGTCAGGAGGCTGGTATGCACGCTGTGCGCAAGAACCGGTACGTGATCCTACCAAAGGACTTTGAAAAGGGTTACCGTACCAATGTGAAGAAGCCTGAAACTGATTTTGATTTCTATAAATGAGCTGTAAACTGTTTCTTAGTTTCCTTGTTATTTAAATTTGTGTACGTCAGAAGGAATATGTGCTGTAATGTAGTTTCTTTTAATGCTTTTTACTTGTGTCTTTTTTCTTTATTTTGTGATTTATTGACCTGCTTAATAGCTTACATGATTCTTCAAGTAGTTTAGCTTTATATTTTAACTCGGGACTCCATTTTTTAATATTTGGGTTGTTGATCAAAGTGCTTATCGATATGTGCCATGTATGTATTAGTGCAAGTGTTGGGAAACCTCCCTGGACTTTGCGAATAAACACAAGTAACGAGTATTATTGCAATTGGTTTTGTGCCTTTTATATATATGCCGGAGGGTTTGTACCAACAAGTTCACTGGTATGTGGTCAACTACACAATGGTTGGTACCAATGAGTCCATAATGTTCATCTTTCTGTTTGCATTTATGTTTGAAGTAACTCTATTGAATTTCTATTTACTGTGTTCCTATTAGTAGAAAATTGGTATCTTGTTTGGAATATGATTTGGTTATGTGATGATTGTCATTGTGCTTTTGAGTAATTGAAAGCTTGTGCAAAATCAAGTTACAGTAGACCTTCAACTCTCAGAAGAGTGATGTACATAGGTTGCACCGGATCTAGGGATGTAAATTTGTGCCATGTCATGAACAAATTTGGACGGATGGTCACGACATGTGAATGGTAATGGCATGTTAGTTTTGATTGTAGTTGGTTTTGATGATTCAAAAGTGAGGTGAAAAGGAACAGAGATCATTTTAATTTTCTGTTCAATTAAATTATACACCCATTGCTAACATCTGGCTCCATTCAAGCAAAATTGGTAATAGAGCGTTTAAATTCTCCGCATCTTATCTGCTATAGGAAAACTATACTGGTGAAGTTTGATGGACTCTTGTCTACCGGTATTATCAGCTGTTCCTGATGTGGCAGAATGCTGATTCTGTCTTCACTATATCTTCCAAAAATGATAAAGAAATATATGACATCTGTAAGAACCTTTAGAAAAAAAACTTGGAGACCTGCTTCAGTCAAGAGTTGATAAAATAAAAAAGAACCTTCTCTTCTCCGTGTTGATAGTGAAAGCATTGTAGCTTAGTGGAAGCATGCCCAGCTTACGGAGAAGTATCAAGAAAACTAGAACAGGGTTCTTTTAGTAAAGAGGAAAAAGAAAACTGACCTCCTATGATATGAGCTAAAGTTAACAACTTGACGATTGTTTAGTGCGGCTATGATGGACCCGACACAACAGTTCAACACGGTCCAACCGTTTTTGCTCCAACCTGACCTGACCCAACCCGATGGAATAGTGGGTTGGGTTCAGCTGTCAGTCTGTCACCTCCTCTCAACCACTTGTCAGGTTGGGCCTTGTCATGACTCGTATTAACCTGACCCATTATAATTTATCTTTTGCAAAATACCTCCCAAAGTCTCTTTTAAGTTTTAAGTAAATCCTCGAAAACACAAAACCATGGAAATTTTAAAAGTGTAAGGAAAAATCCAACAATACTCAAAAGTTAATATAGGCAACCCCCACGAAATTCAAGTAGCATTATCAGTTTGTTCAAATAATTTTGTCTTAACTAGGATTGCGTATATGTAAAGAGGAAGATAGCGAGATTATGAGAATAATCCTCATAAAGGGTATTGGACCAGCTCAAATTTCTTATATTAACAGTGCAACATTTCACATTGAAAATAGTATGTACAATGTTATATTGATAACACCGACTTGAACTGACACGTGTACAGGCATAGAGACAAAAGACGAAGGCAAAGCATTAAGTATCAGCACTGCCTGATCAAATTTGATCAAGTTATGAAATGCGATTACGGATTTGATTTAATCGGACATGAACAGTGAGAGCATATCATGATAACAAGTTGTCATGATACACAAGGGACTAACAATACCATGGCCAATCGATATCATAACTTAATATTATGATGATACTATAATAGGGTTTTCTCTTCAAGTTTCTCTTCCTCTTTTCTCTACTATTGTGCTGCTGCTCTCCGAAAGTTAGAAATTATACATTCTAGTGATGCATGGGAATTCTGATTACTTCTATTGGTACCGGTTTCTATAACTACAGATAATTATTACACAGAGTAGTCAAATTCTTTTATTAAATTGTCTCAAAAAACTTTGAGGGACTATGTTTACAGAGTAGCAAAAGTCAATCAATAACAGCCTTCACAAATTGGAAAAGGGAAAAAAATAGCAATTTAACAAACAAAGAAATTACTCCTACTTCATTCACACACTGCATAAATGATAAATTCTAATCCTAAGGCCTAATTGGGCCTTGTATATGTGCTGTAAAGCCTGTTCATAGAATAAAATGGGCCTTAATTTCTTCACATGCCTAAATTAAATATCCTGCTTTACAAAAATCTGAACAACCAAACTTTCCAAAGTTTCTTAATTACAACAGTCAGATATGTACACATAAATCGGCAAAAAAGAAAAAAGAATAAAACAAGATAGAGAATATTGGGTTCCTTTCTTTTAACCTTTTCTATCTCTTGTCAAAACTAAACATTATTTTGTACAATTGATGGTAAATTAAAAGTGAGATTGAGAACCTCGTGTGAAAATAAGGCGACAAAAATCAGGTAAAAAACTTAGAAATCAAACAATATACCAAAACTATGTTGAGATGTGGTATCTTCTCTTAGTCTTTGAACAGATGCAACTGGCGTAGCAACCTGCAACAAAATAAAAATGACAATTTTTCTGAGATGAACTCAGCCATTAAAAGTATTTACAAATGATTTCGAAGCAAGGTTATTCTTTTTCTATATGCTAAAACTATATTTGTAATATACTTCTTGTCAAATGCAAGAGAGAACTTACATTTGAAACAAGTCTAATTGGCAACTAGGATTGCTCCCGCTTTTCGCAGCTGCGGTTTCAATGCCTTTACAAAGCAAGTGAACCGGTACTTTCATCACATTCCAATCACCAACCGTAACCTTTATCCTTGTCGACACTTCCATGGCAACCTTCAAATCTCCTGCATGCATCCTGTCAACAATTTCCTCAGCCGTATTTGCATCGACAACTTCAGACTGCACGCTGATTTTTGACCTAACCAGGGTCACATTTCTCTGACCCTGCTCAAACCCAAGCGCCACACCACGTCCCAACAAAGTGTCTTTGAATTTTTCACCAGTTGCCCATACTGTGATGTTGAAATTGCCATATTTGAACCTCAGAACTGTGTTTTTATTCGTGGCCTGGACAGCAGCATCGAATTGACAACTCAGTAATAAATCGCCAGAGTCGTTGCTGATCTTGACTTGCGAGAGGGCAATGTGGTCGAGATGAAACTCGGGGAATCTCGGATGGATGTAGAAATACAACAAGAAGAAGCATATAGCTGTTAAGAGAATGAGAAATATAATCAGGGCTGATAGCCAGAGGCAGCAGGAGCAGAGACACAATCGACGTTTGACAGGGCGTGGCAATACGTGGCGTGGGGCTGGCGAAGTGCTTTTGGATGGGTCAGTAAAAAAGTAGACAGAATTGTGTCGGTACGGGAAAGGATACGTGTTGATGGGACTGTCGAAATAGCCAGGCGGCTTGGCGTAGCACAGCCCCGTCGGAGATGAGGAGTCTGACATAATCTACCGGTAAAATTTGAGCAGTTTTTACCGTTGGTAAAGGATCAAATTGGTGACAGAGAAATTGGTTAAAATTGGATATCGAGAGAAGAAAACGGGGAGGCGGCAGCGTGGCGGTCGAGCAGATGATTTCTATCTTTGGAACCAATATTAGTGTGGTGTTTAGAAATTAGAAGTACATTAATTAGATGTAGTAAACCAAAATGTTTTGGTAATTGTTTCAGGCTTGTTAGCAAAAATAGTTTTTATTTGTCAAATTGTTATTGTTATTTTTGTGCACAGAATTTGCTAATACTATAAATAACGGCTCTCAAATAATGGCATTCTTTTATATTAACATCAAATTGAGCAATGCAAGATATCCATTTAAAAAAAGAAGAAAATGTTTTTTTTTTAGAATTAGAAAATACAACCAATAAAAGTTCTTCATAGTCTCAGCTCTCTAGTTTTGCAATCTTCCAAGTTTATTCTCTCTCTCTGTCTTTGGCAAATTAGTATCACCATTGAAGAAAAGAAATACAAATGGGTTCAATTTCTAATCATTCATGTTCAATTCCTGTTCACCATCTGATTCCACCTTTGTTTAAGATATTTCTCTTTGCACAAAATTCCAAAATCTCAATCAACCAATGTACCTATTGAAAATAGTAATATCCAAAGTAGAACTTCAGATGATTGTAAGGTAATTTGACCTTTAGCATACTAAAATTAGCTACTTTGAATGCACACATTCAAATAAATTTAAATCCTCATTTAGCGAAGTACCTTGCTAGGAAGCATGGTAGTTTTTAAACCGCTATAAATATTTATTACAGATCGACCCGTGCTATGAATTTATATTTCTATTTTCAAAGTTTAAAAAATCGATCTGAATGGTTAAACATGATCTTCATACAAAAATATATTTGGAAACTAAATTTTACACTTTTAGAATTCCATTTACTATTTTTTTATATTGGTAAAAAAAATCACTAGTCATGTATGGTCCAGAATTTTTAAATCAATTAATTTTCCACATATCTATAAGTTTAGTAAAAAAAGTTCCTAAAAAGTATAAATTTTTATCTATATGTGCATTTTAATATGAAGATTATATTGAGCAATTTATATCGATTATTTAAAATTTGAAAATGAAAATACAAGTTCATAGAAGAGATTCTAGCTTCACTCTATTTTATTAGCATACAATATATTCCATTATACTACACCTTGGTTCTATTTAAAAAAAAACTTTACTTTTAAATATTTCAAATAAAATAAACTTGATTATAGCAGATAATTTATTTAATCAAATCCAGCGAGATACCTTTTTTTTTTATTCTAGATCATGCATTAGACTGTCAACCCACCTAATTTTTCTCCCTCTTTTCCCCTTCAATAGGTTGTGAGACCCACAAACCCCACGTTTTAAAACTTGTAATTGAAGAAAGGAACTTTTTTTATCTTAAAAACAAAACAAAAAAGGGAGGAAGGGGGGTTTGGATGATTAAAAATGACCGACCTGAGATTTACAAACCGACCAAATATACAGAGGATAGAAAGAATGCAATAAAGCGCAACAACATGCAATTCAATTCATTCATTCATGAATCATACATAGATCTGCACAGTGCGCACAGAATTAAAAGGGACCTATCCTTTTCTTTTCTTATCAATTGCACCACTTTAAGCACGTGCCTTTTTATGCTTTCATGTGCATTAATTTTGAGCTGTTTTTTTGCAGATGCATATGTTAAGATTTTTTTACCAGTGGAAAACAGTAGGAAAACCAGACGACAGCGTGGTGGGTTAATTTGGTTTGATCAATTTAGGTTAGTATTTGATTTTGGATCTTGAATTATTGATCACTAAATTTGGTCGGTCTTATTTTAATCGATAATTGTTAAAATGTCATATGTTCAATCAAGTTCCAATGAAAATAGCATGATTCTTGTAAATAACTTATTTTATTGAAATTGTCAGCTTCATTTTGTCCATAAAAAAAATGGCATGATTACAAAATATGAGTTAAGATCCAATTCCATGGTGCAACATCCGACAACTACATTTTCTTGAGATTCGTGCAATGTAGTTGAGTTTGCAGTAAAAATATCCGTTCAAAATCCACACCGTCCATTTAATCTGAAAAACATTTTTGGTCGGAGCGGGGCGCGTCCAATGGGTATCGGAAATTGGTCTGATGCGTCCGTTTCGTTTTATGATTTGTGTGTGCTCCTTCAATATTCGTGTGAATAAAGCACACATGAATCATGATACGAATCAGACGGTTCCGAGCAGGCATCGGACCCACCGCGCTTCCATTTTTGTCTGATTGTAAAATTGATATTTGGGTTACAACATGATCAAAACTTGAAGATTGATATCAATTGAATATTTATAATTTTGTATATATTTAATAAAATCAGTGAAAAAGTTCTTTCTTTAATTAGAGTGTTCTCATCTGGTTGCTTAAAAAATAGATTTTACTGTTTTTTTGTAACTCCCGTTTTCTGTTGAAATCTACTTTATGATGTTGAATATTTTAAATAAGAAGACATATGACATGTCACCTTCAAATATATACATTCTAAATTTTTAATTCCTTTTATAATGAAATTTATCTTTCTCAGGTACTATCTCCATATCAATTAATATTTTACTATTACTAGATTGTGTCTCGCTGTGTTTTAACAATTTTCGTGTTAGAATTGGCATATCTGTCTCAAATTTATCATATCTAATTTTAGTTCACACCAGAATATTTTAATACAATTTATCATACCGGACTTTGCATTGGCTAACATATAAAAAATAATAATAACGGTGTGCCATAATTTACATATTAATCATTTGATTAAAATAAAGAAGTTCATATCATATAAAAAAATCTAAACAATACAAAAGTATAATCTAGATCATAGCTTTAATTGGATGATCAATAAAAAATTAAAAACTATACGATAACTTTGATAAGATAATCTACAGAAATTATGACGGTGAGATGCCAATAAATAAAAGGTGCATGCTCCCAATTCTATCTGCTCTTTTTCTCTATCTTGATCGAATTAATATTTGATCCAGTAACTAAAAGTACTATTGTCTATGTGAGAGGTCACATGATTAAAATCTAAATGACATCTCTTATACCTATTTAACTCTTCATTTTTATCTTAAAAAAATAATTTAATAACTGCACCCGAATCTCCATCTTAATAATGAATTAAACAGGTGTTGAAAATTGTAATGAATAATTTCCGAAATGTTCGTGAATTTACAAATTTTATGCAACTTACACCAAATTTTTCACAATTTTTATGGTTTTGGTTTCTAAACTATGAGTATTTTTAGTATTGTTATTATAAGAAATAAATTATTCATGAATTACATCTTTATTACTTTTAAAATAATGAATTTAGACCTCACCAATTTTTTTTATTTTTTAATTGTTATTAGTAAGGTTCTAAATAGCGATTATAGCGGCATAGCGGGGAGACAAAAAAAAAAGCTATTGCGAATAGCGTAGCTATAGCGGAAGCTATCATACATAGCTTTTTTTTCGTTTCAAAATTTATATTCTATATTTCTACTAATTATCAACATGATCAATATTAGAGAATTGGGATAACAATCAAATGATAACTAATCTAAGTCTATACTTTTTTCAATCATGCAAATAAGAAGAAAAAAAAAAAGATCTACAAAATAACATTATTTAATAGTTCATACTTGATAGTATTACATATTAAAATAGACAAAGAGCAATTAATTTTACAAGTGAAATGAAGTAAGTATACTTATTTGAACATTTTCTATATTATAATAATCAAAATCAGCTTTCAATTGAAACGAACGGCAATAATTTTACAAGTGAATATTAGACAAAGAGCAAGCAAAAGAAAGAATTAATATTTGAATATTTTCTGATATAGAATGAGAGACTAAATCACTAGGAACATAAGCACATAGTTTGGTTTAGAATACTTATGATAGCAGACCATGTAGCATCATAAATAAGAACAAAATCTCATGTAAATCGCAAAAAAAAAACTCATGTAGCATAGCGGTAGCAATAGCGCATAGCGCATAGCGGTAATAGCGGTCA
This sequence comes from Carex parvula, assembly GCA_025461045.1. NCBI lineage: Eukaryota > Viridiplantae > Streptophyta > Magnoliopsida > Poales > Cyperaceae > Carex > Carex parvula. Next base: position 54,888 of record JAJGRW010000163.1, read on the forward strand.
GCTATTACAGCTATAATGATCGTAGCTGAATTAGCGCACTTTTATTTCATAGCTTAGCTTTTATGGTCCGAAAAAGCTATAGCGTAGCTATAGCGCTGCTATAGCTAGCTATTTAGAACCATTAACAACATCAATTAAACTTTCACACTGCGTAAAATATAATGATAGAAGGCAAGATATTTTTATTCCGGTTCTAAATAAAGAATAAAGAATATCTTTAATTTTAATATTGTAAAACTCTATGTGCATCTTATGAACACATTCATATATATTTATATACATAAATATTTTACATGTTTATCATTTAAATAATTAATCTTAATTTACTTAAATGTTGACGCATGCATTCACAGAATGTTTCTGGTAACAAGTCAAAGGCAGGCTGGTGCATTCAGAAATAATTTGTTTAAAAAATAGATATAGGATATTAAAAAAACATTATTATCGTTAATTTTCAAAGGCCTATGCATCATGGATTCATGGTCCCAAAGAAAAATTATTAAATAAACAACCTCCGGGTACCACCATCATTAATAAATTGAAATGTCAATTTTTTGGGACCAAGAAAAACAGAAGCTGCCTCAGATTTTTTATTTTTCAATGGATACCATGGATTCCGTACCTCTTTAGGTCTGAATTTGGGAGACATGTATGTAATTTATTAGGGTCAGCGTATTTGGTGCATGGTTATATTTCAACCTTAATTTTCTAAAATATTGGGACCCATCATTGCTCCCGCTACCGATTTTATGGTAAAAATTCAGTAATTTAAATTTTGAGTTACTACATAAAAAATTCAGATCATTTGTTTGAAATTGACACAAATATTAAAGGGAGTCACTGAATTTTCAAATTGATCCGAATTTTTATAAATTCATCACTGTATTCTTCCGTCATTCTTTTTTGATAAATTGTTTTCGTTTACTTGTTTTGATCACGCATCAATTAATTAAATTATACCGTAAGTGTTAATTTGTATATAACATAAAAAAAAATTTAACTTTACACGTCAATGTTTAAGGGTTTTAAATTGTACAAATATGATGTTGGATGTTTATACTTGGTTTTATAGTATTTCTTTTGATATCATACAAATTTTTAAATTTACAGCATCAAATATTTAAACTCGTGTAGTCATATGCTTATAATTAATATTGTGGTGTTTTAATAATGCTTAACCACACATTATCAAGTATTTGCATATGGTACTTAACATAAACATCTAAAATATAGATATAAATAATTGGGAGTTGGCTACGGTGCTATGCATAGCATAGAGGGCCTCCGTACTACGGCTCAATATTTTGAGTTTTAAAATTCTAACGGTCGATCCAAATCGTTCAACATGATCTCCATATGAATATATACTTGCAAACCAAATTTTACATTTTTTAAAATTTTTTTACTATTTTTTTTAGATAGGTAGAAAATCACTTGATCTGAATGGTACATAATTTTCAGATCAAGTGATTTTCTACCTATTTAAAAAATAGTAAAAAAAATTCTAAAAAATGTAAAATTTGGTTTGCAAGTACATATTCATATGGAGATCATGTTGAACAGTTCAGATCGACCGTTAGAATTTTGAAAACTCAGATATTGAGCCGTAGCACAGAGGTCCTCTATGCTATGCATAGCATATTAGCCAGATTCTAAATAATTGACAGTGTAAATAAAAACAATCATAAGTAATTAAACCAATATTGATCATGTGCAAGCCAATGCGTAAGTGCGACGGCATAATATAAAAATTGAGATAAGGGTCTATATAAACAAGTGGTTTGTAATTTTATTTTATGAGAGGGCTAATAGTATACTTCTTTGTAAAGTTTAAAAAAATTAAAGGACAAAACTTGAAAATTTTAATTGATAGGAGGTTCTTAGCAACTTTTTATCCTCAGTCTACTTCTGCCCATGCGTAATCGTGTTCATGTGAAAACATACATATTGACTTCAAATGACGAATTCAAACTATTGAAATCCTTCTACCTTACGAGTTATGCGTTTACATGCGAAAATTTTAAATTTTAAAATTAATTTTGTATAAAGTCAAGTAGGTCAAAATTAGAAGGTTTATAAACTAATTTTAATGCATGCATTTTTTGACGCCTTTTGACCACTTGACTCCATACAAAATTATTTTAAAATTTTAAAATTTTCACATGTAGACACATCACTCGTAAGATAGAAGGATTACAATAGTTTGAATTCGTCGTTTGAAATCAATCTGATAAATTTAGAATTGAGTTCACAAAGGAATTTGATGAACTTAGGAACACCCTAGTGTACATATACCTTTTTTCTTGTAAAACATGAGACTATGATTTATTATTATAAATATGAAGAGATATAGAAAGTGATGCACTCCGTCTCTCTATGAGATATGAAGACATATATGTGTCTAATTTCGTAAAAAAAAATTTACAAAGAAATTACTATCGAGGTTAATAGAACTCTTATTTCAAAATTTTGAAAAAATAAATTTTATGTACATGCATGCATATTGTGCATTTATCAAATTATTTTATTTGTAGACTAACAAAAAAAAGTTTCTTGATAAAATAATGAAATTTAGATATATCGTCCGTCATTTAAATAAACAACATGTCAAAAAAAAAAAACTCTAATTGAATCGTCTGAGTTTTCAAATCATTTCATGAATGACTAAATAATATTTAAATCAAGTAAAATTTGAATAATGTTTTTCCTTTTTCTTTTTTGATATAGAAAGGGAGTCGAGGCTACCAACTTCTATTTAATTGTTCATAAAGAGATCCTAATTAAGATTTCGAATCCACAGTCTCCCATATAAAGGATTTTGCTCTTTGCCATTAGACCAAATGTAAATTCTTTAAATTTAAAATAATTTGAAAACAACATTATCTAAAAGAATATTTTTAAATTTGTGATAAAAAAATTGGGAACCGTAAAAAATATGCATGAAGTATGTACTCTGATAGTCTAATAGCATCCCATTTCATTTTATACTTTTAACCCTCTACAGTTCCCTGAGATGGTACTATTGAAGGGCATATTTGGAAACAAAGAAAGTGTATTTTTTTTTTTTAAAAACCAGGTTGAATTTTGGAATTACGTAATCATTGACATCATGTCAAATTGTCGCACGAAATTATTTCGACTATCTCTGTTTTGGAAGTACAAAACCACACACAAATCATTCAGACCATGTCAAAATCAGATATAAGAAGCATTTTTCTAGAAAGAGTCATCGCTTGTGCTTTTCACGATATCAAATATACTTTGTCCATGCAAAAGAGCACCTTGTGGTGCCCCAAACTTCGATCTATCCGAAATGAAATGACATAACATACACTTGTTAACCTCTAAAAAAATTATTATAAATTTTTTTTTGCTAATTTTAGTATGAACTTTTTTTGTTTTTTGGCAAAAGTTAGAGTCAAGATATTCAACTGAGTTAATATCTATGAGAGTTTTTTTACTTAGATTTAGAACATATGACTTCTTTTATGGAAGATATTTTCATTATTACTAGCTTAAAAACTGATTCTTACTGATTGAGCATGTTAATTTGCTGATATCATAATAGTTGTTGCTGGAATCAACATGATATATTACTACAATCAAAAGGAATACATGTGGTATGATTCATGGGGAGCGGTTGGTTTTCCAGCAGGCATCAGAAGGGGGAAGGTAGACTTTTGTTCTGATCAAAACAACAATGAACAAAAATTGAGTTCAATTCAAAATAAATGAGATGAAAAGAAAATATTGTAAATTGAAGTTTGCTTATAAAAAACTATAAAGTGGAGAAGAGAATTCAGTACTGATCTTTTTAAAATTTACCTTCAATTCATCTAATTTAACAGTCATGCCATTAAATCCTAAAAATGAGAATTGAAAAAGAGAAAACGGAAAAGAATCAGCACTTCTATTGAATAAATTTTCAACTCTCACTTAAAAAAAAGAGAAGAAGATAACTTGCTCGGTACTTTGATTGATCGCTGATCGATGTTTGAACGGCAACACAGAGGAAAGAAAGTGGTAGAGAAGACCTTCCATCTGCGATAGTCCAATTCTCGCCAAATCTCTTGCCTTGTGCCTTGGGGTCGGATTTCAGCGCGCGATTTCAACCCTCTCAAATCGCATGGGATGAACTCAAGTCTCGTTCAGTGCTCTCTTTCGCTCAGCGAATTTCTTTCTAATCCAATTCTGAGTCATATTTGGTGAAAGAGAAGATGTTTCTGATTAGAGTGTTTCAAGTTATGGGGGTCAAACCTCGATTAGGAATTTGTATGGGAGTCAATCATATAAATTTTTCACAAAAATATGAAGATCAATTTTATAGTATTCATAACATTTTAATCTAAATTATATAACAAAATAATGTGTAAGTACTAAAATTTTGAAAATGAATGGGGTCAGTTGATTCCCATTCATTAGCTGGTGGATTCGCCACTGGGAATCATATCAAAATATGTCTCATGCTCGATCTCAGTTGTCTGATGCACTTTAAAATCGTGCAAGCAGATTTATGTTTTCAAAAACTGTAATCTCTATAAACATAATTGTCCGCACGAATCTTAATGTGAATCAAACAGCTTAAACCGGTTATTGAACGAATTTTGATATGATGCCTATTGAAACCCCCTCCTTTACTATAATTAATTCCCGACTTAATCCTAACCATCAGGGAGTAAAACAAACAAACCTTTTAGTTTTTCTTTTTATTCTTCATTTTTAATTGCTACATGAACAATTTTCTTATGATCCGGTGATAAAAATCAAAATTAGGCCGCGCTTCAAACTTGCATTGCTGGAGAGGATCAAACACTCACAAAATGAAAGCTGAGAATAAGTATTGTTTTAAAATTATTTTATTGTATACATCATGTAGTCAATTTAGATAGCTGTCACAGGGGGTCCATTAAAGAATAATTGAAGTCAGGTAATTTTCCAAATCACACCCAAGTCACAAGATGCACATTATCTCATAGCATTTTCTGTGACATTGATCCCAGTGGCTTAGCTTGTTTTTTTGAGAAGGAATTAACATTATCTTATTCTATCTATGAACCAAATAAGAAATTAAAAGAGAACAGACTTTGATATAGTGACAAGAATAATTTATTTTCATGTAGAAAGTGAAAGTCACAGATTCAAAATTTTAATTATTAAGTTAATTTTTTTTACCTTTATCGATCTTTACTAAAAAAAACATAGAGAATTTAAAATGATAATATCAGTTTCATATGCTATAATATTGACAGAAACTTAATATTGGAATGAAATACTAAAAGAATGATATTTCTCGATTTAATGTACATATGCACTCCGAAAGTATTTGTCTTTTTTTGTTATTTAAAAAAAACATAGAACCAACGAAACATATATTAAGCCGCAAGAAATAAATAATCCCAACATTTTTTTTTGTTAACCCTATTTATAAGAAAACTGAATAATCCCGTACTTATTGTGCAGTATACAATAGCTAATTATGTATTTTAGAATAGCTGATATAAGAATTATGGACAAACAAATATTATTATTATTATTTTTAGATAGAAAGACAGAGATTTAGCATATCAACTTTTATTTAATTATTCATAAAGAAGTCCTATTCGAATTTTGAACTTATGACTTCTCATATAAAGAATGTTGTCATTTGCCACTACACCAGAGTTGGTTCTTAACAAATATATATTAATAGTTATGAAAGCAAGTTTTGATTTAAAAATCTGACATATTTTTTAACAACAATTTTAAACTTAAATAGACAACGTGCATTGTATAATGATGAAGTTTGTATGCGAGCATTATATAATGATTAAGTGTGTATACATTGAGTCCAAATTACATCACTACGAGGGGTCTAATAAAAACTTGCCGCATTATATCAAAGTACTTGCGCCCGTTTAACAATTCAAAATTGAAGGAAACTTCAAGGACCAAATCATAGTCATTTGCAAAAGATTCATAATTCCATTTTAAGGTAACTTCCAGGACCAAACATTCGGGTTTCCATCACACACAAAAAAACAAATTCCAATTTGAATAATTCCCACTTGAAAGCCTCCTTAAGTCTAACTATATACAAGTAAACTCAAACACAGTCAACTTGAAAAAAACTCGACCACGAAAGAGAAAATAAAAAAACGGACGGTTCAGATTAGATTTCAGTTCGCCGTTCCGTTGGACACGTGCTCCAATTCCGGGGACCACAGTGCCACTGTATTATAATTATTTTCGGCCAATGAATTTTAACAGAGCAATTTTTGCCTCATGCAGAGCACAAAACAATATACAGCGCTTTTTTATTCCATTGTTTATGCGCTGCATAAAGTTAAAACTACTCTGTTATATTGTTTGGAAGCTGATAAAAGTAACGGCGCTATAGTACCCGCACTCTATCCGCATTATAACTGTCATAACTACCATAACTATCTGAGGGACTGCAAAAACTTCAGCACAATTTTTTTTTTTCTAAAGTATTACATATGCAATGAAGTATTTATACCTATGAGCTAAATAATTTTTATGTAGATAATTGTCTCTCTAATCAAATTTTTCAAACGAACCCGCACCATAAATACTTGTGGGGGACCACTCAAACTACATGGGAGAACCATTCACTTTTTTAGAGGTGGATTTTTTTTTCTCCGTTCAATCTCGTTTATATTTCTAACAATCTGTGAGTAATTTTGCGAATATAAAACCATGAACGTCTTCTACACAATTTTTTCTTTCAAATAAGATCTATGATGATGTACATTCAAGTATTTATACCTCGGCGTGCAAGTATTTATTTTTATACTTACAAATATTTTTCACATATGACGACACTAGATGATGTCTAAAAATACTATATCAAGTATTGCAAGTATTTATACCTCTGCACTTAAGTATTTATACCTATGTGGTCAACTATTTTTGTTAGAGAAAGGTTAACGCGAAGACAATTGGGTAAGGTTGATGCGATGATACGGGATCCCGACTACTTCATTAGAGGAAGGTTGACGCGGAGACGATTAGGGAACTTAAAAAGGAATGATTATAATAAATTATGCATTAAAGTATTAATATCTTATTTTTAAGTGTCAATTATTGTCTTATCTTCTAAGTATTTATATCTTAAAAGTTGATGTGGGACGAGTACGGGAACTGAGAAATGAGAATTATATATTAGTGGAGATCATAGAAGAAGAGTGTTGTAGAAATTTTAGAATAATAATTAGTGGAGACCGTATAATATCTTTTTAGAATAATAATTAGTGATATTATATAATTAGTGGAAACTATAGTATATAATTTTTCTAAATAAAATGAAATATTTGTGAGTAAGGATATTCAAATAATAATTCAAATTATTTACCCTTGTTTTGTGATTGTCCCTCCATCACACGTCCAGTTCAAGATTATTCCGCTGACACATAATTGCTTCTACTCTGGGTCCCAACAGCAGTGGTTAGATTTCTTGTCGTTGTACAAATATTTATGTGCTCCGTGTGTAGCTTAATATATACACCCCCATTTTCTTCGTCAGGCGGTGAGGCCACTCACTTGGTCACTCTCACCGTGATTTGTGGAGGACCGTGCCATTTTAGTAAATTCCTACAATACCCCTGAGTGTGTGTACTAATTACACAGTGCTACTTACTGAGCTGGCAGCCTGGCAAGCAGGTCGTTACAGAGAGCACTGTACGAAGGAACTGCTTCAGTGCTTCTTCTTGCCATTTACAGTTTCAATCTCAGCCGTTTATATTTCAGATGGATACATGTGAACGGTTGTTGTATTCTCACCTCAGCTACTTCGCAGATAGGTACAGTTAAAATTGACCGGTGAAAAGAAGTTTCATGAAAGATCACAGTACCTTTGCAAATCATCCTTTCTCCGACGTGTCGAATTATGACTTGTTTGCTAGCTGTATACCGTTATAAAAAAATTAGGAATAAGTGATAGTGTATAGTGTATACTAGCTGTATAAAATCAAGAATAAAGATGTTGTCCCCCCACTCCAGTCTCCTAAACGTCCTCCTAATTCTAACTAACTTTGCCAATCATTAAATCACCTTGAAAAACGTGTAAAACGTGTAAAAGATGAGTCCAGTTTTTTTCTTCAAATACTTGATATCATAAGTATGAATACTTGATGAATTATATATGAATATTTGATAACTTAGGTATGAATACTTTCCATTTTGTATGAATACTTTCCATATTTGAGTCCATTTTTTTTCTTTAAATACTTGATATCTTAAGTATGAATACTTGATGAATTATATATAAATATTTGATATCTTAGGTATGAATACTTTTCATTTTGTATGAATACTTTTCATATTTGAATATTTGATACCTTGAAAAACGTGTAAAAGTATGTCATTATGGATCTCATTTGAAAGAGAAAAAAAAAATACGTTCGTGGTTTTAGATTTGCAAAATTCCTCATAGATCGTCCCAAAAATTGGTTAGATTGAACGGAGAAAAAAAAAACCACCTTGAAAAACGTGTAAAAGATGAGTAGTTATTGTGTCCAGTTTTTTTTTATGTACTTGATATCTTAGGTATGAATACTTGATGAATTATATATGAATACTTGATATCTTAGGTATTCATACTTTCCATTTTGTATGTGAATTAATTTAATCAATGAATGGGGGACTGGTGGTGTGATCCACGTGACTTTTTGGTTGTGGTCCCCAATGCAGTCTGACAGTTACTGCCCCCGAAAAGTAATGGTCCTCAGTTTGTATGTGAATTAATACTTGATATCTTAAGTATGAATACTTGATGAATTATATATGAATACTTGATATCTTAGGTATTCATACTTTCCATTTTGGGACTGAATTAATGTATGTTGAATGGGGACTGACAGTTGTACTTTGACAGTTAGGGGAACGTTTAGGGGACTGAATGGGGGGGACTGTTAGTCGATCCCTAAAATCAAACCCCCACAAACTCACAATTAGGAACAAGTGACAGTTACATTTCACTGATTGCAACTAAAATCTCGATTTCATGATTTTCATCGACAACGGAGCTTATATTACTCATTTTATTTCACCTTGTAATTAAATTACTGCGTTGGAAGATAAAGAAACACAATTGTTGATATATCTATTTTATGTGGCAATTAGAAATGAAAGAAAGGGTGTAGGACATACAAAAAAGAAACAAATAACTTGACAGTGGTTTATTTTAATATTCTTGATAATAATATTTAAATTAATTCAAATAAGGAAGAAACTTATAAATGTAGATTTATGTGTCTTGTAATTCATGCAAATATTTGAAAACTTGAATAAGTTAATAAACAGTAAACCAAAATTTTTATTAATATCCAAAATTAATAAATAATTTACAAATCTACACTCTGGTGAATGAGAATTCAAAATATGTCCAAACCACGGATTAAATTTCCGGTTTCTAGCAAACTTTCCGCAAAAAAAAAAGTTCCGGTTCCAGGCTTTCCAAAACCACAGAAAAAGTTTTCGGTTATTGAAACCGGAGATTAAATTTGCGGTTTCTTGTATTAAAACTGGGAATAAAAACCGCGCTTCCTTGACACCGGGAATTTATTTTGCGGTTTCATGTCCAGAATTTTTTTTATGGTTTCAGACCATTTGCTCTATAAAAAACGCGCTGCTGCCTCTTCTCTCTCACACATTTTACACTCCTTACACTCCTTTGCCTTTGGTGAATAAGACAAGAAGAGGAGAAAAGGAAAAAAAAAAAGAAGAGAAGAAAAAAAAAATAGAGAAAAAAGAATTTTTGTAAGTTTTTTATTTTATTAATTTTAAATTATTTAATATTTCAATTTATGTTGTACTTATAGGGTTATTATTTTTTAAATTGTAGTTTGTTATTCAAACTAACCAAAACAAAAAATGATCTGTGTGAAAATTTTTGTTGGAGGAAAAATCTACGGGTGTTTTTATAGTATCCGATCTAAATACTCATTCTCGGTAACCGTGAACCATAACTTTAATTATCTCCAGAATGAGATTTATAAACTGGTTGGGTATACTGTTAGTGAAGCAAATCTAGAAATCTAAGTCAGATTTAATATGTCCACCGATGGCCAACGTGACTACCAATTAGTACCGGTAACAAACTAGGCATCGTTCGAAGTGATTTTAGAAATTGTGACGTCTTTCCCATAAAGGTTACCGGTTCTAGAGTTGTATGCAGAATTGAAATCCTCTTCGCACATTATTCTAAACTATTTGGAATTTTCTAAATTATTCGGATAATATTCTAAATCATTTTGAAATTTTCTTTCGGACAATATTCTAAGTCATTTTGAAATTTGCTAAATTATTCGGACAATATTCCAAACCATTTTGGAATTTCTAAATTATTTGGACAACGTTGTAAACCATTTTGAAATATCCTAAACTAATTTATTATTTCCTAAATTAAATATTAAATAAAAAATAAAAAAAATACCTGAACCAAAGTGCTGATCGATCAGACAGTCGGAGAGACGAGTAGAGAGAAGGGAGAAAGGGAGAAGAGAGAAAGGGATGTGTGGGACTCTGCTATGTTGCTGCGCCGGTTGAAAAACAATTCCAGTTTCAAGAAACCGCACAATTAATCCCCAGTTTTGATACCGAAAATCACAAATTTGATCCCCAATTTTGAAAACCGGAAACATTTTCTGCGGTTTTGGATAGCTTGGAACCATAATTTTTTTTTTTTTGCAGAAAGTTTGCTTGAAACCGGAAATTTAATCCGCGGTTTGGACATACTTCGAATTCTGCTTCTCCAGGGTGTAGATTTGAAAATTAATTATTTATTTTGGATATTAATGAAAATTTAAGAAAGTAAAACATGAGTAAAATTTATTTATTTTTATATTAATGATATATGCATTATATAAAGTACGTCTATAATATTAAATTCCAACATTAAAAACTTAATATTATTTAGTATGAAAAATCTTTCTATTATAAAAATTATCCTTTTAATATAACTATATTTCATCCGAAATGTGACAATAAATTTAAATGACAGCTTACTGTTAATCATAATTTATTTGCAACCATTTTCAAAGAGCTAGAAAGTTGTTGAAAATTCAATGCACCAAACTAACCTCTTAATATTTATTTTCCAAATTAAAAAAATACGAACTTTCTTGGTAGCCACTACCAAGCTCGTAAAAAAAATGCTTCGAACTGTATCAAGTGATTTGTAAATTCAAATGATGCTACCATCAAACTTGTGATTAAATCAATTAGACGTCTTTTAGACACTCAGACGTTGATCTCTAAAGGCATTTCATTATTAAACAATTTATTATCAAATACCGCTCCCTTTTTAAATAATATTAAACATTTTCGCAAAGCTTGATTGTAGTTTAATTCACCTAAATATCTTTTAGGAGAAAGCAAATCTTTGAAATTATCGAAGTTTAAATAACAGAATTTATTTAATAAATAGTTCTCAAGTAACTCTGGTCTACAACATACATACTTGGGAATGTATTTCGGGTTAAAAAAAAAAAAAATTACTCCTGCAGAGCAAATAAAAATTGAGCGGTTCAATCACTTGAATCAATGAGCACATAACCCGCTACACATGTGCTTCTATAATCATTGTATCAGGAAACCAAGAGAGAGTAAAAGGGAGAATAAACGGGAATAACGAAGCAACTGCCTTAAATTCCCCTCGCCTCGACTAATTCACCCATTTCCCCCCTTTTCCTCTGACCACTTTTCTTTCTCTCTTTCTCCCGCTTAAACCCTACACCACCAAACGAAAATCCCCAAAACCCCAAACCTTCACAAATCGCCATGAAAAATCCGGACGATCCGGTTACTTCTTCCTCGCCACCTCAACCCAAATCGACTAACAGCACTAAACACTCCCAAAAGCTGACCTCGCGTTCATGCCGGCGGATCCGGATCCACTACTCCGACCCGGACGCTACCGACTCCTCCTCCAGCGAGTCTGAGCAGACCTCTACTCCTCACATGCGCCGTCATGTGATCCAGATCGACGTTCCGGGAATTCTTGCCAGACGCAAGAAGAAATCTCGGTTTAGGAGACTCAAACAGGTAGCTCCTGTGATCGCTGCTCCTTTGATAGGGCCTGGTGGAGAGCGGAGGTTTCGAGGCGTGAGGAGAAGACCTTGGGGGAAGTATGCAGCTGAGATACGGGATCCGGGTCAGGGGAAGCGGCTCTGGATCGGCACCTTTGACACGGCCGAGGAGGCGGCGGAGGCTTATGATTGGTTCGCAGTGAAGCTGCAGGGAGAGAAGGCGATCACTAATTTTCCTGTGAAACTGGTATTTCCGTACAATAATGAATCTACTAAAATCGGCCACAGAGATGCATTGGCTTCACCAATCAAGACTTATTCGCCTGATTCGCCTGAACCCCTTGGGTTGTGGAATTCTAACTCCGTGGACCCGGTGTTGGGAGAGAATTGTGAGCTAATGAAAGGGGGAGCAGGGGACCCGCGCAAGTCTCCAGACTCGGTGTTGCCGTACTGTGTTGAACCGGACGTTGGGAGTTGGTGGGAGGAGGGGTTTTGCTGCGCGGTGGAATCACCTCTTCCGGTGGATTTAAGGGAATTTTACCTCCCGTTGCCAGATTTGTCGGAGGTGGACCTCGGGGAGTTTGACGCAAACCTCTTCTCTTTAGAGATTGGTTCGAATTGACGGTTATGCCCCTCTTGGTTCACCGTGGTTTTTTTTTTTTGGGTTGGTTCTGTGAAGTGAGTAAAGGCAGTGATCTTTTTCTTGGTTACATTATTTATGTGCTATTAAATTATGGGGGAACATATATTATATAACTAGTTAGTTATTAGTTAATAGTTAAGTAAGATCATGTGCTTTGTCTCCAGTTCTCCACTCTGTTTTGTTTGTCATTTCCTGAAACTGAGCTTCTACAAGAGAAGATCAAGGAGGGGAGGTGGTTAGTTTTGTAAATTGGTTCTCTTCATTGTAAAATTCGGAGAGGATTTATAAATATATATATTATTAGTTTTATAGTCAAGTGTGATTGAGCTCCAGTTATTGCCCTTCTCTTTCTGTTTTTTTTTTTCCCTATTTCATAAAATTTATCGTCTCCAGTTTTTTGCGGTAAGTTTCTCCAGTTCCTGATTCAGAAAGAGTTAGGAAGGTGTCCTGTTTGTATAAAATGGAGAGGACTTGTAATATATTATTTGGTCTTTGCTTGTTGGTCACGTCTTTTTTTTTGTCGTGGAAAATGGGCGGTGGTTTTCCTTTTCCCAACAAACTTTTGAGCGGCTCGTATGAAAAGGGGAATATTTATTGTAGGCATGTGAGACAAATAAAGAACCCAAAATTTTATCGGCTGCAACAAATTAAAAGGCTATGCGCTTCTCTATGTTGTTTGTGAATTTCTCCTGTTCTGTAACAAACTGCGCTTTTCCATTTCCATGATAACACATTTTGCAATCTGTCACACTTTGCAACAACACCTTGGAACAAATATAAGAGTAAAAATGAACAAAAAAATGAATCTACATGCAAGGAATGAAGATAATTGGGTAAATTTGAATTTGAGTTTGCTAAATTTTATAAGTTGAAAGCAAAATTTATGATTCTTACAAAGTGCTACCTGGTAGTTTAATTTAAATAAATATTACCAGTTCAACACAGAGGAATCATCAATAGTACATGAAACATAGAACGTTAACTCAAACACATCTTTTGTTTCTTAAATTTTTTGAAGGAAAAATGAGGATCTAGCCCACATTTATATTGATTAAAACGGGTCCGTTACATGAGTGTGGTAACCACCAAAATAAAATATGATTTTGCTCAAAACATTTGAGCTAAAATTAGAAAAATGGTAAAATGACAGTAATAAATTGCAGGAATTAATACAAAAATTGGAGTTTTAAAGTACGTTTGGCGCCAAATGGAGTCTTGGCTTACTGGTACGTTGATACCAGTATCATCCCCGTACCAGTCTTCTCACTGGTACACCGGTACCGATGGTCTGGTAGGCCGGTTTTTTATGTCAGAAGTATGACGGAATTCCCAATTTTCTGCTCAGACCCCCTGGCATCAGGCATTGTTTGCGTTTGAGATACAACTTTCTATTTAATTCATGAACCAGTGTTTTCTCTTTACACTTTCTATTCTCGAATCTACAATGACTACAATTTAAATTGCCTAGCAGGACAAATTATCCTAACTGAAATAATCCTATATGACAAGTGTTATATATATCTGACAAAAAAAAAAAAATGTGTTATATACCTCAACTTTTTCTGTTATGTCATTTGACTTTATCAGTGAGGTATTGTTAGACAATGAATTTCTCCCTATAATGATTTTAAAAAAATGAATAACATAATTGATATTTTTCAGATGAAAATGGAATGCCAAAAGAACCATGTTGTTTCTTAAGAGTACATTTATCATAGTAAATTATACAAGCACTGGTACGATGATGACTGATGAGTTACCGGTGCACTCAGTATGAGCTTTTTTTCGCCTGCAGCCACAGCTGTGCTTTTGACCTTGTTTGACAGTGGTACAGACTGGTACAGACGTGTTCAATACCTGTGCTGGTTACATCTTGACAATTTCTTTGAAACCTCCTGAATACTCCCTTCCCACTTACTAGGTGACTGGTACGGAACCGGTACAAGGTCCAAAAGTGTTGTACCACTGCTGATCCTTTCGTGTTGCATCTCTTGTGGCCATCCATTATGGGCCTGTGGCCATCCATTATGACGTAGTTTTGTTCTGTTTAGATTTCCTTTCAGTTATGTACCAGTACCAGGGACTAAGTATGTTGTTTAGTTTTCTGTTATTTTTGCCCTGTTTTAGTTTTTATCTGCTGAGTACTGCTTTTGTTTGTTTCTTCAAAAAATTTGGCGTAATTTTGTTTTGTATGTATATAGATTTCCCTTTACGTCCTCCAATTTTAAAATTTCCATAACTACAAAAATAATTGTATCGATAATAACTTGAGTAGAGCTGACATGAAAGTAAATGATAAGAAGAATGCAACTTCATCAGCAGTAACAGATCACTGAACACCTCCAGTAGTGTGCAGAAACCATTAGTCCTCACAATCCTATAATGTCCGATGGTACTAGTAGCAATCTAAAATGGAGCCTCCATTTTGTGGGAAATGGAGGGAAATAACAACTCCGATGGTACTAGTAGGCAGTAGCAATCGAAATGTTTGGAAAGGTCAAGATACTAACGCAAACAGAATTAAAGAGAAATTGGTTAAAGTTGTGTGTACAAAGATGAGAATCCAATAATATCCACCTGCATGTTCAAAAAGAAAAGCAAAATCCCTGTGCATGCGAGTTGGATGGGCTCAAAGATTACTGTACCGCAAAATGGTACGATACATCTCACTGATGCCTTTCTGACTTTTGAAAATTTTCTTCAAAAGTTCACCATAATATCTTTTATTTTTACATGAATCACTTGGGTACTACGATAGAATTATTTTTCCTTTTAGTAAATTCTGAGCAGACACTTTCTAAAATTTTCAAGGACTGAAGATGGTGCAATTTTTAATAATAATAATAATAATAATAATTGCATACCCAATTTAGAAGGGGATCATTTGGGACATTAAAGCCCATTGAATCACTACTAAGGTGCATTTGTGGTTCACAAAAAGGAGCTCTGGCGCAGAGCACATGACCAAATGAGCCTACTTAGGAGCCCTGGCAACACCTTTCGTTTCTCTTGCCTAAATATAGACCCAACAAATTTTTTATCTAGATTTATTTTTTATGAAAGTTGAGACACTTCCATAAATTTCATTGGTAAGGTCAAATAAGCTAAACTATTGAGTCAAGGTACAACAAAATCATGAAACAGAGAAATGCTAAGGGAAAAAAAAATAAAAAGAAGAACAGAGGGTTATAACAAATGATTTTAGGTGGAATATCATTTGGCAAAAAATATAAATCCCACATAAATTAAAATTGTATAGAATCCATTCTTCTTTGAATAATATATACATGACTTTTACCTTGATATATAGCCAAAACTGAAATGATACCGTATTGATATTCTCGTTTCATCGTACCATACGAAGAAATTCTATGAATTCATATATTCTAAAGAAACTCTATGAATTTCCAAATTGATCAGAATTAATTCAAATTCTGATCGGATGATCTGAATTCCAAACTCAAATTTTGAGTTACCGCAGAGGATAAAAACTCTATTATGTACAACCATGAATCATTATACACTGAAATGATTGTTTACAGCATTATTTGTAGAGCATTATTATGTACAACCTTGAGTATTTGACAGTGATATCAGAGGACAATCATTAATCGCCTCAATTTTTGTAGGATTGGCATTGTTTCTAATATGACTTAGGGTCTTTTCGGCAACAAGGGATTAAGAGCTTAAGGAGTGTCAAGGAACTGATTTTCGTTTATCTTAATCCGTGAGTAAAAGCTAAAGAAGCTAAAAGAAGAGGTAGAGAGATATTTTAAGATTCTGACGGAGGATTAAGATTCAAACAAAAGAAGGCTAAAAGAGATGATCTTAATCCGCGCTAAAGAACCGATGGGCTTAAGGAAGCTAAAGAAAGCTGATTAAGTCTTAAGGAGGCTTAATCTCTTGCTTCCAAACAACCCCTAGCCAGTAAAAAAAGAAAGAAAGAAATGACCTTATATTTTAATATAAATGTACCCATGGATTTGCCATCAGACAAATGCATTATTGCGCAGATTTTAATTAACTACTAATCCATATAAATAAATTCTTTTTTCGTTTTAATTGTATCAGACAAATTGCTGATATTGAGTAATATATCGTGATATGAAATAAACTAAGATAAGTAATTGATGAATTATTTTTGCCTTCTATAGGAGCATCTTCATCCCACTTGAATTGCAAATGCTGCTGTGACCTTTGTAATTTTAATTTCAAGGATAACTTTTTTGAAAGTGTCACGTAAGTTTTTGCAATTACTTTGCAAGTGATATATCAGCCAAATTGAAATGGATAGGAATGAAAATAATTTTGGAATTAATGTTAAGAAAGATTGCTAATTTGTTGATGTGACCAATAAATTTAAATTTTGTATTGTAAAAATGAAGGTGTTCTAATATATATGCATCTAAGAAACCTTTCATTAGATGAGCGTTTTCAAATTTCTATAGAGCCAATTGATGTAAATTTTCCAGTATGTTATTCCATATGTTGCTTTTCTATTTTAATTTATGATTGTCTAGAGTCTAGACACATTTTAATTGGGTATTTAGGCTGACAAATGGAGGCCTGTTAAGCCTGTTAAGGTGCAACGAGAGTTGAGCGACATGTTGAGCAGTTGCGGCCTTGCGGGAGATCAGTTAATAGTTAATGAACAGTAAAAGAAGCAAAGAAAAAAAAAAGAAAATAACAACATAAAGTAGTCTTACGCATAAATGACAAATTTCACAGGTTTCTACTTAATTTTAGATGTTAAGCGACAACTGAATATCAAGTATTTTGTATTGTATACAAATTAAGATTTCTTTTGTCGCCATTTTTTTTCGTCATATTTTGAATGATGATCACCTCAGAATAGTAAGACTGAAGGTTGGACAGATTTTTTTTATTAATACCCTCAATAAAAAAATAAATAACAAATATGCCTTCAGTTTTCTTTATTTCAAAAGCTGCCCCAACCCCATAGTGGCGGTTAGGTTCATTTTTTTTTTTAAATTGAAAAATAGTTTAGTAAAATTGTTTATCAATTAATTTTTTAATAATAAATATCAAATTGATAATATAAAACCTTAATTAAATAACAGAACAAAACATAAATATTATATTAGTTTAATTAAAAGATGAGGAACATTCTTCTTTCAAACGGATGTATATGAATAATGCTTCACCAATATTTACAATTTTATTGTATGATCCGTGTGTGATAAAATAAATATAATATTTTCCCACGTCATCAGTCTGTGTCTTCTTGTTATAATGCATCTCTATCTATTTTCTGTAAGCCAATTCTCTTATTTCTAAAGCACCTGTAGGTTGTATATGTATTTATCTAAGACATATCTCGTAAACAGGCGAGACTAGGAGAGACTAAGGTAAGGGATAAGGCAAGAGACGATATCTTCATTGAAAAGACGAAAAATAACGATGAAACTTCAAACGGCCATACAACAGCGCTTGAGTGTCCAATTTTAACAAATGACCACTTTTCGGAAAGCTTGTGAGAAGATGCATGCATAATTTTCGTTTTTTTTTTTGTCATTTACCATACTTTTTCTTAGATATTGTTGGCGAAATGAAACTTCTTTTTAGTCTTCATCCATCTCATTCGATGGCCCTTTGACATGACATATTTTTTGAAATAAAATAGTGTCTTCCTTTCCCGGAAAGGCTGATCGTTTATATTTACATAATACTATTAGATAATAAATCACACTATTTTCCATCTCTTTTCTAAATCTTCTCTTTTCTGCACTGTTCACGGTGTTTGTAAACAAACCTTCGCAACTGTATCACTGAAGTTCGTGCCTCATGTCAGACAGTTATCTGCCTCTCGTTAGGAATCCGAAGTTTTTGTTAGAGAGTTCGAAAAGAAGCTAGCGGAGTGGAAATCCGAGGTGTGCCGGGAGTGGACCAGGTTAGAGAGAAGAAGTTAAGTGTGTAAAGTATCAAATCTAAAGTTTTTTTGTTGTATTTTTATTTTTTTAGTTAGAATATTATTCATGTAATTAATAATGTGTGGTATAATATGTGATACTTTTTCTTAGACATTATTCATTTAAATGTATAACGTATCAAATTTAGTGTTATTTGTTGTATTTTTATTTTTTTAGTTAGATGTATTCATGTAAATGTTTTCATTTTGACATTTAGAGCATCTACATTTCTAAAACTTTTAGAGTTTCTAAGTAACTATTAACTAATTTTTAGAAATTATAGACTATGGAGTTTCTAAGTGTTCACATCCCTGAAACTAATCTAAGAGTTTCTAAAATGCCACATCAACAATAAAATAAAATAACGGAAAAAATTAAGTGAACACTGGCCAATCATTTTGCCAACTCACAGTTTATAAACGATTTCTTATTAAGAAATTCTTGAGCACAGTTGCTAAATAAGAAACTGGTCTACATCTCTGAAACTGGTCTAGAAACTGCCACATCAGATTAGAAACTCTGATAGTTTCAGGGATGTAGATGCTCTTAGTGTACTAATTTTGTTATTCAGATCCAGAATATGTTATTAATAAAAAGACAATCGAGGATATTTAATTTAGTGTTTTATCAAAAATTTAGTTGACTGTTTTCATTTTAAGATTTTTCACAAAGAAAAAAGCTAACTGCCACACTGTGGGGCGGTTGGGACAGTTTTCGAATTTCCACAAAATCAAGGGCATATTTGTTATTTTTTTTAATTGAGGGTATAAATAAAAAAATCGGAAGGTTGGACTATTATTTACATGAATTCATTTCAAAGACTGGTTATTGCACAATTCTGAAATTGATATAAAGAAAACACCGTTAATTTTCTTCTTCTTATGATGATGATTATTATTATTTTTCCTTAAAAAAATAATAAAAATGAGTACAAGCATTTAGATATCAAATTTGTGTCCCCACCTTAGATTTGATTTGATTAATATGTCCCCACCTAAGATTTGATTAATATGTCCCCACAAATTTGTGTCCCCACCTTAGATTTGATTAATATGTCCCCACAAATTTGTGTCATCAGACAAATGTATTTTTGTGCAAATTTTAATTAACTATTAATCCATATAGTGCATTCTGTTTCTTGTTTAAATGGCATCAAACAAACTTGCTGATATTGAGTAATTTCATCGTGATATAAAAGAAACCGAGATAAGTAATTGATGTATTATTTTAGTCTTCTAAGAGCATCTTCATCGATCCCACTTGAATTGCAAATGCTGCTGTGACATTTGTAATTTTAATTGTAAGGACAACTTTTTTGAAAGTGTCATGTAAATTTTTGCAATTACTTTGCAAGTGATATGATTATCTGCACTCCTGCAATTGCAAAAGATTACTCTTAAAAATTATATTTTCGAGACATGATCAGAGGAGGTGATGTAAATAAACTTTTATACCTTTTTAATATAAAATGTTAAAGGCTAAGCCATTAACCTTAAAAAAAAAGAATTATATTTTTGCCATATCAACAAAATTAAAATGGGAGGATGGAAACATATTTTTAGACAAATAGTGGGGTACTTCGCACCGATTTCATTTATAAAATGAAACCATTCAACAAATAATCCGGTACCAAACAACTGGTACACGGCCTCTGACAAATGTCATTACAAACAAACCTTACAATTGTATACCAGATGAACAAAGTATTGAAAAGCATAGAAACCAAACCTACATATCACTGGTAAAACATCACAAAAATTGTCGCAATAGTTTGATAAAATGTTCTTAATTTAAATCAAAATTATTCAAATTGAGATTTATGCGATACATAAACAAAAATTGTGATATCTTTACATTATTAGAATTGTAATGAACCTTCTAACTTATCAATTATTATAAGAAAATATTTATTTTAAAAACTTCTTACAAATTCATTTTTATTGTCATATTTGAATAAATATGATTGTTCTCTTTATTTATGTTTTCGTTTGTGTTAGTGTATATATTCATTTGCCTGTCAGTTAAGGAATTGAGTTAGAAAAATAACTTATTTTAGTTCAAATAAATATATATAGATGGGGAGATTTCTTAAATACAAGCATCAATTGTCGCAATAGTTACATACTCTGAATCTGAATTACGATTTAGGTCATGATAAATACAATCATCAAGAAGGTAAACAACAACTCAACAAGACATGTCAACCATGCATTTTGATAACACAATTTTAATCACGATATAGAAAAATAATTATTAGGATTTGAGGTTTCAAAACAAAACCAAAAATACATTCACACTAACAACTTTTGAAATCCCGCAGCACAACCATAGCAATAACAACACACAAAGAGATGGAGTCAACAAAAAATACGAATCGGGTTCAAATCTGCAGTATTAAGTTTGTTTGTAATTTATTATTCATAATTAGTTATTTTAATCACTTTGTTTTTTCATTGTTTATTAGATTTTATTTAAATTAAATTTACACTTTATTTCAATTTTAATTATTCATTAATTATAATTTAATTTATTATTAATCATGATTTATAATTAATTAGTAAAATTTTAAAGTTGTAGATTGTCACAATTCACACTCGAAATTATTATGACTTTCTTAAAAAGAGTTATATTTAAATTAAATCAAAATCTGATTCCTATCTAGACATCAACATATAATGGATTGAAAAATCTAACTTATCAATTGCAAGAAAATGTTCACGAGCCGCTTGTGGCTGCTGATCTAAGATATGTATATATTGTGATACAAAAATATAATCTTTTACAGTTAAGTTGCTTCAATTTTTGCAATTGTTCGGTTCGTAGCAAATGATTTAAATGAGTAATCTTAAAAACCTCGATGGCATTTGTTTTCCAATAGTTATGTTCAGGGGCGAATCTACATTCGCCCGTACGGGTGCTAAGCCACCCTATGATTTTAAAATTTAATTATATATTGTGAAATTTAGTTGAATGTTATTATTTTAAAACTTCTTATATAGTCCAACCTTCCTTTTAAATTATCACATATTCACTTGTAGTCTAGTGGTTAAAACTTATCTTATAATTGTGGGGAGTTTAGGTTCAATTTTCACTAACAACATATTTTGTTTTTAAGTTTTAGATTATGATTTTCTAGTTCCGCCCCCGATTATTTTGTGACAAATGATTAAAAACCTCAATAATGTAGCGGCAGATCACATGACTTGCTCTTCCTTGCTCGAAGTATATGGTTAGAATATAAAAGTAGAAGAGGCTATGTGCGTGCTGAACATAATGAATCAAGAAGGGGTTGAAACCCGATTTAGGTGCCTCTGCACCAATATTAGAACTGTTTATGAAAATGGAATAAGATGATAATTTCATGGACTCAATTGGTGATTGAAGTGCATAGTCATGATTGAAGTGCATAGTCAAGTTGAAGATAACTTATTTGAATGTACTTTTGAGCATTTTGTTGCTCCAGTAACCGAAGTACATGTATTGCTTTGCTGAACATTTCTCTTATTCTGGCTTCTTCTTCTTGTTTTTTTTCGGCTTTGGATTTCTATTCTTTTAATATGGTTTGTGGATTCATGGGTCCGAAAAGGCGTCTGTTAAATTTATCAGTGATGGTCAGATCAAACCTACTTGAAGATTACTCATAATCATATTAGTATCGTGTCCGTGCGTTGCAACGAGAACATATTATAAGAGAATAAAAAACCTCATACAAAATGACATATTTTTATAAAAAAATTAGACAAAATGTCAAATAACATTCTTAAATATGACATTTATACATAAATAATATTCCTTAAGAAACATATTAAATGACATATATTTTTGGATTTTTTTTAATCTTTTGACATATTTCATAAAAAGAACTCAAACAAAATGTCATATTATGTAATATTCAAAAAAATTTAATAATTTTTTTATATAATTTTGAATTTATTTATCAACTAAGAAAAAAAAAACCTAGTTACTTATAAGAAGTGTTTATTAAACTTTTTTCAAACAATTTTGGATTAGTTATCAATTAAGAAAAATTGAGGATTTACGTTATAAAATGTGTTAACTCAAAATAAAATAAAGGAACAGTACTGTGAAGGTGGCATTTGAGCCACGCGGTCCCATACATTCACCCTCTAACCGACTTTCCAAAATCACTAAAATTATCTTGGTCTCTCGCTCTCTCATAAGAAAGAAAAAGAAAAAGAAAAACAGAAAATGGAAGAGAAAAAGAAAAAAGAAAACAGAGAAAATGAGAAGAAACTCTTGTAAAATTTCAATACCAATGGATAGTCAAAATCAAATTCTATATTGCGGATGATTATGTACAGTTTGATTGTAATCATAATCGAATTTCTAGATTGATCGTTATAAGACATAGATGCGGCGAAGCGAGAGTTGATGGAATTAAATTGTTATTCGTTTGTTTATCATGTTGAATGATTGTTTGTTGCATTATTTGAGATGTGCGAATTATGTGCATAGCCTAATTAAATTATAACTAAATTTGTGTGATACTGTTGACCTGTCATTTTGAATGGTTTATCGTTTTGTGTGTTCTCTTATTCTGAACTATGGTTGTAAGTCACCATAAATTTGTGATGATTACTAACTTATTGACGTCAATTGTTGGGCGTTGACTTTGAACGAATATGCGCATATGGTGTGTGGTCAATCACTTGCTAGGCGGTGATTGATCGAATCAGTCAATTGCAGGGCGTTGACTGATTGTGACAGAGACTTTGAGTGTCTATAAAGAAACGTCTTATTATCTAGTCAATTGCGGGGCGTTGATTGTTTTGTTAGTGTTAGAAATTACGGATTCTGAGTTTATTGCATACGAAATATTATCTGACTATGAACTAGACTTTAATAAATGGTATAAGCCCAAACACTACAGATGAGGGTCAATTTGAGTCAGTTTAAGGGTACTATACATGTACCGACAGGTGTGGGTTTAGCTTGGTCACTTGTGTGACCCAGCTCCATATGGTTCATGAACTCCCTTAGAGGTTAGCGGTCATTTGGGTTGTGAGGTGGAGGGCCATTTCTGCCATATGCGCCATGGAAAGGGTTGTTGAGAGGATGATCATTGTCAGCATGGACATGAGATCCATTTTCTTCTTCCCCGTCCAAAGACATTTCGTATGGAGGATTTCCAGCCATTTTCTCTTTATCCTTCTTAAGAACTGACTGTGGAGTAAGTTGAGAAGACGATGAACTGGCCGTGTTCTTCTGGCTCTGGCTCCTAGTAATAGGCGCCAATGCTCAAAGCTGTGGAAATGAGAGAGAAAAAACGTGAGTCCCAAGAAAATAAAATAAAATGAAATAAAATGCAAGAAAAATTCTAGAATTAATTTTTAAAGTAAAAATTAATATCTATCCGTTATCCCGGCAACGGCGCCAAAAAACTTGTTGTGTATTTTAGGTATCGAAATATGGGTCAATTTAATACACTTTTCACTTTTAAAATTTATAAAACCTTAGTACACAATGATAGGTTGGTTGCAAGCATACAACCTATCCTTGTAGTAAAATAGGTATCGATCCAAAGATAACGGGAAATATTACTTTTTACTAAATTAATTAATTCTAAAATAGTGCAAATAAAAGTAAATGGGTGGATTTGTTATAAAATTGGTTTGATTGGGTTCAATACCCGAATGAGAGTTTAACTAAACAAAACAATTTAAACAAACAAATAAAAGGAGTTTTGTGATTCAATAAGATAGAAGTTTAGGGGCTATCGGCATACAATCACTTGGTCAAATTCACACTTAATTGGTTTCTAAATTCATGTTTACAATTATGGGGTTTCTAAGCCTTAAATATCAAAAAGGGTCACTTTCGTGAATTAATGACGTGCTTAGATAATTCAGATTTCACGATTAAGTTCTTCACCCTAGCTATCTAGACTATAAGCATATGTTAGCCTAGTTTATCTCTAAATACCAAATACTTCACGATTAAGTCATTCACCTCAATCCAACCTTTGTTCCTTGTGGTTCCGAACTAAGAAATAGATTTTGTCATTTCTAATCTTAATCCTAGAGCTATTAATGTATATAATTTGGTACCATCAATTCTTTGATCCTAGCACCTTAAGTTGGTTAAACCTAAGCGGGACGCTAATTAACAAACACACAAATCCAACAATCACGTGAATTATAAAACCAACAAGAACAAATATGCAAGCAAATAATCATCATAAAAAAAACTATCCAAGTAAGATAGATTTTAACACAAGTTCATGCCTAAAGCCTAAGCACCTAAAGAGGAAAATTTAGCCTCTCATGGGTGCGTTAACATCCAAGAGAAATACAAGAGTAAATATGATAAAAACTAAGAAAAACAAGAAAGAGAATAGAGTACACCAATCTCCTTGCTCGCTGCCCCTTGTCTTCACCTTCGCTCGCTCGAGAAAACCTATCCTTCGCTCCAATCGCCTTCAATCACTCGGAGAAGAGAGAAAAATATAAAAAGATGTGTAGAATAAAAGCTAAGTTAAAAGTTGTATTTTCCTGTTACCTCCCTGCCAATATATAGCATTTTTCGTGCCTTGGAAAACAATTCCCTGGAATCTGGCAGCAAATCTGAGAAGATATCGCGAAATAAGGCAAGATTGGCATTGGTGCGGCATCCGTGCGGCCCGCACAAAATGGAAAGTCAGCTGGAAATTACTAAGGAGAAAGGATTTGTGCGGCCCGCAGGAAATTTCTACGGCCCGCATTCTGGTTTGTGCGGCCCGCACAAGCACCCGTAATATTCTCTGACTCGTTTGGAGCAAACTTGAAAATTCTGAAATTTATTTTTCGGCTGAATTTTTTTGTGCGGCCCGCACCAACTTGCAGTTTTGCTCCTTTTGCTCGATTTCTACAATTTAAACAAGGCAAATGCAGTAACTTGGTTCTTGGATGTATTATATACTAAACTAAGCTAAAATACAAGGAATTTGGTACTAGAGGTAAAACCCTAACATAAGTATATATAATTGAGGCTTATCAATATTGAGCTTCATTGGAAATTCTATGAGTTGAGATTGGATTGAATATTGTGATTGAGAATGTGCATTCATTTATATATATAAATTGAACTGTTAATGTCAAGTTGCAAGGATTTAATTCTGGATATGGATTGATTGCAAGTCCAGTGATCTGATTGTGGTAAATTTGCACTGGGAGATAATATTGTTATTATTTTCACCCCCACCCTCTGGGTTACTTTTTTGTTTATTATACAGATACAAAGAGAAGGTTCTGGATTGTATCTGATAGCATGACCACATAAAAATGGGGTTTGCGATTGTTGAAACTGACAAAATGTGGGAGGCATTTTCTAAAAACATAGTTTGCCGTATTCTGTTAAATAATTTAGTAAATATTGGAATGTTGTTATATGTAATGGTGTTATTGGTAATGCATATAAAAGATTCATTGCCTGGTGTATATGTCTTAATAAATATATGCGGCAGGCTGTTATACCCGTATTTGAGGTGTGACATATTAAATGACAAATAATATACTTAATTGATATTAAAAATAGAAAGAAATAAAAACATGACCAATCAATTATCAATCAATTCAAAAATTTCTTAAATGACATTTAAAATATAGAAAAAAATTATGACCAATCAAAAAGTGATACAATTTGCATGTGAAGAGTACGTGTGGAGAGTACATGTCTAAATAAATTTAGACTTGTATATGTAAATAAACATAAAAAAGATGTATAGTATCATAATATTTGATCTGATGGCTAATATTCAATCCAAAATTTCATCTTTTAATCAAAACAATTGGCGGATCATAACATCTACGTGCTTAATATAAAAATGGAGATACGACCTAATAAAATACCATTGACAGCCCATTAGAATATTGATCACTGCTGAAAACAACCTTCTAGTAGGCTTTAAATGAGTTATTTTTGTTGGAGCATAAAAATGTTCGAAAATATTTCTTAGTGTTAAATTATATTTATTTATGTTCAATATTTCATGTGTTTTAATATTTTATTTTATTTTATTGTGCACGTCAAATAGAAAAAAACAACATTTATATTATTGCATATAGAAATATAAAAAATTATAATCATGATTATGGTAGTTATGGAGGTAACAATAATAGTACTAATATAAGAATAAAATAATGATAATAATAGTAAATAACAATAATGATAATAACTACGTACAAACTGTATCAGATGGATGAGAATTAGTGAGATTTAGACTTAATGAGAAAATTTATCCAATCCCATCTTGATTACCATTTTGTCACAAATATGTGGGGAAAAAAAACATAAGATCAAACCTAATTATGTTTTTCCCTTGATATCTTATTTCACCTCTCCTCAAAATTTTCAAAAAAAAATGTTGAATGCATTAATACTCAATGTTAAATAAATTATACTTATTAATACTTGCAATGAATCCCATAAAAATTACTATGATCTCATATTACTTAAATTTAGTTTTCTAATTATAAAATATGCTTTATGTTATAAAAAATTATGATAATTTTACCATTATTTTAATATCATTAATATTATTTACACACCAATTAAGGAGAAAATTATAATTTATTATACGAGGTTGGCTATTCTACTTCCATAAGCATATGCCCACATATGCTTATAACTCATTTTTGCGTTTCCAATGTTCAAATGGTCGATCCGAACCGTTCATCTTGTTCTCCATATTAATATGTGCTTGGAGACCAAATTTTACATTTTTCGGAATTTTTTTACTATTTATTAAGCCACTTTGAAAATTGCTGATCCGGGTGAACAGTAAAAACAGTGCAACAAAATTCTGGACCATATGATTAGCAATTTTCAAAGTGGCTTAATAAATAGTAAAAAAATTCCGAAAAATGTAAAATTTGGTCTCCAAGCACATATTAATATGGAGAACAAGATGAACGGTTCGGATCGACCATTTGAACATTGGAAACGCAAAAATGAGTTATAAGCATATGTGGGCATATGCTTATGGAAGTAGAATAGCCAAGCACTTTATTATACTTATATTTTATTTTTGTATTTGTCTAAATTTTATTATATGTTAATTATTAGACTTTTGATTATAGATAAATCAAAAAATTAGTATTGATAATAAGTCTTTTAAAAACTGTGCGGATTCTTTACGTATTTAATTCGAGAGAGATTAGTATGTGCGGATTCTGTACGTATTTAATGCGTTTATGGGTAGAACTGTGTGCAGATTCAATAGGTACGTAACTCTAGCCTCTATGTATTTCTGAATCGTAGACCCCGATCTCAGTGAACTCGGGGTATATATATGTCACACCCAAACTAGAATTTCTGAATTAGGGTGTGATTAGTCATCGCCTCGTGTCTAATAATCGAACGACACGCAAGGCTAAACAATAAAATAAACAATCACAGCGGAAGTGAATATAAAACAGTCGAGCAAATGTCATAAATATAAAATAAACATAACATATACATAATATCCATACACTCCCCATAGGGATAAAATAAACATGAGCTCATCAAAGGGAATACATGAACTATCGAGTCCAATGTACATAACAAAAACATTGGACTCGTAATTCCTAGTCAAAAGTCCTATATCACACGGCCCCGCCATCTGGGACAGCTCCTGACGCCTCCTACTGCGGAACGCCAAACTCAGTACCTGAAATCCCACATCAAAAAGGTGGGTGAACGAATGATCGCCCAGTATGTGACCCAGTATTATCCCTTCAGGGATCCTCTAAGTCAAAACACATTTTAATTTGAAAATCTACGTAAATTTCGGTAATCGTTTCATTTTTAATGCACATGTTGCGGAAATTTAACCTATCATAATAACTACAAAATAAAATACATATAATATATGATATGATGCGATTATCCTATTATGCCAACATGATGAAAGTTTCCCAAAATAAAATACAAGCAGATGAATATATTTATATCTAATCGGAGTCCAGTACAATAGGTACTGTGTGTACAACTTAATATAATAATAATACAGATAACTTTTTCACCCCGTGCCGTGCTAATTTGAATTGATATTTCCAAAATCGATATAACACAAGGACTGCGATCAGGGGGTGCAATGATACCCGATGCCTAAGAGCATCGAGCATTGCCCCAAAGACTTCAACCCGCAGGTCAGTGCACGCTAGCCGATGGTTACATCTAATTCCGTGTGTTTTCCTTACTCTAAAACGATTCATCATCCAAACATATAAAATAGGAGCAATCTACAAGCATGACGTAAAAATTAAGTTAATCCGTTTTCTCATGAGCAGACAACGGAACTCCACCGTCCGGCCAGACCAATGGGACACACACATGAGACACGCAGCCTCGTATCAAAAACATGGGATCGCAGCCCGGTATCACACACCTGAGACACATAGTCTCATATCACACATCTGAGACACGCAGTCTCTTTTCTTTTAAAACAAAAAGCCGTATATGGCAAGTAGCTCCTAATGTAGGGGGGATAACTCCCGAATCGTTTCCATGCCTCTGGACTCGCAGTCCGCACATAATGGTAAAATGATCGAGAATAATATAATAACAACTCAATGCATATAATAATATAATCCTAATAAGACCTCTAAGAGATCAAGTGACCCCTCTACCCAATGACCCACGAGCCGCCTCGCATTCCATACTACGAGGACAGAAAGTAATCATTCGGTCTTCTATCTCACGCTCACCAATGCACATGCCTAACTACGATAATATGCTGTCCTCTACGAGAAGAGGACAACTAATATCCTAAATTAATATATATTAATTAAAGAGGAGGGTTCAAATGCCTCCATTTTTCATGCCTCCACCATGCCTCCATTTTTAAAACTTTAATAACTCAAAATTTAAAACTAAATAATCAAAATAAAACCGTTGGATATGATCTACATTATTTTATTTATGCACGTGTAAAAAATTATGACATTTCAATTTTGTTTTGGTTGTCATCAAGAGCTTGTAAAAAATGTACTAATGTGGATAATTTCAAGACGTTGATTTTTCAACTTATTGATTCACATAAAAACAAAATCAAAATGTGATAATTTTTTATGAGCACATAGATAAAATGATGTAGATCATATCCAACGGTTTTATTTTGATTTTTTAGTTTTAAATTTTGAGTTATTAAAGTTTTTAAAAATGGAGGCATGGTGGAGGCATGAAAAATGGAGGCATTTGAACCCTCCTCTTAATTAAATTACTCTACTACTACAAAAACAATAAATTCTGATTTAGAAGGGGTTATGCAATTTCCTAATTACAGTTCAGAAAGGATTAAACATGCTCTAATGCAGCTACAAAATTAAAGTATGGATGACAGGTCAAGTGGTCGACTGGTAAGAGTACGTCACGAAGAAAATAATGCAGATATCCCACACCTGATAGCAAGTAGTGGTCGTGCACAAGCTAATGATCTCCGCAATCTGCTCGATCCTCACCTGCTCCGGTATAGTCGTCAGCGGGATCGTACCACGAGTAGGAATCAACGTATGTCTGCTTACCCGAAAGAGGAGAAATCGCAAGAGGCAAGGAAATCGGCCGGCTTCAAGGCACTGCCTCGCTCCCGACCTTGAAAAAGAAACCAGCAAGCAACCACCAAGAAGGACTCCGCCAGGCACCATAAAATCACCAAGCAAAGTGTCAAGGCAACCGATCAACAACACAAGCACACAGAACCCTAGGGTTTTGAGTATCGCAAGCAACAAGGCAAACAGAAACGAGAGAGAGATATGGTTCTCAGCACATGAGCGAAGGAAAGAGAGAGAGAGAGTGAGAAAGAGAGTGGGGAAAGACAGCGAGAGAGGAGGAGAGGGAGGGGTATAGGGGATTCGGCCCGGACCCAAAATTAATCCCAAATTTCAATTTTTAACCTTTCAAGTCCGATCTGAGTTGTCAAGGGTGTAGCGGGTCAATTATTCCAAATTCAAACTTAATTTCTTAGTTTCATCGAGAAATCACAACTTCATCTGATTTACGAAATTTTTTCTAAATCGATCAAAACCATTATTAGAATAAATGTTTGTCTACGTCGTTCGGTTATTTTATTCGTTCAATTAATATCACTCGTTTAAAATTCCTATAACTATTCACTAATATTATTTGACAATTTCATTTAATTCTTTTTGATAACAATCATTAATAAGAGTATTCTTAATTAGAAAATCATATTTACGAAATTTGATCTAGAATACGTAAATCCCTAAATTGAGTTAATCATGCAATTTAATATAATCTAATTGGTAACATTTTGCGAATTGTACGTTAGATTAACAACATAACTATATAGTTTCACTATTTTATTTAATTATCAAATTTCAAATTTGTTAAGTTTTAAATCTAAATTTAAGATTGGTAGAACTACAAATTGATTTAAGTAATCAATTTATAAAATCTTCATCATCAGGTTAATTATTTAATCTTTGTTTGGGTTAATTAATTAATTCAAGTTTTAATTAGTTGCAAAACTCGATCATCAGACTAATTAATTGGGTTTAACTTTACGGGTTATAACAATATAGACCTATAGGTTGGTTATAATCTCGTACGGACGTCCGAATAGGCTTGTCACGCAGGCCGGTAAGTCAGTTATAATCTCGTACTCGAATGGACTTGTCACGCAGGCCAATAAGTCGGTTATAACTCCGTACGACAGTTCCGAACGGACTAGCCGAGTGAACTTGTAAGTCAGTTGTGATTCCGTACAGCTGTCCCGAATGAACTTGCTTAAAAAGACTTACTATCTGAACTTGATACTTAACCCATAATGATATACATGGCCCTATCAGATTTAGTCTCAAACAGGCCTAAAGAAATTCGGTATATATACCAGAACTTTCGCGTCTGCTTTAATTTACATGCGTACGGATCTTAAAGCATATCGGACGGTCAGAGAGTCCATCGAACCCACTTTGGGTTCAATGTCCATCGGACGCAAGCTGCTCCCATTGCAGATACATGAGGTCTATTTTGAGATTCACGCCAGAATATAAAAAAAAGAAAGAAAGAACAGTCTGAATTTAATTCTGCCCTGCGGATCCGAATTCGCCATGTCACTGAAAATGAAAGACACGAACATCAAGTTCCTTAGTTCCCCAAATAATAGCAAGGGGAAAAATTGTTTACGCCAGGTGCACTTTAAAGCAATATCCTGCTTTAAATTATTCGATTAAATTTATAGTAAAAAAAATCAATCACATTACTTTGAAGATTACTCCTGCTTTAGGTGTTTGTAATAGTCTGTGCTCCCTGCGCATCTACAATATATGAGCTAAATTCATCATGCCCGAGCCGCGCGATTAGAATTCGGCGAGCTAAATCCATCTGGATTCCCAGATACCTGACCGAGTACATTTAGGGCCTGTTCGGATGTCACGGGATTACACGGGATGGGATTTGACGGGGATGGGAATCCACTTTTGAAAAAGTGGGAACCCATGGGTGCGGGTACGCATAGGATTAATTATGGGAATGTATTGAAATGAGTGTTCGGTTGAACAGTGGGATTAATTGTGGGAAATTCTATTTTTCTTTCTAAATAATATAGATTAAAAAATAACATAACACTACTTATTACTTATTATTTTATAAAATATAAATATTTTTATAATTAAATAAAATAAGAACATAAGAAGACGGGTACAAATAAATTAAAAAAATATTTATAAACAAATAAAAATAAGATATTAATAATTATTAATATAATTAAATAAAATAATTAAATAATAACATAATAAATTTTTTGTTAATAATTATTTCTTAAATTAAAATTTTGTAACTCTTTAAAATGCATTAAATGTTTCTTCGAGTGTCTTATATTTTATGCTTATTTTAATCTTATGTTTCAATTCTTATATTAATAATTTTAAACTATTAGTTTAATCACAAACATGACAAATAATAAAATATATATTTAAGCTCCCAGTCCAGCCGAGCGGTTGGAATTCTACTTTGAGATTCGTCTCTGATTAAAACTGACGACTGAGATCTCATTGTACTCAGTCAGGTATTGCCGTGGATCTGAATTCCGAGGTTTCTGTGTTTTAATAGAGAGAGACAAGAAAGTGGGGTTCTACTTCTAGTCTTCTACTCTTCTACCGCTCTAGTATGCTAATTAATTCATCAAAAATTAGATAAATTCTCACAAAATGCTTGCCAAAAATTGATGCTCTTATAACATCGAAACCCAAACCCTAGAGCTAGTAGCGTCAATTCACCATCAACCTCGGTTTTCTTCAGAGCTCTATCTCCCGGTGCCTCATTCTCTGGTAAAAAATATTTTTCGTAGATCTGGTTAAACTTGAAATTGATTTTCCTTCGTTTCGGATTTTTCTTCGTTTTTTTTTGTCAAAATTACTGTACGAACGCTACTTAATTCATTTTTATCAAATCTTCTCTGTCTCTCTATTTCAGGTGATCAAAGATCGTTTTTTTTTTCGAGGGATTAGATATGGGTAGGCCGAGAAAATCAACTCAAGCTGCGCAGGACAATACAACAGTGCTAGATGTAAAACCGATTCGAACCCTAGCTCCTATGTTTCCTGCCCCGCTAGGGTTTCACACCTCCACACCTCCAAACAACCCCTCCTTTATGTGTGTTACCCCCTTTGGTGCACCAAATGCTGAGTCCGGGACCAACCCGCCGGGCTTCACCCCTGGACAAATGCCGCCACCAATGTTTTTAATGGGTGCATCTGGTGCACCTACACCACAAGTCCTGAAAAGCCCCAAGTTGAAAAGAACTCTCTTAAACCCAACTGCTGTTCAAATGCAAACCCCAGCTGTCTCGACTGGAGAGGTCAAGAAACGTAGAGGTCGAAAGCGCAAGAGTGAGCTGATTACTCCTGTTCAAACGGAAACCCCTCCTGTCTCGACTGGAGAGGTCAAGAAGCGTAGAGGTCGAAAGCGCAAGAGTGAGCTGAATATTTCCTAATACAGCCAGGGGATGAGGTGCCGGGCTCCCCCTTTAAATTTAAAATTTCCATTTTTTTTTCTTTTAGACTTTTTTAATTTTTGCAAGTATTAGTACTTCTTAGACCCCTTGTAAAATAAATTTCATTACACTATCTTCTATCTTCTTTGCCCTTCTCCCCCCATCCCCCTCTTTATGCCCAATCTCAGTTCTCTTGCTCCGGTACGGATACAATCAGTATAACAAGTACATCAACTGGCAAGAAAGGTACTAATTTTGTCGTTTTGTGACTGATTTGAGATGAAAAATGGAAAATACCACCGTATTTCTTCAGTGAGTTGTTGACTGGACAATTCCAGTAGGCATGTTCTGACAGTGTCCAATGGTTAGGAATTTGTTACGATCCCAGGGATGCTGCGATGAATTAAATTTCATTGTAACTGTGAAAAACATGGGGAATGTGTCGAGTTATATTAATCATAGCTGCTCGCTAAATTTGTTTTGGCAACCTGTGGCGCATGGTCATACTGACGAGTGGCATTCTCATGTTGCAATTTTTTTGCCATGAATAATCATGTAGCAGCTATGACTGAGCTGGCATATGATTATGGTCTGAGTGAAGAGGAAAATACCAAGAGGAAGACATGTCTGTGCAGGTCCACAAGTGCAGAGGTGTTTGGTTGAGATTGAGTTCTCAGTTCTCGCGAAATAGGTTAGTTGTCACATTCATACATCCTTTTTTATTGGGTCCTGAAGTATAGTTTTGCAGTTTTGCTTAGATATCATGCACATAAGGTGTTTTTAATGGAAACCAGCTGCTGTTTTTATGTTGGTTTGCTTTCCAATGGTAACTTCCTCATGTGATAAGGGGATCCGCCTCTGCTGCTCTTCCGATCTCAACCATTCAAAAATTTTCATTCACGTATCTCGATAAAAGAACTTTTTCATGCACAGATTTCGATAATTTTGATGGTTGAGATCGGAAGAGCAGGATCCTGCTCTTCTCTCGGAAAAGCAGCAGAGGCCGATCCGTGATAAGGTCTTTTTGCCTGGGTCATGCACACTTGTACAAATGAGTAATCTATTAAATGCCCACAGTGGGTTCAACTGTAACCTCACATTCGTAGAACATGCAAAAAAGAAAAAAACAATAATACACAGTATCTCTCTGTTGGTAAGGCAAGGAAATTCTTGATAAATTCTTATGTTGACTTTATAATTGAGCCTGTCAGTGTGTGTAGAAGAATACACAGTATCTATCTGTTGGTACAAGTTGGAGTTGTTTCTTGCAGCTTTTGCCATCTCTATTGTTAGTGTGGGTTCTATAATTAATCAGGCTTCATTTCAGGTTTAAGTCCAGATTAAACAATTAAGTTAGGAACTTGTAACTTTCGTGCCAGCCACAGCTTAATAAATATCGTACCATTTCAGGATGCTTTGCTTCAGTTGCTCAGTTGGATGCTTTGTAAAGGAAATATGATGCCTGATGTTTGAAGAAAAGTATTGGGAGAGACTTAGTGTGTGTGTGTCACGGGGAGGGGGGGGGGGGGGGGGGGGCGGGTGCTGTTGTACAGATTTTGTCAATTTTAGGTTTTTGGGGATTCTCTAGCCTTTATTTATCCTGTTGTGTTTTGCAAAGCGCTTATCAAGATATATTTTGCAATTATGGCAACTGAAACCATTTTACAAACCATAAGAAACGAAATATAAAGATGAACTACTTCCAATATTGTCCAAAAACCAAAGCAGTAGAAAATATTTCAATTTTAAAATCTGATACCTCAAGATTTCCGATGGTTCGACTGCTGTTTGACAAAATCTGAAGAACCAGTTCATTTTCTAATTTCATCCTCTGAGGTAGATAATAATGTTTTTTGCTCCAAGTTCATCATCACACTGGCAACAGTTTAACCAAAACACTTTTATCTCACAAGCTGAGAAAACGAATATCCAGAATCCATATCCAAAAAACTTTTATCTTGGTCCTGCTTAATATTTGTAGTTACAAATGAATGTGCTTCGTTTTCTTTTTTGTTTTGATTGACCATCATCGTCTGAAAAAAGAGCAATACATTTTTAATAATACTAGTAGCTACTCGGGAAGTACTCTATTAAATAGGATAATAATATTCAGCAAATTATTTACCGATCCAGTCACAAGTAACCATGCAGAGTGTTTTTCGATTATACATTAAAAAAGAAAAACTGTCATTATATGTAGTCTCTCTGCTACAGCAAGATCCAGTAGAAGTACATACAAGTACACAACGGCAACCAACAAAATCAAAAGTTAAATTTACTTTTTTTTCATCCACTTTTTTATGTGCCTAGATCATGTCTGGCAGGGTATGATTCAAGTCGCAATTATCAACAATGCAACTACTACAAGGTTAAAATCACAAATCACAGTTGATAATAAATGATATAACTTGCATTTTTCAAAATTTACAAACATAAACAACTCAATAAACAAAATTCCAAAAAGGGTCGTTAGCTACATTACATCATAGGCAATAAACATAGAGGCCTTGGTTGAAAGAGAGAGAGAGAGAGGCCTCACGAGGACTTGAAGAAACTAATAGTATCTTTCAGTGCATGGATGAAGGCGTCAATTTCCTCTTTGGTGTTGTAAAAGTAAAGGCTTGCTCTTGCGCTAGAACTCACACCAAGCTCACGATGCAATATCTGCGCACAGTGATGCCCTGATCTTATAGCCACTCCATGCTACATTACAAAAATATCAATATTAAAAAAAAAACTGTTAACACAAAAAAAGCACAAGGTCAATTTTTCATCAATCAGAACGGGTTTATTAGGTATGCATTTAAAAAAAAAAATTCTCCAAGAAGGATTGGAAGTAACGTTTATAATCTTAAAAAAAAAACAGAGAGATCAGGACATGGTATATTGTGCACAATTTATTTACGAAGCATCCAAATTACTCATGTTTTAATCCTAATTTACATTGAATCTACAAACAGAAAAGCATGAACTTTATAAATCATTTTTTCATGTAAATATGGAAAGAGTAGAGAGTATAAAAAAATTGAGTATAGAAAACAATTTTCATTTTTTGTTTGGATGAGATTAAAACAATTTCGTAGGACTATGCATGATATTTCTCATCTCGAAGGGAAATATAGTTTTCTCAACAATTTACTTTCAATATGAAAATAATTAAGAAAAGGTACCTGGTCATCAATAAGGGTAGCAATATCTGTCGGATGAATGCCTTCAACATTAAATGAACAAAGAGATGCCCGGGGACCAGCTACTGATGGAGCTGGCCCATAGATGCGAACAGTTGGCACTGCCAGTAAGCTGTCATATAGATAGTTTGCCAACTCTTTCTACAAAAGATAAAAAGGTATTTATATGTCAACAAGAGAGGAACATTCAATTTTATTTATCTGAATAGAAACATCCTTTTACTTCAAAAAAGAAATGTCAAGTTAAATCTGAAACTGTTACATATAATCAACAAAGATGGTAAATCTATCACGCACAAAACCAGTGTACATTACGGGAAATGTCACCAAGAAGGTTATAAACCCTGCCCCTCTGCAACATTATCAAGTACCAACACTACCCCCTCTCACTTCATCAATATGCAGAGAAATACATAAAGGTTAGTTTGGGCATCTTCAAAATAACGACGGGAAACAAGAGCACTAATATTTGTCGTGTTGTGGGTTATCCTTGTAATTTATCAAAAGTATATACATCTATGAGGTCTGGAAGGGACAAGACATAAACATGAATTATCCTTTAAATAGTGCCAAGGTACTTCCATCATATTAAATAGGTCTCGAATCTTCTATTCTCATAATCTGATTGACATAATTTTGGTTGCACGAGTTATTATTTCATTTTGACCCAAGAAATTAAATAAATACATTAGAAAAAGAAAAGCGGTACAGTAACCTCATATTCATGGATTTTGTGCATGCCAATTTGAGATAAATAATCAATTGCTGCGCCAAGACCTACAGCTTCCCCAATTGGCGGAGTTCCTGCCTCAAATCTAACATATAAAACAAATTCAATATTTTATGACCTAAATTGTGACAAAGTACCAGTGGTTATGCCTTAATGGCATTTAGAGTGGGAAAAATGGCACGGCGAAGCCGGCTCCGTCACAGAACGGCACGGTTACGGCACGGAATGGCATGGTTACGGCACGGAACGGCATGGCACACGTATCAGTTACGTGTCGTGACTCGCGTGTCCTGTGCCGTGACTATTCGCGTGCCGTGCCCATCTTTTGAAACTTTGGCACGGCACGGCACGTGAAAGATTTAGTCATGGCACGGTATGACACGTAGTCACGCGAGTCACGTGTAATTAGGACCATTAGATATTGATTTAATGGTGAATCTTGAATAAACTAACCTAAATTATGATTAAATGGTCACGCGAGTCACGTATGGTCATGGCACGTTTAGGCACGGCGTGACTCACGTGGCGTGACCATTCGCGTGCCGTAACCACCCCTTGACATTTTGGTCATGCCACGACACGGCACGTGAAAAATTAACTTGGTCACGGCACGAGACCAAAGTCACGGCGTGTCAGTCACGGCACGGCACGTTTTTTCCACTCTAGGCATCATGGTACATGGGTTTCACCTTGAAGGAGGTTCAGCATAGGTCGAGTAATCTTTAAGCACCTCGCTAATCATCTCACCACCACCTAATGATGAAAAAAATGCTTATTATAGAGACAAAATAAAAGTCTATTAATAAGTTTAAGGTTCGAAGAAAATTATGTCTTTGTTACCTAAAAACGGGGACATGGAGCTCAAGAGGTCCAACTTGCCATAGAGAAAGCCAATGCCTGT
This sequence comes from Carex parvula, assembly GCA_025461045.1. Classification (NCBI taxonomy): domain Eukaryota; kingdom Viridiplantae; phylum Streptophyta; class Magnoliopsida; order Poales; family Cyperaceae; genus Carex; species Carex parvula. The sequence continues at coordinate 93,238 of JAJGRW010000163.1, forward strand.
GGGGCCACACATCTGAGATATGTTTAGTTCATATACTAAATACTATGTTCCCTTTTATAGATAACATACTCCAGAGTAAGCTAATCGATACTATTATAAAGAGGAGGGTTCCAATACCATAAGGTTTTGGTACCATAAAATGCAACAATATCAATTTTCATTTATTTTGCAAAATTTAAAATTCAGATGTAGAATCCAGCAGTTGATCTTCTTCATTTTCATGAGAGATGAGTCTAACCTAAAATTTTATGATTTTTGGAGTTTATTTTATATTAAATCAAGTGGTTGAAAATGAATGAATCTAATTAACTATGATAGATTAAATTTAATGCGTTCAGTTTTGGACCATATGATCTAGTATAAAATGAGCTCCAAAATTTATAAAATTTGTATGGACACACCTCTCATGAAAATGAAGAAGATCAACAATTTGGATTCAACATCCAGGTTTCAAATTTTGGAATATAAATGAAAAATGAGGTTGTGGTACTTTATTGGCATTGGAACCCTCCTCATTTTGAAATCCAGAAAACTAATATTTTTTGGCCATCATGCTCAATTAAATCTTCAAAAGAGCACATATGACAGCTACACATTTTCTTCTTTGAAAAGAATACTAAACCTACAAAAAGACTTCATACCCATTTTAACTTTAGACTCATCAAATAAATATTATAATATTAAAAAAAAGAGAGAAGGATGCACGCCAGTTTTACCTTGTGAGAAGATGCTACAAGAAAATCTGCACCAAGCTTTTGTACATCAACTGGCATATGTGGTACGCTCTGACAGGCATCTACAAGTACCTTTGCCCCATATTTATGGGACAGATCTACTATTTCCTCAATTGGAAGAGAGGAACCTAATTAAAAGAAAAAGAAAAGGCTCAGATAAAGCTTAATTTCACTAATCCTCCAGAAAAAAGTCAAATTACCAGGTTTGCTTCTAAGCCAAACTGAGAAATGTTAGTTTTTTCAATAGAAATTAGGGCGCAAGGAGGGGTAATCATGCCATCAAAAAGAAATCAGGAAAGGAGGCATCAAGAGCATATAAAATGCTTTTGTTGTGTTATAGAAGCATAAAACTTCTCATTATTTAGGGCACCTACAATATTATAATTCTTTTTACAGTATAGTTTGAGTTATTGTCTAATAGCAATTAAAAAAGGAATAAAGAACTAATTTTACCTAGAACATTTGATACATGGTGTACAACTACAATTTTGGTCTTGTCAGACAGCATTTGCTTCAATTCTTCCATATCCGGTACCTCATCCTTTGTTAGACCAACATACTTCAATTTTGCACCTGTCCTCTGACTTATAATTTGCCAAGGTACAATATTACTATGGTGCTCTGCCACTGTCAATAATACCTGAAAGAAAAGAAAGATGCCAAATTTCCCAAACGATTACAAAATTTAACAAAACATGATAACCATGGCAATCACTATCCGTATACATAGTTAATTTTCAACTGTTCTCCTATGTACCAAGCAGGGTGAATTTGCAACTGGTACTGAAATCCTTTAGGTATGCTACTGCACCAAGAAGTAAATTTCAGAAAGTAAGGATTAAAAAAATAAAGACAGTACCTCATCACCAGCTTTTAGGTTAGAGTAGCCCCATGTGTAAGCTACCAAGTTGATTGCTTCCGTTGCATTTCGTGTAAATACAATCTCTCTACTTTGAGGTGCATTTATGAAATTTGCAACTTTAATCCTTGCACCTTCATACAAATCTGTTGCCTTTGAACTTTTTACAGAAAAAAAAAATTACAAACAGAAAAATAAAGAAAAATATAAATATGCAGAAGAATTAAGCATAAGATTTTTTTACCTTAAATAATGTATACCACGATGTACATTGGAATTGTACAATTGATAGTACTCATCTAAGGCTTTTATTACACTGGAAGGCTTCTGAGAAGTTGCGGCATTGTCTAAGTATACTAATTTAACCCCATGTATCTCCTGCATACGTTACAAAAGATATTTTGATCAACACATCAAAATTCATGTAATAAGAGCTATACAAAAGAAGTGTCAAATAAGGAAATTATTCCAATTTTGTCCCCATTAGCAAAATTTACAAGTTTGGAAATGTCTAAAGAATAAATTTTACAACTCATTTAAATTCGACTGAACACAAATTCAACTTGAGTATTATGGATTCAAATGAACGAATTCAACTTGACTATTATGGATTCAAATGAACGAATTCAACTAAAAAGATACCTGATTGAGGATCGGAAAATCCGGTCTAGTGATATCCCCAAGTGAATTCGATCCCAAATCTTTAGACGGGACAGCAACCGAAGAAGTAGAAGATAGCTTTGCAACATGAGATGTGGCTTTTGCGAAACCGGAACTGGAGAGGGAATTGGGGGTAGCATACTTGAGGCGAGAAAGAGGCGAGAGAAGCTTAGAGAAGGAGTGGGGAGCGGGGTTGTAGCATGGGAAGTGGCACAGTGAAGAAGTCATGGCTGAGAACTCTGACAGGTCCGAATTTAGACGAGAAATTGGAGAGGAGAGAACGAGGAAAAAGAAACCCTTCAGCGGTTGCCCGTATAGGTTTGTTTATATGAGCCGCCCTCGCACCTGACACCCAGCAAATTCATATCCCCTATTATCACCCAACCAAGTACCTTTATTTTTTAACGAGTAGAGTTAAAATGCATCGTTAGTTTTGTACTCCAATTATACTTCATGTTTTTTTCTTTGTTTTAAAAGTTTGATTTAAAAGTTTGAATAATTAATTCAAACCACTCAACATGATCTTCATATTAAAATGTGCTTGGAGATCAAATTTTATATTTTTCGGAACTTTTTTACTATTTTTTTAGATAGGTACAAAATCACTGTTTTGAATGGTCCAGATTCTTGTGAAAACAGTAATTTTGTATCTATCTTAAAAAATAGTAAAAAAATTTCAAAAAATATAAAATTTGGTCTCCAAGTACATTTTAATACGAAAATGATGGTAAGCGGTTCGGATTGACTGTTCGGACTTTCAAAACGAAAACAAGAATGTGGAGCATGATTGGAGCACAAAACTAATGGTGCATTTTAACCCTACTCTTTTTTAATTTTGCATCGAATCCGTATCTTTAACTTCTTATATACTTGCACGAATCTTCAAAGCCCATAGTTTGTGTTGGATTGGTCTGATTCTGATCGAACAGTCCTTATCAAAATAGAAAAGTACATTACCTCAGAGGATCCGGACTCGCATAGTGACATAGTTGCTCACTTGCTCTAGTATCCCGGTTGGTTCGGGTTTGGAACCACTAAGGGCCTGTTCGGTAACATGGGAATTTTGTGGGAATGAGAATTTTTAATATGGGAATGAGAATTTTAATTTGTCAAAATCAAAGTTATTTAACCCATGGGAAATTTTAGAATATAGGTGTTCGGATGCATGAGAAATTTGTTTGGATGTTGGTTTGTTTTTCTTTTTATAGAAGATGTAATACTACAATTAAACAATATTAAGTGTATTAATACTAATCTCTTATTATAATTAATATAATTATATATATAAAATTCTAACAAAGTTTAAATAAGTGAATTGACTACACACTGCAAAGTGATATCAGAATGAATTGACCACACACTGCAAAGTGATAAATGAATGAACTGATCACACACTGCAAAGTGATAAATGAATGAACTGACCACACACTGAAAAGTGATTAATGAGTGAACTGACCACACACTGCAAAGTGATAAATGGGTGAACTGACCACACACTGAAAAGTAATATCATAATTGACCATACACTATAGAGTGACAAAGGAGTGATTATGACCATTTTCATTTTAAAAAAAATCTAAATTGTTTCTATATAGAGCGACTATCAGCAAATGCTTCGTTACATCTTTTATAGCAAAATAATGGATCATCTTCTTCAATGGAAAATGAATAATGATTATGAGGATTATACAAATCTCATCATGCCACATATAGAGAGAAATATAATGGAACCAACTCCATGCCATACTTCAATTCTAACTGGAATGATGTATGTCAATGAAGTCTTAGATGGTCATGAGTGTCGTTGTCTGCGAGAATTTCGTATGGAGACTTTTGTTTTTCGTGCATTTGTCAAGCTACTGAGAGACAAAGAGTTGCTCCATGATGGACAGATGTTGATTGAAGAACAAGTTGCAATGTTCATATACACACTTGCTAAAAATACAAGCAATCGCACTGTGCAAGAACGATTCCAATGGTCAGGTGATATAGTCAGTCGTTACTTCCATATTGTGATTAAGGCTATTACTCGACTATCAGCAGAAATCATATTACCACCTCGACTTCATATGCCCCAACTTATCCAATCGAGAACAATATTTAATCATTTCTTTAAGGTAAATTTAATTTCAATCATTCTCAAATGAATGTCTTTTTAAAGTAATGTAAGGTTAATTATTCACTATTTTTTAATATACAGGATTGTATTGGTGCTATTGATGGTACACATGTTCCTATAACTATTGCTTACGAAGATCAAGCTCCATATCGTAATAGAAAATAGACATTGTCACAAAATGTTATGCTCTTTTGTGATTTCGACTATCGATTTACTTATGTAATGACCGGATGGGAAGGATCAGCTTCAGATGCAACTGTACTAAAGAGTGCACTCGACAACGGATTCACCGTACCACGAGGCAAATATTTTTTGGTTGATGCTGGTTATGCCAATACACCACAATTCATTGCTCCTTATAGGAGTGTGAGATATCATGTGCGAGAGCAAGGTGCAGCTAATGAACGACCGCGAAATTACAAAGAGCTCTTTAATCTCCGTCATGCACAACTTAGAAACCATATTGAAAAACTTATTGGTATTTTAAAAATGCGGTTTCCCATTTTAAAAGTTGCAACATATCATGCAATTGATAAACAAGCGGACATAGTTCAAGCAGCATGTATTATACACAATTTTATTGTATATCACAATGGCGATGCCGCTTGGACTGCGAACGCTAATTTGGAAATTGATCCGAATGATATTGTGGATGTACCAGATGGAGATGATGAGTACGGCGAAGATGTTGAAAGACTTAACAATCAACGTCAGGCAGGAAATGAAAAAAGAGATGAAATTGCTAGACTTATGTGGGATGATTATGTTAGACGTCAGAATAGAAACTTAACTTAAAATTAGCTTAATCTATTAAAATTAAGTGTTGCTAGTTTAATTATGCTTGTTTAATAATTTCTTGTATTATTAAATTGTGCTTGTTTAATTAATTTTAGCTTTTGTATTATTAAATTGTGTTTGTGTAATTGAGTGATTGATTGTGCAAAATATACATTTTAATTAATTAAACAAGTTAACTATATTTTTTAATTAACGAGCAAAATATACCTTTAATTAAAAAAGTTGAGTATATCTTTTAATTAATGAGCAAAATATACACAAACAATATCATTCGGAGCTAAAATTGTAAATAATATACACGTGGTCGTAGCAAAATATACACGTGATCAACATATTTTACTAATTAAACAAGTTTTTGTCCTGTATAGCTGGAGAGAGGCAGAGAGCCACACAAGTAGGGAAAAAAAACGGAGCTAAGACTCAATTTTTTTTTTCTCCAAAAAAGTTGAAGTCTGCTGGGTACTAAACCCTTCTAGGGAAATGAAATAGGAAATATAAATGTGCTGCCGAACAGTTGAAGGGAAAATATACTAAAGTAGTCATTTAGCCTAAGAAAACCCATGGGATCAGATCTACCGAACAGGCCCTAAATGTCCAAATCCGGTTCTTTAATAAATGTTATTAGCATTTCGGAGGTTGAAGGGATGATATGATAAACCTGGTTCTTTACGCTCTGTTATTAGCTAATACAGACCGTATTCGAGGCGACATTTGGTTAATAATTGTGCCAGCTGTATCCAGATCAGATTTCTTAGACTCCACTCATCTTCAGGCGCCCATCTACTCCTATATAAGCCCTCTGGACAGAACTGAAACATATATTTGTAGTTTGGAGTTTATTATTTCTTTAAGTGAGAAGAGAAGAGTGTGTAGAGACTAAGCAGGAGGGTACTTCGTGTATGGCTGTATCTTTCTCTTGTCTCTTTGTAAACATGCCGTTCCACGGCTAAGTTTAGATTCTTAGAGTTGGCAGTAGACCTTGTTAGTCATGATGTTTTGATCTATACTTTTATTTGATCATTGTTTAGTCTTTTGTTGTTCAATTACTTTTGCGCTTTATATTCTATCTTACTTGATTTTATTTTATTAGTCTAGACCGTCATGTGGTGACCACGTATGAGAGATTGTCATCTTTAGGCTAATCGAATTAGGATAAGGGAGAATAAAAATACTAGATTAATGTGTGGAAACCTTAACCGGTGATACCATTAGTTGGATCAACAAAAGTATACATGATAGTCTCGACATTTGCACACGAATGTCGAATTGTCGGGCCTTACCATGGGGACACCCAAAAAGACCAGACGAGGAACCTAGGTAAGTGAAGGCTGAGACATTTGGGCTAGTCACAAATCTCCTTACACTAGTCAAGACAAGCCTTAACAGAATCTCTTGATTAGTAGGGTGGTTATACGTGAAAGTGATAATCACTAAATTGGATTAGAAACCCTCATACAACAACTGAAAATCAACATCAATAAGGTAAGAATCAAAGCGGATTGAAGTAACAACGGTGTGCTAAAACCCTAGAAATTAACATCTCTATCTTTATTTTACTTACTTTTAATTTTCGCCAAATACATTGATCACAACAACAACTCTTTGATTTTAGATTTTGTCTAGCCTTTCGAAAGATTGTGGTTTAATCGCTCAAGACCTTAAACCTTATTCCCTGTGGATCGACACTCGTTTATACTACTCGATAGGATTATGCGCTTGTAATCCGACCCGATAGCAAACCGAGTTATAAATTTAAAAGACATCACGCGTTTCGCGTGATCAAAATCTTAGAAAACATTGTATAAGCAACATGAGAAAACAAAAGTACCAGGTCATTTCCATATTTCGTGTAAATATCAGAAGTAGAGAAATGATTTATTTGTATGTCCTCGGAAATAAACTAATTAAAAGATTGGCATTTTTATAAAACATGCTATTAGTTTTTATTTTTTTAACGAAGGGTAAAATGGGTACTTCATAAATTTGAAATGAGTTCTAATTAAAATGATAATAATAGAAGGGTAAATTATGATAGAGGATGGTTTAAATGTCTCTATTTTTTGTTCATCCATCATGCCTCTATAGCTCAAAATTTAAAACTTAAAAGTCAAATTAAAACCATTAGATATGATCTACATTATTTTATCTATGCACTTGTAAAAAATTATGGCATTTTAATTTTATTTTGATTGTAATCAAGAGCTTATAAACATGTACTAATGTGGATAATTTCTAGACATTCATTTTTCAACTTATTGATTCACATAAAAACAAATTGAAATGTAATAATATTTTATGATCATATAAAAAAAATAACAAATATCACATCTAACAGTTTTGTTTTGATATTTATGATTTAAATTTTGAGTTATTAACGTTTTAAAAATGGAAGGCGGGGACAAAAATTGGAGGCATTTCAGCCCTCATTATGATATTATGAATTTTAGAGGGAGGTCTACGAAATTTCCATGTTTTTTAGGGTTATACATGAAATTCTCCCATAATAAAAGCTGTCGGTTAATGTCCTACTACTATTAACTTCCTTACTTAACATGAAATAATTAAATAGCTCAAAATAGCATTCCCCGCTCTATTTAACTACCTCGACGGTCGCCGCCTTTCTACTCAAATATTGTTTTCGCTAGACGCTCCTCGCCTCCGTGCTTGAATCTCGCGTCTATTTTGTTAAAATTATCTCCGCCATTTTTTTAGCCTACCGCAGGTTAGTACTTGGCCTACTACGGCAACTTTCTTCTTATTCTTTTTTCTCGTAGAAAGCTAAAAGGCAGCTTGCCCTTTAGAAATTAGATTTCCAATGAACAAAAAATGAATGCTCGATCTTATCTCTTTTTAATTCCTGTAGCTCTTATATATTAGAATTAGATAATTTATAAGGTACTTCCGTTTTGGAGAAAGGGAAATCATATTTGGTGAATAAGATTGGACATAGTATTGATTATGTATCTCTTGGTTTGGGTGCTTATGAAGAGTATTTATAATTTTAAACAAGTTTAGGGGCTGAAAGGGTATTAGTATTGATTATGAATCTCTTGGTTTGGGTGCTTATGAAGAGTATTTTTAATTTTAAACAAGTATAGGGGCTGAAATGGTGTTAGTTTCTATCTTTTCAACTCATTGTAGACAAGGAGCAACCCATACCGACTATGGATTCTAATTGGAATGCTGCGCAAAGCGGTGCTGCTACAGGCCCGAGTTTTGGTGTTGGACCCGATTCAAACACTAACCATGATTGTCGATCGCATCTGCCACCGGACACTCGGCAAAAAATCTTGAACAAAATGTAAGCTGTTTTTCATTGATCCTTTTTCTAGGGTTTTGAGTTCTATTTTAGGTGAATTTTGGCCGGGAACAAGTTTTTTATTAAGAGCATGTAATTAATCAAGGAGTAAATCCCCCAAAACTGATATTCTTTAATTGTATCAAATCGTGTCAATCATATTGTAGAAGATCAGGTTGGATTCTTTAGAGTAGTTTCCTCCATCCACTAATGTAAATTATTTTGGGGTATGTAAATTTTTTTTTACCATTTAATATTTGTAGTCACTTTTTTTTTTCAATTTCTTTCTTTTGTGTAAAAGGGATGATCTTCAAGTATATTACTTTTTGTTGAGTTATTTATATATATTAAGTTAATTAGTTAATGTTGTAAGGACTTATTTGTAAGAGTGCATTAATATATAAGAGGGACCTCTCTAAGAGAGATGGTTTACTCTAATTTTATCCCAAATGACTTCATGGTATCAGAGCCCTAGGCGGCGACTCTGATTTCTCCTTCGACTCCATAGGCGATTCTACTGTAGCGAAACTACTGTAGCACTCATGCTTCTCTGATCTGATCGCTCCTTTCCCTCATTTGTCTAGCCAATCAAGAACTGGCGACCTCAACTCTCTCTAGCGGTTCTGAATTTTTCTTTGTTCTTCCTTCTGTTGTTTGCTTCTACTTTTTGTCATATTAAAAAAAGAAAAAGGAAAAAAAAAGAAAAAAAAAGGTTGGTGTACTGGCGAAGTAAGTAAGACATTAGATTTTCTAGATGTACTTGAACATGAGGTTATACAGATAAATGAAGAAAGTCGTGATCGCGTGTAGGCGCACGGCCCGTGGTTGAGTTGTGTTTGATCTCGTTCCTGTGTTGTGTTTGATATAAAGGCAGTCAACTGTGGAGATGGGTACACCTGTGACTAGTCAAGATTTAAAGGAGATTCTGGAGGGGGTAGCCAGGGTATTTCAGACCAAACTAGAGGAGAATTCTAGTCGGACCGTCATGGCCGCACCGGAGTCGGCGCATGTAATGCAGAGGATAGAGTTGCTGCCTAATGACATCAAGCTGGAGGGGACAAAAAACTATCTGAGTTGGTCTAGGAGGGCATTGCTGCCTTCGGATCAAAGGACTTGAAAAGTATGTGAAGGGGGAGTGCACTGAGCCGGGGAATAAGGTGAGTGTTGAGTGGAACACATGGAGTAACACTAATTCTCTAGTGGTTTCTTGGTTGTTGACTTCTGTGTCTCCAACCATAGCTGGGATGGTGGAGTCTATCTCAAGTGCTACTGATGTGTGGAAGACATTGGAGGGAATGTACTCAGGAGCTGGGAGTGTGATGATGATGATGGAAGTGGAGGAGAAGATTGATGCTACCACACAGGGGGAGAAGACAGTTCACCAGTATGCAGCAGAGTTACGTCACTTATGGGCAGATTTGGACCACTATGATCCACTATCACTTCAGAACCCGACAGATGTTCTTCTTGGGAGGCAGTACCTTGAGCGCAGGCGTGTGGCTCGTTTTCTCAAGGGCCTGAACCCAAAGTTTGAGGGGAGGAGAGCAGCAATGTGTCATATGTCATCTCTCCCCTCATTAGATGAGGCTATTGCATCGATGGAACAAGAGGAGATAAGACAGAAAGTGATGATAGGCGAGAACCCACTTGCTGTCCGCTCGGCATTGGTAGTTCCCGATGCTTACAGCAGAGATGATAGAGATTGCTACAATTGTGGAAGGAAAGGACATCTCAGCTACAATTGCCCTCAACCCCGCAGCACTGGTGGTAGCCGAGGGGGCAGAGGACAGAGAGGTGGTCGCGCAGGTCGAGGAGGCAGGGGACGTGGAAGCCGAGAAGTTGCTCACCTAGCTGTGGCAGAGGAGTCTCAGACTGCTGCTGAGATGACTGAAGCTGAAATAACAGAGCTGGAGGAACTACGTCAGTTCAAACTTCAGGCTGAGAGTTCTAAGGGCAAGGGGCAAGTCACTCAGGATCTGGATAACACTACCTGCTTTGCTAACTTTGTTGGTTATGCTCATGCGAACAAAGGTACACAGGTTCAGGCACTTGCATCCACTAAAACTCATGTTGATTGGATCATAGACTCAGGTGCATCTAGGCATGTTACAGGGGCATCTAGTGAGTTGGCATTATATTATCCGAGTAAGCATATGCATCCTGAGACAGTTCAGACTGCTGATGGGACATCCCAACCCATCAGGGGTACTGGCTCAGTCCATTGCACTTCATCTATTACCTTATCATCTGTATTGCATGTTCCTTCGTTTCCAGTCAACTTACTCTCTGTTAGTTCTCTTATTGATCAATTGAATTGCACTGTGTTGTTTGATCGGGATATGTGTGTCTTCCAGGAGAAGGAAACGGGGAGGAGGATTGGGACTGGCATCAGGCGTGATGGCCTTTGGTATTTGGACAGGGAGACTTCAATGATTGCTGCTACTGTTAGTGGAGGGCCAGAGGCAGAAGCAATGCTTCAACATTGCCGATTAGGGCATTTATCTTTTGATAGTTTGAATAGGTTAGAACCTGAGATAATGAAGAAAGTGGATAAAAAGGAGTTATTTTGTAATGCTTGTGAACTTGGAAAACATACTCGTTCTACTTATAAAATGATTGGTCTTAGAAGTTTTGAGCCATTTGCCCTTGTTCATTCTGATGTTTGGGGACCATGTCCTACTACCTCTATTAGTGGTTTTTGATGGTTTATTACTTTCATTGATTGTTATTCACGTATGACCTGGATATACATGATGAAACAGAAATCTTAGGTTTACAAATGTTTTCAAGATTTCTCGGCTTATGTAAAGACCCAGTTTGGAGTGCAGGTGAAGATTCTTCGAACAGATAATGGGACTGAGTATGTCAACAAGGAGTTTGCGGCTTTCATCTCTAGTCAGGGAATTCTTCATCAAACCACATGTCCAGACACTCCTGCTCAGAATGGGGTGGCTGAACGCAAGAACAGGCATCTACTGGAAGTGACACGCTCATTGATGTTGACAATGAATGTGCCTAAATTTTTATGGAGTGAGGCTGTTATGACAGCAGCTTATTTGATCAACAGGATGCCATCAAGAGTATTGGGGATGAAGACACCATGTGAGATGCTCTTGGGCTCGAATGTCTTTGTTGTTCCACCAAGAGTGTTTGGATGCACATGTTATGTGAGAGATCACAGATTGATGGTGAGTAAACTGGATCCGCAAGCAGTTAAATGTATCTTTGTTGGCTACTCATCAAGTCAGAAAGGATACAAGTGTTGGTGTCCCACTGAAAGAAGGTTGTTTGTCAGTATGGATGTGACTTTTCGGGAGTCTGAACCTTTTTATAGCGAAAAGACGGAGTTGAGCTCCTTGTTTGGAGATGACTCTACTGATACTTGTAGAGAGGGGGAGAATGAGGATGAGAGTGGCATTATGGTTGGGATGATTCCATGTCCTCTTGAGTCACCGAGTAGTGATGGTGCATCACTGAGTAGTGGTGGTGACTCGGGAGTTGGCAGTCAAGGTCAGGGGGAGCTGAGAGTATACACGAGGAGACAGAGACAGCAGCATGAACCGCCTCCTGTGTCTGTGTCAGTACCCATAAATGTTGATGTCCCAAGTTCCTCCTCTCCAGTGCCTTCTCCACCTTCTCCACCTGAGTCGAGAGGTAATGATTACTTCCATGATACTTCTAATACCACAGACTTGCCCCGCAGAACCTCTAGAGTCAATGCTGGAAGACCTCCAGCTAAGTTTGGTAGTTGGGAGACTGACATTGCAAATTACATTTCATATGCATCCATTCCACCTGCATATAAGTCATTCATTGCATCATTGCATTCAGTGCCTGTACCTAACAACTGGCAGGTAGCTAAGCAAGATCCTAGGTGGTTGAGTGCCATGCAAGAGGAACTTCAGGCCTTGAAGAAGAATGACACATGGGAGCTGGTACCTTTGCCAGCTGGGAAGCGTGCTGTTGGATGTAAGTGGGTGTATACGGTTAAGCAAACTCCAGAGGGCAAGATCGACAGATATAAGGCCAGATTAGTTGCTAAAGGTTATAGCCAAACATATGGCATCGACTATGATGAGACATTTGCTCCAGTGGCAAAGATGAGCACTGTTAGGGTGTTGGTGTCATGTGCTGCCAACTTCAATTGGCCACTACATCAGCTAGATGTCAAGAATGCATTTTTGCATGGAGATCTCCAGGAGGAGGTGTATATGGAGATTCCACCGGGCTTCGCTACTTCTCAAGCAGCTGGGAAGGTATGCAAGTTGAAGAAGTCTTTGTATGGGTTAAAACAGTCTCCAAGGGCATGGTTTGACAGATTCAGGTTGGCAGTCTGTGGTATGGGGTACAAGCAGTGCAATGGGGATCATACTATGTTTTACAGACACTCCAAAACTCGTATCACTATCCTGGCGGTCTATGTTGATGATATTGTAATCACTGGAGATGATGCTGAGGAAATCCTACGGTTGAAGAAGAAACTGGGAGAAGAATTTGAAGTTAAAGATCTGGGGCAGTTGAAGTACTTCCTCGGGATTGAAGTTGCAAGGTCATGCAAGGGGATAGTGCTTTCTCAGCGGAAGTATGCTCTGGATCTTCTCTCAGAGACAGGGATGCTGGGTTGTAGAGTTGCATCTACTCCTATCGAGTAGAATCATAAGATGTGTGCCGAGGGTGGTGACCCGATGAGTAAAGAGCAATATCAAAGATTAGTTGGACGGCTTATATATCTATGCCATACGAGACCTGATATTACTCATGCAGTGAGTGTGGTGAGTAGATATATGCATGATCCCAGAGAGCAACATATGGAGGAAGTTCGCAGAATTCTTAGGTATATTAAAGGAAGCCCAGGAAAGGGGTTATGGTTCAGGAGATCTGGACATCTGAGAATTGAAGGCTATTGTGATGCTGATTGGGCAGGTTGTATGGATGATCGTAGGTCCACTACAGGCTACTGTGTATTTGTTGGAGGCAATCTCGTATCTTGGCGTAGCAAGAAGCAAGATGTGGTGGCTAGGTCTACAGCTGAGGCCGAGTACAGGGCTATGGCAGTTAGTCTGTGCGAGTTGATGTGGGTGAGAAACATGCTATCTGAGCTGCGCTTGTTTAGAGGAGACTCCCTACAACTTTGGTGTGACAACAAATCGGCAATTAATATTGCAAACAATCCAGTTCAGCATGATCGAACCAAGCATGTGGAGATTGATCGGTTCTTTATTAAGGAGCAACTGAATAGAGGAGTTTTGACTTTGAGCTATGTGAAATCAGAAGAGCAACTAGCTGATTGTTTAACAAAAGGATCAGGTTCTAGAGAGTATGATATTTTTTGTAACAAGATGGGGATGATTGATATATATCGCCCATCTTGAGGGGGAGTGTTGAGTTATTTATATATATTAAGTTAATTAGTTAATGTTGTAAGGACTTATTTGTAAGAGTGCATTAATATATAAGAGGGACCTCTCCAAGAGAGATGATTCACCCTAATTTTATCCCAAATGACTTCACTTTTAATACAATTATTGCATATATTTGCCAGCTTCTAGTACGAGCATTTAATCTGGATATTGTCAATTTACCAATTGATAAAATTAGAAACATTGCCGGTAAAATGAAAATTGAGATAACTCTATCTGTGCATTTAGAATTATAACATCAATTTGAGCCTGTTAATTAGTTGATTGAATGGTTTTGTAATTTTAGAATGGACACATTAAAGAAGCATCTTCCTGTAGCTCCAGAAGATATAAACAGGCTTAAAAATATTGCGTCTCAGTTTGAGGAACAGATCTACAGTGCTGCTACTACTAAGGTGCCTTTACTTTTACTATTATTTTTAATTATTTTGATGTTAATCATTATATTATTCCTGTAAACATTGTATAAGGTGGTGGCATGCCATATTGTTTTTTCTTTTGAAATGAGAAAACAAATCGAATATCCGAATCCAACTCTATTCGAATTCTCTTCTGCACTTTCCTCTCTACTCTCAGCACCATTTGGCATGCCAGATTGTTATTATATAAAAGTAGTATCTTTTGATATTGTACTACTGTTGTTTTCTAATCTTGTGAGTTTTTTACCCCAATTACAATTAAAGACCTTCATTAAGTTGCTATACCTAAGTTGCATCTATTGAAGACTTTTAGCCACCTTTTAAGAAAGTGTCATCTAACATTTGGCTGTGACACCTAACTCCAGGGAACTGAACACTAGCTAGGATCCTGTTTTTAACCAATTGAAATAATAAGACATTTTGATATTTCTTTAAAAGACCGAAGAAGACTGAAAAATAAGTGTACAAAGTACTTTAAAAGTTTAAAAATAACACAATTTTTTTTAAATGAACTGATGTAGTAGTTTGTGTCCCATCATTAGTTTTAATTGAAACTGATGTCTAATATCTTTCTTTCTATTTTTTATGGTTTTCTCTCAGAATGATTATCTTACAAAGATTGCTCAAAAAATGATGTCGTAAGAAAGGAAGACTCAGATCAACCCAGGTATTAACATAATCTCTTCATCAGAATACTGTACTTTCTATCTAGTTTTATGATTAAATGTCCTTCCTATCAACTTTTTTTGTTCTGTAGCATTTGAATAAGAAGATGGGTGATACAAAACTTATTTCTTATATTACTGGCATGAGGCAAATTATTGCTGAAAATCAAGAACTGTGGTTCAGAATACCCTGATAATGACTTTTTTGGGCATACATTTGTTTGTGCATAATATAATATGTTGAGGAGTCCACAAACAAAATATTTTATGACACTTCATGTCAAAAAATTTCGTTGCAATGACGATTTATTTAGGAGCAATATGTTCAGAAGTTCCAAATGATAAAAATCGACTGTTGATCTTGTTCATTGTCATGAGCAATGCATACACATAACTAAATTCAGGAGATCATTTAAATACAAGATCAAGGTGTTGAAATATCTACAGCTGGTCCTTAGAGAGTCTTGATAATCTTTTATTATGAAAATGCTGAAAATGTTTCTCTACTGACAAATGTGCTGATAAGCCTGTATTGTTATGGTGTTTATTATAGTTGAGCTCCTTGCAATGTAAATTATGAAATAGGACAACAGCCGCAACAGCTCACGTCACAAAATAAAATGTTGCACCAGCAGCAGCTAGCAATGCATCCCAAGGTGCACCAGCAACAGCAGCAGCAGCAGATCCAGACGCAGATCTCTTCAGCACTTGCAGGAGGATCTGGGATGATGTCAGCAGCGCCAGCTGGTGGGATGCAACAGAGTCAGCTGAACTCAGTCCAGCAACAACCAGTGGGCCGAGGTGCTTCATTTCAACAGCAGCCACTCATGCGGCAACAGCAGCAACAACCTCAACAGTCGCAACCCATGATGCAGAATCCCACCAGGCCTATGCAACAGACAAATAATGTGACTGACTTGCAGCAACAGAGGTTGCAAATGCAGAAAAACCAGATGCAACAGAGCCAGATGCAGCAGAACCAGTTGCAACCGAATCAGATGCATCAGAACCAGATGCTGAACCAGAAAATGATGCTTGGCCAAAAACAAAATCTATTGCTGGGAAGTGGAGGTGCAGGAAACATGAAATGCTGGATTGCAACAACAACCACCCCAGCAACAACAGCATTTACTGTCCCAACTCCAATCACAGAAACAGCAGTTGCCACAACAGAAGCAGCTGAGTATGATGCAGCAGAGGGAGATGCAGATGCCACAGCGACAAATGCAAGGATCCCCAGCCCGACTCCAAATGCAGGACAGCAATGCAATTGATACCCAGAGGCAGCAGCAACAACTGAGTATGATGCGGCAGAGGGAGATGCAGATGCCGCAGAAACAAATGCAAGGATCCCCAGCCCTACTCCAAACGCAGGACAGGAATGTAATTTATCCCCAGAGACAGCAGCAAAAGCAGTTCATCCCACAACAGCAACTACAACAACAACAGAGGGTACCCCAGGATGTTGCTTCCAGCTGTAAGATTTAACACCCCTTTATTATGTTTATTTATTTTTTAGATGTGATCATGGTTAGTATTTGAATTTCCTAGTACATAAGGATATGACAAATTGTGTAAATCCTTTAAATCTTTTAATCATTCTTTTAAGGATAGTGATCTTTAGGTTTTAACAAAATAGGATTTTGGAGATGGTTTTCAATCTACTCTTGTCTTCTAGAATTGCTGACAAATTGTGCTTTCTTTTAATCTTCAGCTCCACCAATGGATTCCGCATCTCAGACAGGGCATCAGGGAGATTGGCAGGAGGAGACATATCAAAGGGTGCTTCTTTTACTTCCATCTGTGTAGATTGAATTGGCTATAATCTTAAACTGTCACTTATGAGTATCTTTTCTTTATTAATTTTGTTTCGGAGAGGCAAATTTATTGTTCAGGATAATTTAACTTATTGGTTTGTATCTGTACTAGTAAATTATACTGGTATCAATCTGACCAGTAGTAACATGATGTACGAAAATCACCTATGTCAATGCTAGACTTGTTTGGGTTCTTTTGTTTCTCATATGCCTTGTTTTGCATTTTGACCATTTGCTTTTGTGCACTGATTTGCTATTTTTTTTTTCTGTTCCTTCTATGTAGATAAAATATCTGAAGGACACTTACATTCCAGATCTTAGAGAGGTCCATGGGAAGCTTTCAATTAAGCTTAGTGAAGCACGCTTTTTCTCATTCTTTTTATTTTGTGCTCTAATTTTGTCTCTGGGCCTCTTATATACCCACTCATACAGGTAGCTAGTTGTTGAGATTTATGTATGTTTATTGCATTAATAGAAGTTATAGAGTTATATTGGTAAGAAATGAATTATAGAGAATCGTAGGTTTACGAATGAAAAATGTAACGCCTATATAGGCCCAAGAGAACAAAGGAATCAATACAATTTCATTTTTCTGATTTTCCACTTGGTATCAGAGCTATACAAATTAGGGTTAGGATTTAGCCACTGTTCCGCTACTGTAGCACTCCGCTACTGTAGGCCGCCGCTACAGTAACTCCGCCGCTGCTACAGTAACCGAACCCTCTCATCTATCCCTCTTCTCTCTAGGCCGGTTCTCTCTCTTCTAGGGCCGGCCACTACCTAGGGTTCGGGTTTTGGTGTGATTAGGCCGGCGTGGGGGGCCTATACCCCACGATACCCGAGAAGCGGGTTTTTTTGGATTGATTTGATCGGGTTCTTTGGACTCGAATCTTGATGAGATAGATCAAGATCGGGTCAAGAAGAAGAAGAGGAAGAGGTGTTGGATGCTTCAGATCTGGATCTTGAGGGTGCAAGATCGGGTCTTAAGGAAGAGGTAGGAGGGATTCGAGCTTAGAAAGGTGTGTGAAAAGTGGATCTGAGTCGGATCAATGGCCGGGGAAGGTAAGAACCCAATGGAGGAGATTATGGCAAAGCTGAGTGTCACTGAGTTCCAGATGCTGATGCGAGCGTTCAGTGAGCCTGCGAGTGAGAGCAGGATTAGGCTCCAGTCTGGTGCAACAAGACCTCCAGGGGTGAAGTCAGCACTAGCGGTCTCCAACTCAGGTAACACAGGGTTCAGGGGCGAGCCTCGACGGTGTTACAGCTGCGGTGAGGTAGGTCACTTGAAACAGAATTGTCCTAAGTCACCTAAGAAGCGAGATGCAGGTGAGAGGGGGCAGTCTGGAGGCCGTGGTTGTGGCCAGAGTGGTAGGAGAGGTGGAAGAGGAGACTACCGGGCAAATCTAATGGTAGCAGAGGGCGAGAGTGAGGAGATACTGAAGAGGAAGCAGAAAGTAGCAGGTAATGGGAAGAGTGTGGTAGAGGGCGCTTCTACCTCGTCTTCACCCAGGGGTAACTTTGCTTGTTTTGCTCACTCGGCCACAGGTGCTTGTGATCCATTTGCTCTTGCCTCGATATCCACCACTAGATCACCAGATTGAATAGTCTGGTGCATCTCGCCATGTGACTGGTGCTGCTAGGGAGTTTTCTTCCTATACTCACCTAACAGTCCCAGAGAGTATTCAGACAGCCGATGGTACGGCCCAGCCCGTGGTTGGTAAGGGTACTGTGAGATGTACCGATTCAGTGACTCTGACCAATGTGTTGCATGCTCCTTCCTTTCCCGTAAACCTGGTGTCCATTAGTGCTATTATTCGTGAGCAGAAATGCATCGTGACCTTTGATATTCCGAAGATGGTTTTTCAGGAGAAGGGGACAGGTCGGATACTTGGGACTGGCACATGGCGTGATGGGTTGTGGTACATGGATAGAAAAGTGATGGACACAGCGCTGGCATCTGTGGTCGATAGAGTGGGGGCAGGAGGATCTGGAGTGAGTGTGGAGGATGAGTTGCTTCTGATTCATCGGCGGATGGGGCACTCTTCCTTCAGCCTACTGGAACGTTTGTATCCATCAAAGTATGAGAAAGCTGACAAACAGAAACTTGTGTGTGATGATGTGAGTTTGAGAAGCATACAAGGAGTTCGTATGTAAGCTCAGGAAGTAGGAGTTCTCATGTCTTTGATCTGGTACACTCGGATGTGTGGGGGCCTTGCTCAACAACTTCGATGAATGGATATAGATTTTTTGTGACTTTCATCGATTGTTATTCTCGTGTCACATGGTTGTACTTGATGAAGAACAAGAATGATGTACTTGCTTGCTTCAAGGATTTCCATAAGGCGGCTCAGACTCAATATGGTGCTGTGGTGAAGGCACTGAGATCCGATAATGGGACCGAATTTACAAACAAGGCATTCGAGGAGTATTTGTCAGTTCATGGGATACATCATCAGACCACGTGCCCTTACACACCAGCACAAAATGGAGTGGCAGAGAGGAAGAATAGACACTTGTTGGAGGTAGCCCGGTGCATGATGATTTCCATGAATGTTCCGAAATATTTGTGGGGACAAGCAGTCCTGACAGCCGCACAATTGATCAACAGAATGCCATCTAGAGTGTTGGAGTGGCAGACTCCATGTGTGATGTTGAAAGGAGATAATGAGGGCATTCTTTCTCCAAAAGTATTTGGTTGTTTGTGCTTTGTGAAAGACAACAGACCAACAGTGGGAAAGTTGGATCCCAAAGCGGTGAAATGCATCTTTGTGGGTTACTCTGGTACTCAAAAGGGTTATGTGTGCTGGAGCCCGGTAGAGAGAAGATTGTTTGTGAGTATGGATGTTACATTCCGTGAGCTCGAACCTTACTACTCCTCAGAGACTACATCACCCTTTGGAGACTCGCTCGATACAGGAGGTATGAGGCGAGAGGGGGAGAGTAGTAGTGATGGTGAGAGGAGGATAGTGAGTGTGGGTGGTATTCCTTGCCCACTGGTAGATTCGGCTAGGGTCGAGCCGGAAAAGGAGGATTCAGCTAGGGTTGAGCCAGAAAA
This sequence comes from Carex parvula, assembly GCA_025461045.1. Lineage (NCBI taxonomy): Eukaryota > Viridiplantae > Streptophyta > Magnoliopsida > Poales > Cyperaceae > Carex > Carex parvula. Next base: position 113,082 of record JAJGRW010000163.1, read on the forward strand.
GGAGGATTTGGCTGTGGTTGAGCCGGAAGTTGAGAAGAATGGGCCCGAAAGTGGGAGAACTCAGCCTCAGGGGGAGTCGAGATACCGTGAGGTGTATGTGAGAAGAAATAAGCAGAGTGAGGGAGCCGTGCCTTCAGTGCCACCTGTGCCAAGTCCATTAGCTCTGTCTACTCCTCTCACTCCCCTATCGGTGAGAAGGACTCCTTGTGAGAATGCGGGTATTCCTCCTGACCGATATGATTTCCCACATGAGATTGCCCAGTTTGTCTCTTACTCACACATATCACCGATGCATAGAGCGTTTATTGCATCATTGGATACTGTCTCTATCCCTGAGTGTTGGCAGGTTGCTAAAGGAGATCCGAAATGGAAAGCAGCCATGCTAGAAGAGCTCGAGGCCCTCTTAAAGAACAAAACGTGGGAGCTTGTGTCACTACCACCAGGGCTGTTGGATGCAAGTGGGTCTTCACAGTGAAACAGAATCCAGAGGGTCTAGTTGAACGCTACAAGGCGAGGTTGGTAGCGAAGGTGTACAGTCAGACTTATGGCATCGACTATGATGAGACCTTTGCACCCGTGGCGAAGATGAGCACAGTGAGGACACTGGTTTCCATGGCAGCGAATGGGGGATGGAAGTTACACCAACTCGACGTGAATAATGCCTTTCTTCATGGTGATTTGTTGGAGGAGGTGTACATGGAGATTCCACCAGGGTTTGGCACAAACCAGACAGTGGGTAAGGTGTGCAGACTCAAGAAGTCGCTTTATGGGTTGAAACAGTCCCCCCGGGCCTGGTTTGATAGGTTCAGGAAGGCTATGGTAAGCATGGGCTATCAGCAGATCAATGCCGACCATACGGTGTTCGTTCGACAACATGGTGGTCACATTACTATGCTGGCTGTGTATGTCGATGATATGATCATTACCGGGGATGATGAGGGGGCAATTGCAAAGTTGAAGGCAAAATTGGGAAAGGAGTTCGAAGTGAAGGATTTGGGACAGCTTAGATACTTCCTTGGAATTGAGGTGGCTCGTGGAGCAGAGGGGATTGTTCTGTCCCAAAGGAAGTATGTCCTAGATTTGGTCACAGAGACAGGCATGTTGGGGTGCAGGCCTGCAGTTTCTCCAATTGATTTGAAGGCTAAGATAAGTGCAGAGGCAGGAGAACAGGTTGATCATGAGAGGTACCAAAGACTGGTAGGCAGATTGATCTATTTGACACATACACGTCCCGATATCTCATTTGTAGTGAGCGTGGTGAGCCGCTACATGCATGACCCTAGGAAGGGCCATATGGACGCAGTGTATCACATTCTGAGGGGCTTGATGGATATCTTTTGCCCATCTTGAGGGGGAGTGTTGAGATTTATGTATGTTTATTGCATTAATAGAAGTTATAGGGTTATATTGGTAAGAAATGAATTATAGAGAATCGTAGGGTTACGAATGAAAAATGTAACGCCTATATAGGCCCAAGAGAACAAAGGAATCAATACAATTTTATTTTTCTGATTTTCCACACTAGTTAACCCGGCAATTTTGGCACTGAATTAGGAAGAACCTTTGTTGTACTTTTTTTGGGTTTTTCAGAAGTCTTACTGCCTGATATTGTTTGGTACCTAAGCAAAGCCCAATTAACGACCGACTATCGATTTGTCCAATATTGAGGTGAAGAGTAATTGGTTAAGTATCAAGCTTTTACATCTTGGAATGCAGAAAGACCAGGCACAGCTAGTAATCAATTTCTTTTTCTCTCTTTCTCTTTGTTGTACAGCTGGATAGTAGAGTGTCGCTTAATGCTACAACACGGGAGAAGATCGAGAAAATGAAGCATTATAAGTTGGGTCTGGAGAGCATCATGGCAGTGCTGCAGCTCGGCAAGCACAACATGCAGATTGGCCTTAAAGACAATTTATCTCTTTATGTGAAGCAGATCCTTAGTTTCTCCAGAACCACAAGAAGGTATCTCAGCAACAATTCCAGGCTGGGGCCCGTTCTGATCAACCGCATTTCCATGCTCTCCAACAATCACAACCTGGCTTTCAGTCTCAGAAAATGAAGCAGCAACCACAACAGATAAATAACCAGAACCAGCTCCTAGCATCAATTGAGCACCAGTGCCATGATCCAGTCAAATAATTTGCGCATGCCAAATGCTATGCAGCAGGGAAAGCAGAATAGATTACAGTCGGATCAGCTTCAGGCCAGTGGCACAGGATTAGGATCTTTACAGAATGGCGCCATGGGCCCCACCATGCAGAAGACTATGAACCCACCCCAGATGGTTGGTTCTGCTGCTTCCATAAGCTCAAGCATCATGTCACACACTATCACCAAGGCTGGGATGCAAACAAACATGAGTTCTGCACAGGTTCTCCAGCCTCAACAACAACACCAGGAGCAACAAATTCAGGTGCTGCAGCATATGATGCAGACCCAGCAACAGACGCAACAATGCTACTTGAACCAGGGCACCATGGGCCCCACCATGAAGAACACTACGAACCCTCCCCAGACGGTTGGTTCTGGCGCTGCTATAAGCTCAAGCATCGTGCCACACACTGTCACCATCTCTGGGATGCGAACAAACATGAGTTCTGCACAGGTTCTCAAGCCTCAACAAGAACACCAGGAGCAACAAATTCAGCCGCAGCAGTGTTTTATGCAGCAGAAGCAACAGAAGCATCAGCTGGTGCAGAAGAACCAGCTGCAGCAACTCAGTGAGCCAAGTGACCCTGCTGACCTGAAGTCCCAGCAAGGAGCATCCGGCATGAAATCTGGTACTATGTTCCAACAGCAGAACCCTGGCATGGACCCGCGTAATGGATACTACCATTCTCAGCTCAAGTCATGTTCCAATCCACCCATCTCTTTACCTCAGAATATACATTCATCTTCCCCTCAGATCTCCCACCCAACTCCCCAAGTTGACCAGCAAGGGCTTATCCCTCCAACCCAGCTGAAAAGTGGGACCGCTCTGCAGGCTGCTGCATCTTCATTCGTTCCCTCTCCATCCCCTCAAGTTGTCCCATCTCCCATGATAGAGGACACGGAGCTGGGTGCTGGGTTGATGCATAATTCTGCTGCTGGCCAAGCAGGTCAGCCACTACCTACAAATAGTGCACAAACTGGTCAAATGGGTCAGCCTCAGGCAGAATCGCTTGCTGTTTGTACACGAGGGATATCTGCTTCCCCATTGCCTGCTGAATTCACCAGCCCTGAAGCTGGCCAGGGTACTATCCTGCCAATTCAAGTTCCTGAGTCTGAGACGCCAATCCAGAAGCTTGCTCGACTGGTTACTTTTTCTTAGCCCTTCTAAGTTCTAACATTTCATTTTTAGCTGGTAACCATATTGTTCAAAGCAACCCTAAACTAAAGTACTTTTCATAGTCAATCTGATAATCTAATTTGTGCATGCAAGATAAGAACAATGCCTCGGAACCAACTAAATGCTGCGGTAAAAGACATAGCATCAGTAGTGAGCATGGTAGATAGGATACCAGGGTCAGCACTAGGAAATGGATTACAGGCAGCAATAAATGATGACTTGGCCCATCCTGAGGAGGTTGCAGGAACATCTGGCAGGGTTTCACCCCCAACCAAGAAGAGGAAGCCTGATTCCACTGACCAGTTCGCAGGTGGGGGCTTCTTCTCAAGAATAATTAAATGGAAAACTGTTAACCCTGAAGACCCGTATGTTATTATATAGATGACATATGTTTTTGTGTCATAATATAAACTTTTTATTTGTCTGTATATAAATTCCGCGAAAAGATTTCATGTTGACTTATTTTTTCAATGAAAATAGGTAAATAAGCCTGTAAAATTGGGTCACGTGCCTTGTATGTAAGTGTTTGTCCCAGCACAGTGTTTCATATTAATTCTGTATTTTATGTTTCTAGTTTACATGAAGGTTCAAAAATAGCTGCAACAACTGTTGTGTGAATAAAATATGCTCCGATTCAAGTGGAAGTTTGTTGGCATTACTGTTTTAAAGTTTACTTCTCTATATTAACTGATTTTTTTTAAATTGGTACTATTATTAATTGGTAAGTTTACATTAATTTGCACAATAATGTGCTTTTTGCCAAATTAATTTCCAAGAACTTCAAAATGTATGGAGCTGATATTTCCGAAATTTGTATTGACCGGAATTAAAACAAAAAATTAATAAAACAATGAGAACGTTATTGGAGGAATTTTAAAAATGGAATGGCAACCATTCAAAAAAATAATAATAACCTGGACACTCCAAACTGCTTGTGTCATATATATATATATGAGGAGGGATTCACTTACAACAAATTTGAGTTACAACAAAGTTACAACATTCATTTTTTTCATTTTCAAAGTCCAAATCGTCGATCCAACCGTTCAACATGATCTCCACAATAAAATGTACTTGCAGATCAAATTTTACATTTTTTTGAATTTTTTTACTATTTATTAAGTATTTTACAAAAAATAGCCATACTTAGACCATTGAATTTTGTACCCATCTTAATAAATAGTAAAAAAATTCAAAAAATATAAAATTTGATCTGCAAGTACATTTTATTTAGATGATCATGTTGAATGGTTTGGATCGACGATTTGGACTTTGAAAATGAAAAAAATGAATGTTGTAACTTTGTTGTAACTCAAATTTGTTGTAAGTGGATCCCTCCTATATATATATATATATATATATATATATATATATATATATATATATATATATATATATATATATATATATATATATATATATATATATATATATATATATATATATATATATATATATATATATATATATTATATATATATATATATATATATATATATATATATATATATATATATATATATATATATATATATATATAGGGGCTGGCTACTATGCTTATATAAGCATATGCCCACATATGCTTATAACTCATTTTTGCGTTTGCAATGTTCAAATGGTCGATCCGGACCGTTCATCTTGTTCTCTATATTAATATGTGCTTGGAGACCAAATTTTACATTTTTCTGAATTTTTTTACTATTTATTAAGCCACTTTGAAAATTGCTGATCTGGGTGAACAGTAAAAACAGTGTTTTCAAAATTCTGGACCATATGATCAGCAATTTTCAAAGTGGCTTAATAAATAGTAAAAAAATTCAGAAAAATGTAAAATTTGGTCTCCAAGCACATATTAATATGGAGAACAAGATGAACGGTCGGATCGACCATTTGAACATTGGAAATGCAAAAATGCTCATTTAAGCATATGTGGGCATATGCTTATATAAGCATAATAGCCAAGCACTATATATATATATATATATATAAGAACATTGCATAAAATTGTTGTATTTGAAAAACGTCTATTTTCTATTCAAGTCCTCTCCCCTCACTTATCTATTAACCACAATTCACTTTATGTTAACTAAAAATGCATAATTGTTAGCATTCTACATTTATATAGATTTATAAGAAATATAATTGTTAACAATAATGTATTCTCAATTAACAGATAGATAATATGTATACATAAGTTAAGAAATAAAATGTGCTTTCAACTTGCATGTAATATTATTGGAGTTTGTTCCATATTGTTAAGAAATTAAAATATAAAAATTTCAATGTGTATTAACTGTGACTTAATTTATTTAAATTTTGGAATTTTAACAAAAATTACCGGTAAATAAAATGAAAAGAACTTAAAAATTAGTAACAATGCTATAAATGTAATAATATTTTTTTATTACAAGGAAAATGTATAATACTACTTTTAATTAAATAAAATAATTATTACCTGCAAATTTCGGAAATGAGGAAGAAAATTTCAAAAATGAGGAATAGCGAAATTTTTTGGTTGAGATTAGATTTCTTAATTATTTAAATATTTAAATTGTAGTTTTCGTAAGCTAGGCTTCACTTAATAATTTAATAAATTAAATATACATTGTAATATAAAAATTAAAAAATATATATACACAATATTAATTGAAATTTATTTTTGTCATTGTCCTTTTGTGTTCTACTTGAACTCAATATTTTCATTATTTTAATATCAACTTTTGTCAAATATCGATCATTTAATTTGTCATCGAATAAATTTAAATTTAATTAGAAAAAAAACAATTTCATAAATATTATATGAGAGAGCAAAGAAATGGCTGAGGCATAAAGTGATTTTTTATTTATTTTGCATCTCTCCCAACTGAACTTGATTTATGTGGTGATGAAAACTGTTACAGTTTTTTTGGAAGGTTAGAAACTAGGAATCCTAGAGAGGAGAAAAGATATTAATGAGTGCGAGAGCGAAATTGGGCCCAAAAGATATATTGACCCATCTCGTATTCTTTTTTCAAGCCTAATTTTTTTTTTTTTCTGTTTTTTTCTGTTTTGTTTCTAGTTTTCGGTTCTGGTTTTTTTTTTTTTTTTTTTATTTGAACTCAATAATTTTTGTTATAACAAAACCGAATTATGTTAAAACCGAATTATTCTAAAACCGAATTATGTTAAAACCGAATTATTCTAAAATCAAATTATTTTTTATCTTTAAAACCAAATTATTTTAAAACAATAGATTTAAAAACAAAAGTTACCCTCCTCCTTTATTCCGGGCTTGGGACCGGCTATGTAAAATAACATAGGCGGAGTTCTAACTTTTTTTTTTTAGTAATTATTCTTTAAAATGAAACAATTGAAATATTTAGAAATTATAATTTAAAAAAATAACAATAAAGATTAAAAGAGGTTAGAAATTTATACCGACACTACCTATCTAGTAGTTGTCGTGCATATACCATAGGTCGCTCTCTTGCTTACCGTCTGAATCTTCGTTAGGCTTAGTTCCATGGCATATTGCATGCGAGTTTCAGCATCAATTCAGTCTTTCAAGCACACAAGTCTCTCAAAAAAAATGTGCACCCAGCTTACTGCGTTTATCGGTGAGGATCCTGTTCGCCGAACTAAAACAGCATTCGGGAGGGACGGTTGACACGGGCACGGCAAATATATCGCGGGCCATCATCGCCAGTGTTGGATAGGCACTTGCACCTCCACCAATCCATGAAGTCAACGGATTCATGTTCGTTGTCCCCAAACAGTAGCTCATTACCTCTTTTGTGTTACCTTGGGATGTGTACGGGTCGTCATCATTCTGGAAATCGCCTAACAATCCACTACTGCTGTCGTTCCTTAAACTATTAAAACAATAGAAAAAATTAGTGGACAAATAATGTAGATATTATAAATAATAAATATTAAAAACATATGTATATTTATATTCATACCTCACGCCACGGGTCAAAGGCGGTTGGTTGACATTTCTTCTTTCGCTGTATATGGCAAACATGTCCTCCAATGCTAATGTTACGCGGGGCTCCTCGTTCCTCCAGTCTAATTTTAGATTTCTCTTGTATTGTTGTAGTATTTTTACTGTGAACCTGTTATTGTATGCCGGATGGAGGCAGTTTGCGAGAACGGTCACGAGGGGTACCTCTTCCTAATATTTAAGAAATTTTACCTTCATGGCTGTTACGATCAGTTGGAGAGGGTGATCGGAGCTAACATTATCTTCCATCTCACGGTACACCTTGGAAATATAGTAGAGATGGTGCAGCAACTCATGTGCCGTCGGTGTGTACGAGCAGGATAGTTTGACGGTTGCGGTGAAAAAGGTTCCAAGGAATTGTGCAAGCATTGTTATTTGCTGCCATTCGGGTTCGGTGAGTTCTAAATTGGTTCCTTCGGCCGTCGATCTCAACATCTCCCCTATAGCCTTCTTGTAAGGAATGCATCGGTGCAGCATCCTATAGGTGGAATCCCAGCGGGTATCTATCCCAAGGTACCCTCATTTTGCCCAAACCCAACCTTTCACACAAAGCCGCGAAACGTTGTTTTCTTTCCCCGTTTGAATAAATATGGGCAAAACCTCCCTTAAATTTAATTATCAATTCATTTACGGCTTCTGTTTTAAGGCTCTCTTTTACGGTAAGGTTAAGTATGTGGCAAACACACTTTTGGTGAAACATTGCACCATTCATGATTGGGTTTAGGGACCGGGTGAAATGATCGATGAACGCTATATTGTTGCTAGCATTATCGAATGAGATAGAAAAATTATTGTTCTCTAAATCTCTTTTGAGATTATATTCTTATAAAACCTCAATAATTGATAGGTAAATTATTTGTGCAATGTGCGGAGATTCTAACATCCGAAAACTTAAAATCTTTTTTTTGTAAAACCCAACTATCGTCGATCCAATGCCCGGTAACACAATAGTACCAAAGGCCATGTTTATCGGCAGTCCATATATCGGAGGTAATAGAGACATTATAATTTGCATATGCAAATATAACCATAGGTCGTTGTGGAAGAAGACCCAGAATTCTGGCCGGCTTGGGCATAAATATTAATTTGTGGCCGGCTTGGGCATTTTTGACGAAAACCCAGAATTCTGGGCATAAATATTAATTTCTATTAAACTTTGGATATTAATAAAAATGTCGGCAACCTAGTTATACAAGGGAGTTGGGCTGAGTGAATTTAGTGGCCCAGTATGTATAAGGAGCGTTATTTGCAAGTTTTTTGGGTCTAATTGTGTTTTTTGGGCTTGATTTTCATCACCGTCAAATTGGGGAGTTCGGCTTCTCCGAATGGGTGATACTTACTGGTCCGCACTGAAAATCTGGAATACGGGTCCATATCCGTTAGATTTCACATGCCATAATAATTTGGCACAATTGATAGTAAAAAGGGAATTTTAGTTTCTTTCCTTCAAAACCTTGCCATGATGACCTTCCAAAATCAACGACAACAGTTTTAATCACCACATAAATCTAGTTCACTTGAGAGAGATGCGAAATCTGGTGGGAGGTTATTTCTTAATGAAAAGCATTGCACTAATCCGCAAATTGGAGGATGATCAAGAAAATGAATATTTTATCAAGTAGACATTGCACTAATCTACATTATCTATGTTGATTGTTCTCGTGGTTAACATCTAGCTTGACGCAAGTATTTTATATTATTTGTAGAATTTAATACCTATATATTTCCAAGTTTCCGGTGATTTGTTAGTCTCTACAAACGCATACACTGTCGTTAGTTGTAACAATGAGCAAGATCTCCATAATCAAATATTGTCAGAGATATCCTCATTGATTGGAGGAACGACAAAAATGAATAATTATTTGGTAAAACTAAAAGTGAAATCAAATTAATGTAATTACACAAATACGGTCATGTATAGAATATTGAAGCTCTAATCTAGAAATCAGCATTTGTCTAGACTAAGATAACGTCTAGCCAACTAAATAAAAAATATATTAGATCGATACATTTGAAGTTATTGGAAATTAACTTGGCATAAATCACTTACACAATCGGAGCATTTCTTATTTACACACAAATCTTGCAGTTATTCGTAAATCTCCATGAAAAGGAGAAACATAAAATACAGGGTTAATGCTATGAAAAGCATAAAATCTTATTTACACATTTTTAGAGCCTTTTTACCTTATTTTCATTGAAGAAAGATAAGTCAACATGGTATCTTTTCGAGGAAATCATATACAGACATATAAAAAGGTATGACACAAAAACATATATATGTCATTTATACAATAACATACGGGTCTGCAGGGTTGACAGCCTGCCACTTGATTATTCTTGAGAAGAAGCTCTCACCCCCAAACTGGTCAGCATATTCTTGTATGACCTCTCGGGCAATGGAATCACGCTTCCTCTTCTTGGTTGGGGATGAAGCCGTGCCATATGTTCCTCCAACCCCCTCAGGATAGGCCAAGTTCTTGGCCTGGACCCGGCGCTTGGTCATAGCCACCAAGTCGTCATCTATTGCTGCCTGTGTTCCATTTCCTAGTGCTGACCCTGGTATTCTATCTACCATGCTCACTACTGATGCTATGTCTTTTACCGCAGCATTTAGTTGGTTGTGCGGCATTGTTCTCATCTGAATACACAAATTAGATATCAGATTGACTACAAAAGGTTCTTTAATTTAGGGTAACTTTGAACATTATGGTTACCAGCAAAAAATGAAATGTTAGAAAGGTTAAGAAAAAATAACCAGTCGAGCAAGCTTCTGGATTGGCGTCTCAGACTCAGGAACTTGAATTGGCAGGATAGTACACTGGCCTGCTTCAGGGCTGGTGAAATCAGCAGGCAATTGGGAAGCAGATTCTGGCTGAGGCTGACCCATTTGACCAGTTTGTGCACTATTTGCAGGTAGTGGCTGACCTGTTTGGCCAGCAGCAGAGTTATGCATCAACCCAGTACCCAACTTTGTGTCCTCTATCATGGGAGATGGGATGACTACTGAAGAAGGAGAGGGAACAAATGGTGATGCAGCAGCCTGAAAAAGGGTCCCGCTTTTCAGCTGGGTTGGAGGGATAAGCCCTTGCTGGTCAACTTGGGGCGATGGGCGGGAGATCTGAGGGGAATATGAATGCATATTCTGAGGTGAAGAGATGGGTGGATTGGAACCTGGCTTGAGCTGAGAATGGTAGTAGCCACTATGCGGGCCCATGCCAGGGTAGTGCTGTTGGAACATAGAACCAGGTTTCATGACAGATGCTCCTTTCCAGGACTTCAGGTCATCTGGGTCACTTGGCTCACTAAGTTGCGGCATCTGGTTCTGCTGCACCAGCTGGTGATGCTGCTTCTGCTGCATCAAACGCTGCTGCAAGTAGAGTTGTTGGGTCTGCTGCTGGGTCTGCATCATATGCTGCTGCGGCTGAATTTGTTGTTCCTGTTGTTGTTGTTGAGGCTTGAGAACCTGTGTAAAACTCATGTTTGTTTCCATCCCGGCCATGGTGACAGCGTGTGACATGATGCTTGAGCTTATGGCAGCACCAGAACCAACCATCTGGGGAGGGTTCATAGTGTTCTGCATAGTGGGGCCCATGGAACTCTGCTGTAAAGATTCAAATCCCATGCCACTGGCCTGAAGCTGATCCGAATGTAATGTATTCTGTATGCCCTGCTGCATAGCATTTGGCATGCGCAAGTTATTTGGCTGGGGCATGGCACGTGTGCTAAATTGCTGCTGGAGCTGCTTCTGGTTATCCATCTGTTGCGGTTGCTGCTGCTGTGGCAGTTGCTGAGACTGCAAGCCAGGTTGCGATTGTTGGAGAGCAGGGAAATGCGGTTGATCATAAGGGGCCCCAGCCTGGGGTTGTTGCTGAGGTGCCTTCTTGTGGTTCTGGAGAATACTAACAATCTGCTCCTCGTAAACAGATAACTTGTCTTTCAAGCCAATCTGCATGCTGTTCTTGCCGAGCTGCAGCCCTGCCATCATGCGCTCAAGAACCATCTTAAAATGTTTCATTTTCTCGATCGTCTCCCCTCCTCTAGCATTTGGCAGTACTATACTATCCAGCTGTACCAGAGAGAGAGAGAGAGAGAGAGAAATTGGTTACTAGCCGTGCTTGATCTTTCTGCAGTCCAAGAGGTAAAAGCTTGATACCAAACTAGTTACTCTTCACACCATTTTTGGACAGATCTATTGTCGGTCATGAACTGGGCTTTTGTTAAGGTACCAAACAATATCAGGCCGAAAGGACTTCTGAAAAAACCAAAAGAGTAAGAAACAGGTTCTTCCTAGTTCAGTGCCAAAATTACCAAGTTAACTACCAGTACGAGTAGGTATAAGAGGCCCAGAGAGAAATTTTGTACAAGAAACAAAAAGAATGAGAAAAAAGTGTACATGACTAAGCTTAATTGAAAGCTTCTGATGGACCTCTCTAAGATCGGCGAAGTAAGTGTCCTTCAGATATGTTATCTACATAGAAGGAACAGAAGAGAAAGATACTGAATCAGTGCACAAAAGCAAATGCTCAAAATGCAAAACAAAGCATGCAAAAGCACACAAACAAGTCTAGCATGGTCAGTTTGATACCAGTATATTTCACCAGTTCAGATACAATTACAAACCCACAAGTTTAATTATCCTGAACAATAAATTTGCTTTTTCGAAACAGAATTCATATAGCAAAGATGCTCAATCTCCCTGATGCCCTGTCTGAGCCAATTCAATCTAAACAGATGGAAGTAAAAGAAGCACCCTTTGGTAAATCTCCTCCTGCCAATCTCCCTGATGCCCTGTCTGAGCTGCAGAATCCATTGATGCAGCTGAAGATTAAAGGAAAGAACAATTTGTCAGATATTCTAGATGGCAAGACCAAATTGAAAACCATCTCCAAAATCCTATTTTGTTAAAACCTAGAGAACACTATCCTTAAAAGGGTGATTAAAAGTTTTAAAGGCTTTACATAACTTTTCATATCCTTATGTACTAAGAAAATTCAAATACTAACCATGATCACATCTAAAAATGAACCAAACATAATAAAGGGGTGCAAAGTTTACTGCTGGAAGCAACATTCTGGACTACTCTCTGTTGTTGTTGTAGTTGCTGTTGTGGGATGAACTGCTGCTGCCTCTGTGGATCAATTGGATTGCCATTCTGCGTTCGGAGTAGGGACGATCCCTGCATCCATTGCTGCGGGATCTGCATCTCCCTCTGCTGCATCATGCTTGGCTGTTGCTGTTGTGGCGGCTGTTGCTGTTGTGGCAGCTGCTGCTGCTGCTGTGATTGGAGCTGAGACAGCAGATGCTGTTGTTGCTGGGGTTGTTGTTGTTGCCGGGGTTGTTGTTGTTGCCGTCCTGCATTTCTTTGCATTTTCATCTTCCTCTGCATGTTATCTACTTTGCTTGCACCCCCACTTCCCAGCAACAGATTTTGTTGTTGGCCAAGTATCATCTGCTGGTTCAGCATCTGGTTCTGCTGCATCTGATTCGGTTGCAACTGGTTCTTCTGCATCTGGTTTTTCTGCATTTGCAACCGCTGCTGATGTAAGTCAGTCACATTATTTGTCTGTTGCATATGCATGGTGGAATTCTGTATCATGGGTTGCGACTGTTGAGGAATGTCAGGCAAACCCTGTAAGAGTGGTTTCTGTTGCTGTTGCCTTGAAGCAGGAGTTCGGTTCATTACTTGCAGCATGCCAAGAGATTCGCCAGGGTTCAGACTTGGTTGCTGTGATGTCATCCCAACACCTGTTTTCATAATTTAAATTGCAAGGAGCTCAATTACAACAACTTAACAATACAGACTTGTCAACTGAATGTAGCTCTTAAAATGTTGTTCAAATAACACCTGACTGCGACCTGACTGTACCTAATTTTGATGAAGAGATTATGTTAATTGATACCTGGGTCGATCTGATTTTGCTTGGGAAGGGAAGGATTTAATCCTGGCTGCGTCTTTCTTTCTATGGAGAACATTTTTAGAGCAATTCTTTTAAGATAATCAGACTGAGAGAAAACCACAAAAAATAGAAAGAAAGATATTAGACATCAGTTTCAATTAAATCCTAACGATGGCACACAAATTACTACATCAGTTCATTTAAAAATTATTGTGTTATTTTTAAGCTTTTAAATTTTTCTGCGCATATTTGTCATTGTTTTCTTCAGTCTTTTAAGAAATATCATAATGTCTAATTACAATTGGTAAAAACCAGGATCCTAGTGTTCAGTTCCCAGGAGTTAGGTGTCACAGCATTGTTAGATGACAATTTCTTAAAAGCAGGTTAAAGATCTTCAATAGATGCAACTTATAGCAACTTAATGAAGGTCTTTAATTGTAATTAGGGTAAAAAATTCACAAGTTTAACAAACAACAGTATTGCAATATCAACAGATAATAGTTTTATATAATAACACTCTGACATGCCACCTCCTTATACAATGTTTAAAGGAATTATATAACGATTAACATCAAAATAATTAAAAAAAAATTAGTAAAAGAAAAGGTACCTGACTGGTAGAAAAACTGTAGATCTGTTCCTCAAAACGAACTGCAATTTTCTGAAGCTCACTTAATCTCTCTGGTATTAGCATAGGAAGATGACTCTTTAATGTGTCAACCCTAAAATCACAAAACCATTTAATCAACTAATTAACAGGCTCAAATTGGTGTTATAAATCTAAATGCACAGAGCGATCTATCTCAATTTTTCATTTTGCTGGCAATGTTTCTCATTTTATCAATTGGTAAATTGATAATACCCAGATCAAATGCCTATATAAGAAGCTGGCAAATATATGCAATGATTGTATTATAAGTAATACAGCTGAAGATCATCCCTTTTACAAAAAAGAAAGAAATTGATAAAAAAAAAAAAGTAACTACAAATATCAAATGGTTAAAACAGTTTTACATAAGCTACTTCAACGAAATCCAACCTGATCTTATACAATATGATTGATACAATTTGGTATAGTTACAGAATATTGGTTTGGGGGTCCATTACTCGATTATTTACAGCTCTTAATCAAAAACTTCTTCCCGGCCAAAATCCACCTAAAATAGAACTCAAAACCCTTGAGAAGGATCAATGGAAAAAATCTCACATTTTGTTCACGACTCTTTGTCGAGCGTCCGGCTGGATTTGTGAGCGCCAATCAAGGTTAGCGTTTGAATCGGGTCCAACACCAAAACTTGGGCCCGTAGCAGCGCCGCTTTGCGCAGCATTCCAATTAGAGTCCATAGTTGGTGTGGGTTGCTCCTTGTCTACAATGAGTTGAAAAGATGGAAAGTAGTATCCTTTCAGTCCCTATACTTAAATTAAAATAAAAAATACCCTTAATAAGCACCCAAACCAGGAGATACATAATCAATACTACATGTCCAAGCTTACCCACCAAATATCATTTCCCTTCCTCCAAAACGGAAGTACTTTATAGATTATCTAGTTCTATAGATAAGAGCTATAGGAATTAAATTAAGGGGTACCAGCATTCATGTTTTGTTCTTTGGAAAGGGCAAGCTGGCTTTTAACTTTCTACAAGAAAAAAGGATAAAAAGAATGTTGCATCATTAACTAGTACTAAGCCCAGTGCTAACCTTGCGGCGGTAGGTTAACAGGGGCGAGCAGCGTCTTGAAATTCGAGTGGGCCCCACCTGTCAAGGAGATAGCATTGCAATAGGAACGATGTTGTTGACAAGAGGAATTGTCAGGTTTGATGCTGATTTGGGATTTAGTAGTAGTGAGTTTGTAATTAGAAGATAGAAGAAACGGAAAGGAGGGACGGAGGAGGAAGGAAACCTAGTTAAGGAATCGCAAATGTGACTGATTCTTGGGTATTCACTCTGATTAAATTAAGTTAATCGTCAGTTTACTGATTCAGACAATCAACCCTTTTTTTCCTGATAATTTAGATTTGCTGCTTCATTCGCCTGGAATCACATCCTCCCCGGTATCGTAATAGAGAATCTTTTACAATTATTAGATCTGGACCGTTCCTTTTAACTTGGCACGATCTCAAAGCCCAATAATACTGCCCCTGCGCTAGCCCGAATCTGAAAGCGCCTGACAATTAATCTCAAACCGTAAAGTGAAGGGAATCTTTTACAGTAATGGAGAGGATACTTGTTCATTGGCCTGGCCCCATCACAAGGAGAATCTCGTATAGTCGTTGGTATCAACGTATGGCCTTCAGTCCACACTCCACAGTCGTTGGTATCAACGTATGGCCTTCAGTCCACACTCCACAGTGACATAATTTGCTAAGAAAATATATATTTGGTGTTTTCAAATCCTACGGCGAATTATTCAGCTGATCGAATTATTCGTGAATAAAACACGAATTATGAAAAAATATGAAAAAAATATGTTTGGTTTTTTTTCTTTTTTTTTTCCTTCCAATGAATTATTCATTTATTCCTAAATTATATATGAATTATTTTCAAATCATGAATTTTTGACCCGGCCAAACTAAATCCGAATTATTCATTTGTCATTTTAGTCTTCAGAGAGCAACTCGTTACACGAAACATACTCTACATCATGTTACAGAAAAACAAAGACTCGAAAATCAAGTTCCACAAATGGAGAACAAAGACATGAAATTCCCCCTCCACAAATAATAGTACTTAAATAATAGAAAAAAAATTCCAATGTGTCCATATAAATATCCAAAATAGTCAATATTTTCGTAATGTTCAATATCTCTATAAATACTTTAGTTAATTTTTTAATGTCCCGATTTATTTTTTAATATTTCGGTTTATTTCTTAATATATTTCGGTTTATTATAAATCAATTGTTTTAAATAAAAATTAATATATTTTGGTTTGAACCGAACAAACTAAAATAAACTTTGGCTCGGTTCAGTTCGGTTGCATTGTTAAATCGGATCGGTTCGGTTCTATTTTAGAAACTGAATTATTACTTTGATTTGCCTAGTTCGATTTGGTTTCAACCGAACCGAACCGAACCGAACCGAACCGATGAACACCCCTAGTTCAGAGTATAGGATTTAGAAGTGACCTTAGGCCTGTTCGAATGTCCAATGGGAATTGGGAATTGGTGGGAATTGGAAATTAAATTCCAACACCCATTCGGATGTCCCAAAATTTTCTATTTTTTTCATTTTATTTCCTACACAGATTCCCAGCCCAGTGTAAATTTGTGGGAAAATTTTTGTTTAGTCCGATTGAATTTTCATTTTCCCACTTGCTCTCTCTCCCGAAATTTTTATTAATACCCTCCAAAAAAAATAACAAATATGTCCCTCAAACTGAAAAATTTCATAAATTACCTAACCGCCCCATGTACCTGACTGAACGACCGAAACGGACAGCCCAGATTTACTCTCAGTCCAGATTTTTAAATTGGCACGAATCTCAAAGCACAAATAATACTGCCCCCTGCTCCATCCCGAGTAATCACCGGCTGAGAGTAAATCTGGACCGTCCGTTTCGGTCAGGTTCAGTTAGGTACCTGAGAGGATACGGATCCGCTCTCAGCAGCCCAGCATCAAGAGACCAACTTGACTAAAGTCAATTGTATAATAATCATACAAAGAAACTAAGGAAAATAACAATCAAATGGCATCTTGTCAATCATGTATTAATGTATATGGTGTGTTACTAGAATCAGATGAGATATCCTTACAATGTTATCTACTGGCATTTGAACCCACCCTCTATTCAGCTTCTCATCTTACATAACTGGGTTACCAAAAAAAATTGCAAATTTAATAATTGGTTATCTAACAGCATTTTAATTAGTTGTTAATTCTCAACTCTTGTAATACACATGAATCAAAGACAAAAACGAGGTTTTATAATATAATACCTAAAAAAAATTTGGCAAGGGAAAAAAAGCAACAGAAGAAATCAGAAGTTGCACGAATTGGGTTTGTTGCCAGTTAAAGAAAAATTGCATTTGTTTTTCATTTTTTCACAGAGGCAAAATGAAAAAAAATATATATATATATATTGCATTCAATTGGAACCAATCAAATTTCCAATTAATATAAAATAATTCAAAACAACTAAACAATTTTTCTCTCTGAACAAAATCTTATGTTGTGCATACCTAAGAGATAGCATTGAGACTTGAGTGGGTACCAACTGGCACAACTAGGAATTCCAAAAAAAAAAAAATGGTTCTCAGAAATACACAGAAAAAAATGACGAGTTCTAAAATAAAAGACTATTGATCTCTGAAACATGCAGTTCTCAATGGCATTAAGTCGCACTTTGCCAGTAATAGTTGTCACTATTTTCCAGATTGCCCCTCCTTTCAATTAGTGATGACTATGAACCTGGACATGGAAAAGGCATCAGTTTATAGTCTCTTATGTTTGTCTGTGATCAAATTGCTATTTCAATTGGTTGTACACTATAGACTGCAGCAATCAAAAGTTCCTCAGGCTAAGCATCCTGCCAAATAAGAGAAATATGACAAAATAGGAAAGACCTATAACACCAGATGATGAAGAAATAGTAGTAATACTAATTTATTATTATAAGCAAAGTAACTATTTTCTGTTGTTAACATTTTTTTTTCTGTGACTCTCTTACTTTATTTGCGCTTTTTCCTTGCATTGTTTTCTCTAACGCATAATTCCTGAGAAATATTATTTTGTGGTAACTATTCAATTAAATAAAATCAATTGCGTGCATATACCCTATTGCCGGCATAGCGTTCGTAAAAGAGGCCATCCTCCCCTAGCACTAGTTTGTCCATTTCTGTGATGTGAATTAGTTCTCCTCTTTCCTTGAAATCCTGAAATCTATTAATAGCAATTCCAATCAAACAATTAATATACAGTCAATAGGAATGTCAACGATCACTAAATGAAAATAATTTTGCCAGAAACACTATTAGATTGCTCTGCTTAAATCTGCAATTAGTACAGCAGCTATCTGAAAAAATTTGTAAAATCTGAAAAAAGAATATTGAAATTGAGAAATGGAGTGTGAAGAACTTTGCAGAATTCTTACTCGTTATTAATGAATTTTAATAAGAGGCTGGCTCAACTTTTGTACTAACCAGAATAATTATATCACATAATGTATAATGAAATAAATATATTTTACTGCAATTTACAGTGGATATCAACAATTTTCAACTGGTACTGTATTTTATACCGTGTCATGGTGTGGTCAGCTCGTTGTCTGCACTCGTGTGACCGAACCTCTAGTTGAAGTTCTTCCATTCTCTTTGGCATCATCTCTTCCACTCTGGCTATCCTATCCTTACTTTGTACAATGAATAACTAGAGGAATTATTTTGATAGCAACATAATAAGATTGATTTGAATATAGCTTGATCAAATATATAACCTTTCATGCATTTATCCTAGAATTACTATTGCCATAATTATGCCTCAATTGTATAATCAATGAAACAAATGAGATATCCTTATTTTATTTCCTAGCATTTGAACCCACTCTCTAATCGGCTTCTCATTTTACATAGCTGGTTACCAAAAACATAAAAATTTAATGGTTGGATCTAAAGAGCATTCATTCTTTTATTTTAAATAGTTGTTAATTGTCTTACTCATGTAATACAAATGAATCAAAGGAAAAAATTGAGGTTTTATAATGAAATATCTTAAAAAATTCTGGCAAGGAAAATAAAAGCAACAGAAGAAATCAAAAGTTGCACGAATTGGGTATGTTGCCAATTAAAGAAAAAAGAATAAAATCTTACCAGATTGCATTGGTTTTTCATTTTTTTTCACAGAGGCAAAATGAAAAAATAAATATTGCATTCAATTGGAACCAATCAAATTTACAGTTAATATCACAAAATTTAAATTCAAAACAACAAAACATTTTTTCTCTGTCAATGAAATCGCATGTTGTGCATATACCTAAGAGATAGTAATTGAGACTTGAGAGCAGCTTGTACCAACCGGCAAAACTAGGAATTCCAAAAAAAATAAAAGATGTTCTCAAAAATACAAAGAAAAACTGACGAGTTTCAAAATAAAAGACTATTGAACTTTGAAACAATGCAATCAGTTGTTCTCACACTTTTTCAGTAATTGTTGCGACTGTTTTTCAAATTTGCCCCTCCTTTTTCAATTATTGCCGTGACTGTTTTCTAGTAATTTTGTGTGATTAAAAATTGCTATTTCAATTGGTTGTACGCTATTGACAAAATACCCCTGTGGACCCCAACTTTTCCCTTCCATCGCCCTCCTTTTTCATTCCTCCCGGTTACTTCCTTCCCCTCCTTTCTTCCTTTTCCTTTCGGCTCCCTCTCCTATCATAGTTAATTACAACGACAAAATTTTACTTGTACCATGAGGTGCGATATTTTGTTGCTCAATTTCTTTCTATCCATCAAACTGGTATGACCAAGTTCAACAAATTCTCTGATATGTGCCAGACCATTTTATTGCTCAATTTTTTTATTTTTTTTAGTCTGTGTGTTTGCTGGAATGTGAGCTTTTTAAACATTCCTTGACATTTCATGTTTGGTACAGTTATTGATAATGTCTGTACTAGTTTAATGGAAGAAAAAAAAAACATTTAAACAGTGAACATTTCGTTTTAAACGTAATAACATGAATAAATATGCATTTGTGTCTTATTTTCTCATAAACATTCTAAAATACCACTATAGATCCAGGTGTGTGATTCTTCACACATAATAATGTTATTCACGGCTAATAGCGACACGCTTATGAAGACTAAACTGCCACAAAGCAAAATATGAACAGGTTGTTCTACAACATAATATTAACATGTTATTTACTAACAAAGAAGAGGGTATCCGATGGACATTGGATCAAAATTGGTCCGATGTCCAATCAGAGCCGTCCGATTTGCATTAAGATTCAAGCAGCAGCTCTGATATATGGCTCCCCTTCATGTTGTCAGTTGCCTCCTGAAACAATGTAATAGCAGAAATCATCAAATGCAAGTAGAATGCTGGGAGGCAAAAATAATTACTACAGAAAACAAAGAAATAACTATGATGTGAAAGAGTAAATTACTGAAATATTTTTATTTATAATATATATTAATTCACTATAACTAACATAATTTCCATAATAGATAACTCGTATAAATCTGTAATGACAAATCCAAAGCCATGAGGCTTTCACCTGTAGCGTTATGGACTCAAAACACAGTTGAGGGAGGAGAAAGAAAAAAGAAAACAGAAGTAACTGGGAGGGAGAAAGAGGGAGGGAGTTGGGGGGGCAAAGATGGAGCCACAAGAGCATTTTGTCAATAATTTTAAAGAGGGGTATCTTGTTTGTTGGATTTCAAGAAGATGCCATTTTGTAAAATTGCCAACTATTTTCTATTGTCAACCTTTTTTCTTTTTTTGTGGCTTTTTCTTTATTTATTTTTTTGCATTCTTTTATCTGATGAGCAATTCCTGAGAAATAATATTTTGTTGTAACTATTCAATTATATAAAAGCAATTGTGAATGCATATACCCTATAATCCTGAATCTATTAATTGCAATTCCAATCAAGCAATTAAGATTCAGTAACAATTTTGCCAGAAACACTATTAGATTGCTCTGCTTAAATCTGCAATTAGTGCAGCAGCTTTATCCGTAAAAAAAATTGTAAAATCTGAAAAAAAAAAATATTGAAACTGAGAAATGGAGTGTGAAGAAGAGTTCTTAATCATTATTGAAGAATTTCATATTTTCATTATCCACAATTTTGTGCTAGCCATAATAATTATATCACCTAATGTATAAGTAGACATCGATCCATTAAAAGCTTGGGAGCGTTTCTGTGCTCTGAGAGTCTTGGAGACTTATGAGCCGGAGAAGGCCCGCGCGGAACTGCTCGCCTAAATAAGAGAGAATAACTACTTTTTTTAATGAAATGCATGGTCTTGGGGCGGGACACAACCCCCTAGTTGCTTACGGCAAGCCCCCCGAAAAAATGCGAAGCCAATCGATACCTAACTAAAATAAATACATTTTCATTATCCACAATTTTTTTTAGATGATTGTTGAAAACACTTCTAAAACCCCAAATATTGAAACAGCTATTGCATTTTATATGGGACAATACTTCAGCAACAACAGAGAAACGGGCATTACAAATGTCAGAGACCCTTTCTACACAGAGAAACTGACATTACTGAATTATTGTCCCATATAAAATGTCAGCACTGCCGCCGACCCCTTCGACACGGATTTTTTTTAAAAACCGTAAATAAAAAAATTAAATCTACGAAACCAACATGATGACCCCCGGATTTACAAAAACCATCAGAACCGAGATGCCAATTCGGTCCCAACGATTTTTTTTTCTCCGGACCGAATTGGCATCTCGGTCCCTACCTTTTTCACAGCAAAACAGAGCCAAACTATGTGGCCGATCGTGTTGTTGCCTCTGGACCGAAATGGCATTTCGGTCCAGAGAATTTTTTGGCCAGACCGAGTAGCCATCTCGGTCCAGAGAATTCCAGAGAATTTTTTGGCATTATTTTATTCTCTTTGGCATTATTTTATTCTCTTCGGCATTATTAAAATAATGTGGCTGCCTCTGGACCGAGTAGCCATCTCGGTCCAGAAGTTCTGTCCAATAAAATATATTCTGCTCTCTCCTCTCTGCATTATTTTTTTACGAGACTGACAGAGAGCTTCTTCTTCCTTTCTGACACCTTCTTTCCGAGACCTTCATGCCTCTCTATTGTGCATAGTTTCAGTTTTCCAAATTACAGATCGGCTCCTGCATTGTGCCTCTAGCGTTCGTCTGAATACTGTAGTAAGTTTTTTTTTCAATTATGATCATATTTTTTGCTGTAAAATTGAAAATTATCAAAGGTTAATCGTGAAATTTTTTGTTCAGGAAATGTCTCAAGTATTAATAAATGTGTATCACAGACGCGAAATTACAGACGCACCGACCTGTACATTTCCTGTTACTAACTCAACTAGTCTTGATGAGCTAAGAAGACAGATATATGTTGGCATTCGTTTGCTCCCTAGCCGGTTCGATCTGACAATCAGCGCACGTTTGAACACGGCACCACCTGGCTCAGCAGAAAAATACCAGTTGTTCAACATAGACCACGAAGCGACTTGGTATATGGTGCTTGCGAATGCCACTCCGGTATTGAATTTTAAACTTCTTGAATTAGTGGTTGAGTCAGTACCAGTTGTTAGTCAGACCAATTATGACCCATACCCGGGTAGTGTACCCGGAACTAGCAGAGACATACCGGTGATTGATTCACCGGCACATTGTGATGAAACCCCCGAAACACCCCCGGTTGATTTGCAGAATTATTTTGACCAACTGAATAATGATACTGACTCAGAAACAAGCTCTGACCCTGATGACACGGTTGTCGGGGAAGAGGAAATGGCCGAAATTGAGGATCAGATTAGGATGGAAGAAGTAAGGAATGAGTGGCAATCGTCTATTCCTTTTATTAATCGGGGATTGCAGCATCCTTGTTCGGCATTTCATGACGATGTGCCGATGCCGTACAAGGATGAAGCATTTTTTGGTCATCCACCCAGAATCGACGGTCCATCCCCACAGACAGCTGACATCTTCCAGTGTCACTGTGCACTCCCCCACCGGAAGATGAAAACTATTCGTCTCGGGCCTCCACCTCTCGACGAGCGCAGTGATCAACGCTTTATCAATCTGACAATGCGTCACATCCTTCATCTGGTACAGGCCTAAGTACACCAAACCTTCTTTCATCCGAGGCTGGTAATGAATGCCCATTTGCCGAGGACCAGGACGCAGTGAACGAATCGGCTGGAACGATAATTTCATGCAAAATAATGTAAAGAACAAAAATTAATTTAAACTTCCAAGTTTATTTTGAAATTTAAATCCAACACGATATTAAACAAATACCGTTGTATTCACCAACGATATCTTGTGTTGCTCAGCAGGCAATTGCAACAAGCGTTGTTCAGCAGCCATTTTGCACTACAATATAAATAAAATTACAACATAAAAAAACTCCAGTTAGTTAACAAATCAAAAATTCCTTTAGCTAATTTACTCTACATACAAAATTAAAAAAACCTACAATTAGTTAAATTATACTAAAAAAAGCCTAAATTATTCTACATTTATTTTAAAAAAAAACTATGACCAAGATTACTCTACATGCAAACCAAATCATTATACAATTACTAAACACTATATACAATAAATTTATACACTAAATTACTCTAAATATTTATAAAATTTATTTACACTAAATATTTATACAATTTTTATACAACTTACTTACACTAAATATTTATTCACACTAAATTTATTTGCACTAAAAAATTATACAATTTATATACAATTTATTTACACTAAATATTTATTCACACTTAAATTTATTTACACTAAATTTTTACACTAAATTTATTTACACTAAATTACTCTAAATTACTCTAATTACTTTAACTACTTATACATTTTATTTATACTACAATACATTAAAATACACTACAATCACTAAATAAATAACACTAAAATAAACTAATTTACACTACAATACACTAAAATAAACTAATTTACACTACATACAAACTAAACTAAATAATTTTACAAAAAATATTAAAATTCGGATTTTTTTCCTAAATAAAAATTCACACTATAATACATTAAATTACACTACAATACACTACAAAAAACTAATTTATTCTATAACTAAACTAAATAATTATAAATTTCGGATATTTTTTTCAAATAAAAAATTTAATCACGTACCCAATGAAACTTGTAGATCTGAAGCTTTTCTTGTTCTTCTCTCAAAACTATATTCAAATATGTAATTAGAATAAAAAATGGCTGAAAATTTGAGGGGTTAAAATTAATTTTTTTTGGTTTGGTTTCGGGTAGAAGAAGAGGAAGAAGCCTCGGGCTCGGGTAGGAAAGAAAATGGAGGAAAGAAGAAGGGAGAAAGGCTGCACGAGTAAAGAAAACAATGGGACCGAGTTGGCATCTCGGTCCGGAGGGAATTTTGGCCGGACCGAAATGCCAATTCGGTCCGGAAATATTGTGGATTTTCTGTGACGTGCGCTGCGCAATAATAAAAATAAATGGGGACCGAGATGCCAATTCGGTCCGGAGAAAAAAAAATCGTTGGGACCGAATTGGCATCTCGGTTCTGATGGTTTTTGTAAATCCGGGGGTCATCATGTTGGTTTCGTAGATTTAATTTTTTTATTTACGGTTTTTAAAAAAAATCCCTTCGACACACCCAATCGTCAGCCTCAGCGCCAAAAGGCTATCATATTGGTTCAGCGGCAGTGGTAGAGCTTCTTGTCTTTCGCTTTTTGGATTAGAGATGGAGAATATCTTATGGAAGTTCAGACCAATTTCTCTACTGAGGTCTGAGGAGTTTTTCAATTTGGAGTTTTAGGGTATCACCATTAGCCTCCAAAGAGACAAAGGAGCAGAGTATTAATACACCTCAGTTTGGTTTTTTAGGGTTTCAATGTCAGTCATTAGGCTGATTTATATGATTTCTGAATTGGGCCTTTGAAAAGCCTATACTGCTAGTTCTTAGCTGGGTCATAATGCATACAGGATGTACCTATGGGCTATGGCTTCAGCAGCATCTACAGGAAAACCATTTTTTTATATTAAAAAAATTCAGCAACAATTAAGTTTTTTTATTAAATGGAAAAAAGGCTTGTTATCCCACAACCATTTATATTGTTTATAAATAATTCAATTAAGTTGGAGCAATGATCCTTTTCAGATTTGAAAGAATTTCCTTAGCAACAGATACTATGGAATGAGATTCTCGGGAATAAAACACAGTAAGAATGGTTAGCTTAGGAAATCAAGTTGGATTTGAAGAAATTAAATATTTTACATCAAATTGAAGAAATTTTACAGTGGATATCATCAATTTTCAATCCGTACTGTATTTTATACTGTGACTTGGCGTGCTCAGCTCGTTGTCTTCACATGTGCAACTACGCCTACAATTGAAGTTCTTCCATTCTCTTTGGCATCATCGATCTCTGCCACTCCGGCTATCCTATTCTCATTTTGAACAATGAATTAATAGAGGAATTATTTTGATACAACATAATAAGCTTGATCAATATTATAAGATTTCGTGCGTTCATCCTGGAATTACTCTTGCAATAATTATGCGTCAATTGTATAATAACTGGAACAAGTGAGATATCCTTGTGTTGTCTACTTGCAAGTGGGTTGTTATCTACTAGCATTTGAACCCACTGTCTAATCAGCCCGTCATCTTACCTAGCTGGGCTACCAAATTTATGCAAATTTATTGGTTGGATCTAAGAGCACTCATTCTTTTATTTTAAATAGTTGTTAACTGTCAACTCATGTAAAACACATGAATCAAAAGGCAAAATCGAGGTTTTATAATATAATATTTTATAAAAATTCTTGCAAGGGAAAATAAGCAATAGAAGAAACCAGAAGTTACACAGATGGGGTATTTTTCCAGTTCAAAAAAAGAATCAAATCTTACCAGATTGTATTTGTTTTTCATTATTTCACAGAGACAAAAAAAAATACACTCAACTGGAACCAATCAAATTTACAGTTAATATCGCAAATTTAATTCAGAACAACTTAACAATTTTGCATTGGAATTGCCTGTACAGCACCGACCAGTACCAGAAAATGCACCAATGGAACTTCATCCCCACAACACAAACATCAATGTATTCATGTATCAAATCTGCCATGTAATTGCATACCAGCATAGATTCATAAATGCCATAATTCATACAAGCACAGATTTATTAAAGTACATATAATTGTCAGTTTTACCATAATTGATGACTATGTAGAATCAGCTCTTCTATCACTATACCAAAAGTACCCCTATGTGGACAATCCCAAAGGTAACCCCTTATCAACAATTACCACACCTATGATCAAACTAACCGCTAAATGGGAATAGTAGAAACCGTATAGTTAACAGGAACAAGTTCCTTTCCTAAGAGGCATCGTCTTTTGGTACATGCCATATATCATCATCATTCCTCCACTTTATCTACTGGCAAATTGATCATTCCATAAACCGTCAAATTATCCAGTTATCGACCAGCTGAATAATAGAAAATTGTAACACAAGTGCTGAAATAAATTTATTCGATATCTGCAGAAATATTTAATTCGATAACTAAATTCTTCTACTTTTCAGTTTACTAAAAAGTTCCATGTGTCAGTATCACTTGAAGAAAATCGTTCAAAGCTTACAGGACTCCCCATAGTAAA
Organism: Carex parvula; assembly: GCA_025461045.1. Classification (NCBI taxonomy): domain Eukaryota; kingdom Viridiplantae; phylum Streptophyta; class Magnoliopsida; order Poales; family Cyperaceae; genus Carex; species Carex parvula. Next base: position 139,605 of record JAJGRW010000163.1, read on the forward strand.
GTTGCATGCGGGCCATGACTATTTTTTTGCTTTTTTTTTCAGAAGAGTCAGTGGACAGCATTGGTGCCAAATTAGGAAAATAAACAATAAATTGATAATGCAATTTATGGCTTTTATTACTCTGTCTCAGACAAGGAAATTACAAATCCCTAACTCTCCAAAGGAATATCCCAATGATGCACATCTCGCTCATTGTAATACACTATGAAAAAAACATGTCTTTGTAGCCAGAAACATATTAGTTGGAAAATATGCACAAATAGCATATAATATTCATATTTTTGAAGGAAAAATGGTTACAGATCAGTACCTGAAACAAACAGAGTTGATCATATTTACACATCCCCACAATATCTATATCAAGCTAGGTGTAAACCACGAGGTCAATCCAGATTTGTTATGGAATACTTTTGTGGGGCAAGGCCAATGCTGAACAATACCCCCACTTTGCATATTTATCTTATTTATACAAATGCGAAAAGATTCAAAAGATGCTGGGGCTCCTATTGCATAATATATTTCATTCCCTTGTTGTTCCTCCAATTGCAATTTACTGCAATTAAAATGACTGAGAAATAACACACTCTTTCCATTGTTCTTTACTTGATGCCATTGCTGTTCAGAATTAATCCACTTGTACACGTAAATTTCTTTAATCTCTAAAAAATATTCAGAGGTAAAGATGACTACAAGGGACCCATCAGCTTTCACATCTCCCTCAACTAAATGTATGTGATCAATGTTGTTGTAGTTAATTTTAGAAGGAAAGATTCTCATGGCAAGGCTCTCAAGGTCATAGGCTAAGACCTCACTTTTCGTATTCATCAAGTACACTGAATTATTATGGCAGGTGACATCCAACAGATTTTGACCCGCATCCCTCAGATTCATTCTGGTCCAGTGAGTATCACCTATTTGGCAGAAGCCCAACTCCCAACTTAACCGTGATGACAACCAAACCACGACAACACAACCATGTTCGGAAGGACTGCAAGACAACAACAACTTTCATACCCAACATCTTGAGACCGAAGGACTAAAGCTCTCCCTTTTACAAATTCCAGTACACATGGTTGGAGGGGCATCCAAGGAAGGAAGTTCTATGGAGCTTCTGGTGATGGGGTTGTGCAATGACACTTTCCAATCACGCACTAGCACTAACCAACCATAATAGGAGCTATAGATGCTTTTTCCGCTCACGTTGGCGACTCAAACGATGGGTTCTGGACTGAGAGAGATCGTAAAAGGATAGGTGGAAATTATCTTTGACGACAGGATCAAGGGGGAGGAGGAGCCAAGGGGTTTGGCGAGGAAGATGACGGGGGTTGGGAGTTAGGGCTCTTCGCCATGCCTTGCAAACCACCTGAAAATGAACATATTGAACGTTGGTGGATGCCTTCTCAGATATGCAGGTTATTATTTCTGCCGGGAGATCAGCCCAATTCGGTTCCATCTTGGCCGTCTCGGTGGCAACTGCATGCATTGGATGTTGACACTTGACAACATATATACACAAACGAAATGTATTATGAGATAAAAGATAAACAAGTGAAAATAGTTTCCTTTACCTCCTTATACCGTGTAAAGTACGAATACCCATCATAAGCACCCAAATACTATGTTCAAGCTTATCAACCAAATATTATTTCTCTTTCTCAAAAACGGAAGTAATTTATAAATTATCTAATTCAAATAGATAAGAGCCAAAGGAATTAAATTAAGAGGTAAGAGCATTCACATTTTGATCTTTGGAAATCAAATTTCCAAAGGGCAAGACTGGCTTTTAGCTTTCTACCACAACAACAACAAAAAAAAGTTAAAAAGAAAGTTGCATCATGAACAAGTAGTAGGCCCAGTACTTACCTTGCGGCGGTAGGTGGGGTGGAGATAATTGGAACGATATACGCTAGATGCAAGCACGGAGGTGAAAGAGCGTCTAGGGAAGAAGAACTATGCTGTTGTCTGGAAAAGATGCGTAGTTGTCAGGTTTGATGCTTCATGTAAAAAAAAAAAATTTGATTGTTTAAAAGCCCGTAGGCCGTCATGTAAAAAATATGATTTGGGGTTTAGTAGAGTAGTGTGTTTGTTATTAGAAAGGAGAAGAAGACGGAGGAACCTAACCTAGCTAAAAATGGCAATTCGAGAGAGAAGGGAATTGGGCTCAAAAGATTGAATGGCCCAGTAAGTATATTTTAAAAAGGAATGTTATTTTATTCTAATTGTTTTTTTTTGGACTTATTTTTTATCATCGTAAAATTAGGAGTCGGACTTGTCTGAATTGGTGATGCTTATCGGATCACTGAAGATCAGTAATACGGATCCGCATCCGTTAGATTTCATTTCATGTGCCAAAATAATTTGAATAAATTGTAAATACAAAATCTCAATTGATTTCCAACCATCAAAATCTGTCTTCAATTCATGGGCGGATCGCACCGGGCGCATCGAGAATGGGACATGGTATAGGCCGTTCGCATATAAAGTTGGTTCCAAAACTTGTCTCTTCCCCTTCCAAAGTTGATGATTACAGGCCATTAAGTGTGTGTGTGTAACACTATACAAAATCCTGTCCAAACTATATATTGGCTTCTAGAATGCGCACATTTATCTCATAGCTGGTACCATCAAACAAAATGCTTTCCTTCAAGGATGAGTTGGGGTTTTAAAACCAACTTTCTATCTCAAAACTGATTTATCAAAAGCTTTTGACAGGATGAGTTGGGGTTTTATTCAACAAGTTCTTAAAATACATGGTTTACATCCCTTATTCATTGATTGGATCATATCATGTATAACCTCAGCTGAATACACTTCTCAGGTGATGGATTTTTTAGGCCGACCAGGGGTCTTCATCAGGAGTGTGCATTATCCCCCTATATTTTTATTCTATGCTTGAACATGCTCACTGCTCTGTTAGAGCTCTATCACTACATCATAAAATCTAATTTTTATGGTTATTTCTCCTAAACTTAAACCTCCTTGTACCAGTACTCCCAAAATCCAATAAGAAATGTAATACCCAAACCCTATAAGAATCAACCATGATTTTCCTTTCAGCCCCTACATTTAGTATAAATCTAGACAACTCATATGACCTCAAAAATTCGGTAAAAAGCATTCATGCCAACTATAAGATAAAAGCATTAGTGTTCTGTCATACTGCAATTTACAGTGGGTATCATCAATTTTCATTTGATACTGTATTTTATACCATGTCATGGCATGCTCAGCACATTATCTTTACTCGTGCAACTAAGCCTATAATTGCCATAATAATGCCTCAATTGTATAATAACTAAAACATATGTTATTTCCTAGCATTTGAACCCACTTGTCTAGTCAGCTCCTCATCTTAAATAGCTGGGCTACCAAATTTATGCAAATTTAATGGTTGGGTCTAATAGAATTCATTATTTTATTTTAATTAGTTGTTAACAGTCGGCTTTTGTAATACACATGAATCAAAGGCAAAAACGAGGTTTTATTATATAATACCTTAAAAAAAATTGGCAAGGAAGAAAAAGGCAACAGAAGAAATCAGAAGTTACACGAATTGGGTTTGTTGCCAGTTAAAGAAAAAATTGGCAAGGAAGAAAAAGGCAAAAACTTTGCAGATTGCATTTTTTTTTCATTTTTTCACAGAGGCAAAATGAAAATAAATAAATATTTGCATTCAATTAGAACCAATCAAATTTACAGTTAATATCAGAAAATTAAAATTCAAAACGACTAAACAATTTTTCTCTCTGAACAAACTCATATGTTGTGCATACCTAAGAGATCAATTGAGACTTGAGTGCATTGGTACCAACTGGCACAACTGGGAATTCCAAAAATAAAAACAAAAAAGTTCTCATAAATACAAAGAAAAAACTGACGAATTCTAAAATGAAAGACTATTGATCTCTAAAACATGCAGTCCTCAATGGCATTAGGTCACACTTTGCCAGAAATTGTTGGGACTGTTTTCCAGATTTGCCCCTCCTTTCTGATGACTATGTGTTGAAACAGATATACACGGTCCGTGTATAATTGTATACGGACCGTGTAGCGCGCCGCCAGACAGAATAGGAAGGTGGCAGCTGGCTCTTTTATTTCTTTCCTGTTTTTCTTAGTTATTTTGTTCCTCATTTAGAAGATTATGATTGTATCAGATATAGAAGAAAATAAGAAAAAAGATAGTAAGTAATTAGGTAGCATTTATCTATATATTCCCTCCTACCTCCTTTGTAACTATTCATTCAAAAAGAAATAGAAAAAGGTGTGTGTGAGTGTGGAGAACATAGGCACCAAGTTGGTGCCGAACCTCGTTAAATACTGTGTTCTTCTCTTTCTCTGTTTGTGTGTATGTTTACTCGTGTACGGACCGTATCCAGTGATACACGGTCCGTATAAGAATTCCGCAAGTTGATTTTTACATGGTATCAGAGCGGGTCTAGATCTAAAGACCAGCAATGGAAGACATCTCTAAGACAGGAGGTGGGAAGGACCAAGACCACAGTGCAGACATGGCACTTCTTCAAGCGCTGAAGGAACTTCTCACCACCCAGAAGGAGATGAGGCAGAAAGTGATGTGCGGCAGCGACAACACCTTCAACCCTGCAGTCATGGCGATGAAGGGTGCGGACCGTGCAGGTCAGTACACGGACCGTGCAGGTAGGTACACGGACCGTGCACCAGAGGTATCACTTTCTCTTAAATCTGGAACAAAACAGGGAAAATGGTGTACTCACTGCAACAATCCGAGGCACACCAGAGAAACATGTTTCCAACTGCATGGGTACCCAGATTGGTGGCAGGACTTGAAAGAGAAAAAGGCAGCAGGGAACAAGAAAGGACAGGTTCACTTGGCAGGACGCACGGACCGTGCAAATGGGCATACGGACCGTACAGAAGCCGGTACAGGTCAAGCAACTCTGACACTCGCAACTCATGTCGAAGGTACAGAAAGTTTGACTGGCAAAGGTAAAGTCTTTATTACACAGAATTTAGATAAATGGGTGATAGATTCTGGGGCAACCGACCACATGACTTATGAAAAGTCAGATCTTGATAGAATTGGGGAATCTAACCGGAAAGACATCGTGAATGCAAACGGATTTCCCTCATCGGTTATAGGATCAGGAACTGTAAATGTGTCTGAATCTTTGTGTTTGAAAGACACTCTACTCGTACCATCTTTGACCACAAAGCTTATATCAGTGGGCCGATTAGCTGAAGACCTAAATTGTGCAGTTTTAATGTATCCAAATTTTTGTATTTTTCAGGACATCCTAACGAAGGAGATACTTGGGCGTGGTATTAAGCGCAATGGACTGTATCACCTCGAAGACTTGAGTACTGGTTCTACGTGTCTCGCGAATAGAAGCACTCAAGGAGACAATATTTTGTTGTGGCATAAGAGGTTAGGACACCCGTCTGTTGGGTATATGAAAAAGAGCTTTCCTTCTTTATGAGTTGGTATATCAAACTTTGAAATTCAATGTGAAACTTGTATTCGAAGTAAAAGTCACAGAACTTCTTATCCTAGTGTTTGTTATAAGGATTTGGAATTTGTTGATTTGGTCCATTCTGATGTGTGGGGCCCTGCCCCAGTTAATTCTGTTAACGGAGAAATGTGGTTTGTTCTTTTCACTGATGATAGTACTAGAATGACATGGTTATACCTCTTGAAACATAAAAGTGAAGTTGCAAACTGTTTTGTGGATTTTTCAAACCTAATTCAGAGACAATTTGGAAAGACGATTAAAATTCTTAGGAGTGACAATGGGGGGGAGTATGTAAATACCTTCTTGGGAATTTTTTTCAAAACTAATGGTATTATACATGAAACTTCTTGTGTCGGTACCCCTCAACAAAATAGTGTGGCAGAAAGGAAAAATCGCCATATTTTGGAAATTGCTAGATCTCTGTTATTTGAAAATAATGTACCCCAGAATTTCTGGAATCATGCCATATCTACCGCTGTGTATCTTATGAACCGAATGCCATCTAGTACACTAAAATTCCTTACTCCTTTACAAAAACTTTCCTCTTTTGTGCAAATTCCCTCCGCTCTAAATCTGGCACCTAAAGTGTTTGGGTGTGTAGCATATGTCCATGTTCCAAGGGAGAAAAGAACCAAGTTAGACCCTTGCGCAATTAGGTGCATGTTTGTCGGATATGGAAATCACCAAAAAGGATATAAATGTGTTGATTTGGAAACTGGAAAGACCTATGTGACAATGGATGTGACTTTTTTGGAAAGTGAGTCCTATTTTCGGGACCAGCAGGGATCAGTTCAGGAAGAAAATCCAGCGATTTGATGGGAAACCGCACATGATAACACGGACCGTGTGGACAGCCACACGGACCGAACACAGACTGACATAGACCGAACAGATGGTGATCCGGTCCGTACAGAAGAAGACAGGGACCGTACAGAAGAAGAAACTGACCGTTCAGAAGTTGACACGGACAGTGCAGAGGGTGACACGGACCGTGTCCTAGGACCTGAGGACGGCCGATCGGAAGATGAAGTGATACAGTCCGATGAGGAGGAAGAAATACCATGCTCCAGTTCTCCAGAGGATGTCCCCGAGGTAAGTTCCATAAACCCTAATCCTAGTAGACGGTACCCTATGCGAACCACCCGAAATGTACTACCAAAACGGTATAGAACAGATGGTGATAGCCAAGAAGGATATGCCATATCCAATTACACTAGTACAGTCGGGTTGTCCAACATGGTGAGAAATTTTACTGAGGAATTATCAAAGATTCGAGTACCCACCAGTGTAACAGAGGCAGTGCTCGATCCTAAGTGGGTTGAAGCAATGGAACTAGAAATGAAAGCTTTGGAGACCACAAAAACATGGAAGTTGGTGACATTGCCAAGTGGCAAGAAAACAGTTGGATGCAAATGGGTGTTCTCAGTAAAATATGATGCCACAGGTAAAGTTGACAGGTATAAGGCCCGGCTTGTAGCCAAAGGGTACACCCAGACATATGGGATTGATTTCCAAGAAACTTTTTCTCCAGTTGCTAAACTTAACACAGTTCGAGTCTTATTGTCTCTTGCAGCAAATCTGAACTGGCCTTTACACCAGTTTGATGTGAAAAATGCATTTTTGCATGGCAATCTGGAGGAGGAGATCTATATGGACATTCCGCCAGGATACACTCACCAAGAACAAGAGAAGTTGGTGTGTAAGCTAGAAAGGAGTCTGTATGGATTAAAACAATCCCCCCGAGCGTGGTTTGGGCATTTTTGCAAAGCCATGAAAGCCTACAACTACAGTCAAAGTGATTCTGACCATACTCTGTTCTACAAGCATCGTCAAGGCAAGGTAACCATTCTAATTATCTATGTTGATGACATGATAATTACAGGGGACGATAGTGAGGAGATAGAGTGGCTAGAGCAGAAATTATCGCAAGAGTTTGAGATGAAAAATTTGGGTGGCTTAAAATACTTCTTGGGAATAGAGGTGCTACGCTCAAAAGAAGGAATATCTCTATCACAACGGAAGTATACCCTTGATTTGCTTGCAGAAGTGGGGATGCTAAACTGTAAGCCAGCTGATACACCTATTGTCCAAAACTTGAAATTCGAAGAAAATCCAGATGACCCAGTTGTTAACAGGAAAGCGTACCAGAAATTGGTAGGAAAACTTATCTACTTATCACATACCAGACCTGATATTGCGTATGTTGTAAGTATGGTAAGTCAATTCATGCAGAACCCAAAGGAGCAACATATGGATGCTGTGATGAGAGTACTGAGATATCACTCCAGGGAAAGGTATTCAGTTTAGAAAGAATGGACACTTGGATATTTGGGGCTATACAGATGCAGATTGGGCTGGAGATAGAACTGATTGGAAATCGACATCTGGATACTTCACCTTTGTGGGAGGGAACCTCGTCACTTGGAGAAGTAAGAAGCAGAATGTAGTAGCCTTATCAAGTGCAAAAGATGAATTTAGAGGAATATCTAAAGGTTTGTGTGAACTGCTATGGCTAAGGAAACTCATGAGCGAGCTGAAATTTAAATCGGAAAAATGTATGCAACTTTACTGTGATAACAAATCAGCGATTGCAATAGCGCATAACCCAGTACAGCACGACAGAACAAAGCACATAGAGATCGATAGACATTTCATCAAACAGAATTTGGAAGAAAAGATAATCTCATTTCCATTCGTGAGATCTGAGGAACAACTTGCAGACATGCTGACAAAAGGAGTGTCAACAAAATATTTTGAAGAATCGATTGGCAAGTTAGGTATGGTAGATATCTACCTACCAACTTGAGGGAGGCTGTTGAAACAGATATACACGGTCCGTGTATAATTGTATACGGACCGTGTAGCGCGCCGCCAGACAGAATAGGAAGGTGGCAGCTGGCCCTTTTATTTCTTTCCTGTTTTTCTTAGTTATTTTGTTCCTCATTTAGAAGATTATGATTGTATCAGATATAGAAGAAAATAAGAAAAAAGATAGTAAGTAATTAGATAGCATTTATCTATATATTCCCTCCTACCTCCTTTGTAACTATTCATTCAAAAAGAAATAGAAAAAGGTGTGTGTGAGTGTGGAGGACATAGGCACCAAGTTGGTGCCGAACCTCGTTAAATACTGTGTCCTTCTCTTTCTCTGTTTGTGTGTATGTTTACTCGTGTACGGACCGTATCCAGTGATACACGGTCCGTATAAGAATTCCGCAGGTTGATTTTTACACTATGAACCTGGACTAGAAAAAGGCATTAGTTTATAGTCTCTTATGTTTGTCTGTGATCAAATTGCTGTTTCAATTGGTTGTACACTATAGACTGCAACAATCAGTAGTTCCTCGGCCTAAGCATCCTGCCAAATAAGAAGAAATATGACAAAATAGGAAAGACCTATAACACCAGAAGATGAAAAAATAGTAGTAATAATAATTTAATCTTATAAGCAAAGTAACTATTTCCTATTGTCAACCTTTCTTTTTTTGTGGCTCTTTCTTTCTTTATTTGCCCATTTTCTCTAACGCACAATTGCTGACAAACATTATTTTGTTAGAACTAGTTCATTTAAATAAAACAATCTTGAATGCACATACCCTCAAAATTCTGAAATCTATTAATTGCAATTCCAATCAAGCAATTAATATTCAGTCAATAAGAATGTGAACAATCACTAAATGAAAACAACTTTGCCAGAAACACTATTAGATTGTTGTTAACAATTAGATTGCTTTTCTTATATCTGCAATTAGTGCAGCAGCTCTATCTGAAAAAATATGGTATAAACTAGAACAATTGGTCTGAAAAAATAGTCCAGTTGATATTAACATATCAAGTAATTGGTATCAAGCAATTAAATCTGCATGCAGCTCTATCTAAAAAAAGCTGGTATAAACTGGAACAGTTGGTCTGAAAAATTAGTTCAGCCGGTTGAAACAACAGATCTGAAAAATTGGTGCAGCCATTCCAACCTACTTTGCAATGAGACGCTTGGAGCACAAACCGAAAGTAAGAAAAAAAAATGTCCTTGATTAATAAAAAAAGGCCAATAAAATTGAGATTCCAAACAATGTCTTATAATTGCATTTTAATCAAAGAATAATATTGTGCACATTCAGTAGCAGCCTAAAATAAATACACATCACATAGTAAGTACTGACAATCTTAGGTCTTTCAGGCTATTCAACAAACATCTTACACATAAGATTCTTGCAAATAATCTAGGGGCTCTAGACTTGCTATGCAAATTAAATAGATATGAGATCATGTTGACTTTTCCTCAAAATACAAAAATCATCACATAAGTAGGGACCAATTGTTGGATTAAGTTGCCAACCTCGTTAGATTTAATGCCAACATTGAGCATATATGTAATCTAATTATGAATTGTTTAATGTCATATATGGTTATCAATTAAAGTGATCAAATAAGGTAATAGACAATCAATATATTCATTAGGATACGGTCTATAAATGTGTAGAACAATTTAGGCAAATATCAAATCATTGATAGACTGATTCTGAGATTTGCAATTCAGAAAACTGCCATTTAAGAGGATTGTGTGTGTCACACGGATATCAACGCGTCTGCACGGATTTTGATGCGATAGCACGGTTTTTGATGCAGTCACACAAAATATTTTTTCAAGTTGGCAGATAACCAGATATGTTACTATATATACTCAAGGCACAAGATAACACAGAAAAGCACAGAAACTGAAAAGACATTTTTCTATTTAGAAAAATACAGTTCTGTGTGCATTCTCTTCTTCTTGCACCATCAAAGAATAGAGAAGAGAAATCCATTAGGAAATTTTGAGAGGATTTCTCAAGGGCCATATCTTGCTATCTTGGAAGACTTATTCCTACGACCATACGACAAAACAACAAGAATGGCTTCTTGCCATTAGAATCTAGTCTCGCGCTCACGGAGATAGTTGGCGATCTCTTAAAGGATCGAGTTATTACATGGAAACATCCATGGAATCATGTATTATGTTCCGCACTTAAGATTTATGTTTTATGAGTCGGCTTTGGCATAGAACGGTCCTTAGGTTAAGGTGGGGAGTCCTTCCCTGGGGTGTAAGTGTTTGACCCCTAGATGAGATGTAATTGTTTGATCTCTAGACAAGACGTAATTGTTTGGCCTTTATGATTCCCAAAAAACACCAATTTGTAAGTAAAAGAGACAATGTGGAAATGCAACTAAGAATCAGGTAGTTCTGAAACTAAAAATTAAAGTGCAATTTTTGACCAAAATATTCTGAAAATTAAGTAATGATTTGTAAAACAAGCAAGGTTTTGATATTGTGAAACTGAATTGACAAGCCACCTTAGATCACTAATTGAGAATCACTCTTTTTCTTGTGACCAAATCAGAAGCTCTATCTCAAATGAACAGTTTAGATCTCTAAGAAAATTAATCATTACGGGGAAAGAGAATACAAATTAAACATTAAATTTGCAAGTTTTACAAGTAGAATTCCTAATTGTCTACTACAATAGACAATATAAAACAATATACGCAAAATCCATAATCCACAAACCATATTCACCACAGACCTAACAACATATTGGGCACTTAACCAGACCATTTTCATTGCACTCCTCGCACTTCACCATTTTATTCTTGTGCCCCTTGTCTGAAACAATTTTGTCATTTTGCCCTTTACCCAGAACCTTGCAACTACCATTACATACCTTGCACATAACAAATCTGAATCCGGCACAACCATCACACATTTTTGCTTTTGGAATAACCCGCAAAATACGACTGAACTTACCCTCTTCTTCTAATTTTACCACCACTTCAGCCCCACCAATCAGTCGCCCTTTCACAAACAGCATTGGCACTTTAACTTCTTCCAATAACACCCTCAATTCCTCCTTATAACCAGAATCCATGGAGATATCCCTCTCCATGATTTGTACACCATGGGACTCGATCACTGACCGAACTGTGTTGCAATCTTCATAGGTCTTTCGGATTCCACGTAAGGTGGTTGTGTAAAGGACTAGTGCATTTTCGCCACCTGGCGGGCACTTCTCCTCGAATGTTTTGAGCAACTTATCGGCTTCACGGGTTTTAGGGGTGCAAGTGACCACTTGTTTGATTTCCTCCCTTTCTAGGCAAAATTCCCTTTCAACTGAAGCGATCAAATCTGGATCGAACAAAGGGACCAAACTCCTTCTAGAAGAATAACTAACCCCATCTTGATTTTTCTTCAAAATCGAGGTATTGGGGCAATTAGGGGTTCCCAATTTCGAATTTGGAAGAGAACTGTATGGTCTCAGAACCTGATTCGAATCAAAATTACCACTTGGAGAGCTTCGCTGAAGCGGACTGTTTTCTTTTCCAAGTGGGCTGTTCTCCTTTCCTACCGGTTTTCTTCTACTGACCTTTTTAGGAGACCAGATATTCATCAGGTGAGATTTGTTTGGTTTTTTCAGAGGAGACCAGATCGGTGCATCATCCTCTAATCCCTCCATTATCTCCCATGCATTGATCACCTCCGTCGCTTCCTCTTTTGAGTTAATTCTCTTCTTATGTTGTGGTAGAACAAGAATCGGGACCTGTGCCTTCTTCGTTTCTCTGATCGTGACCTTGGTTTCTTCTTCCACCTCTCGTTTCTCTTCTTCTTTCCCACAGTCCAGTTTCCGATCTAGGTTTAGAGCTCCATAGGTAGTGGATTTGAGAGAAACTACATGCTCAATCTTGGTGGTTTTCTCTGAATTGAGATCGAGATTGGCTGTGCACATCAATTTGGAGGAAATACAGCCCATTTTCTGATTTATTCTCCCTTCCTTCCTTCCTTCCTTCGCCTGATTTTTCTCCTCTTTTCGCTCGTTTGTTTTTGTATTCTCTTCTTTTCCTTTTTGCTCTTTCTGTGTGTTTGAACGCTCAACGGTCGGTCAGGGGTTTTGTAATTTGTCGCTTTTTCAGTGGCCTTTTGCAGATTTGTTAAAAGTATTTTCTAACGGTCGGAAAATTGCATCGTTCGGAACCGACAGGTTCTCCTCGCTTTTTTCCCAGAGCATGGGATCTGAGCAGCTCGTTAAATCGACGGTAGATGCTGCTTTCTCTTCAAATCACCGTACCACGTGCTACTTAAACCCTCACGTGCAGCATCGGAAATATAGTACTCATTTTCTCCGAACATCTTTATAATTTGTAAAAAATATATATTAAACGGTATTCAACATTTTTCGTTTGAAAGATCAGGCAATGTAAAAATATTTATTCTTAATTTGAAATTCTCTTGTATTTCCTAATATTTTTTTAGCCTGCAAAATTTACTTGCATCCACTGTCCAGATTTTTATTTTTTTAGGCTTGGAAACTCAAATTGAAATAATTACTGAGTAAATTGAGAGAATTTGGAGTTGAATCAATTTTAACACTGAATCCAGTTGTCAGAACAGCGATAGATTTAAGAAAAAAGATCTCAATTTTATTCATTATCTGACATGGGAATGAATTTCAGAATAAATTGATGAAAAGTGGATAAGGATAAAATTTGAGATTGTGTTATATAACAACCCTCTTATTCAACATCTTCTCCAGTTTTCTAGTAACAGCGTCTCCATTTAATGAGTTTGCCTTCTTGTCAGTTCGATTGAACATAATTAGAGACCACTCGATGCTTCCACAGTTATTTCAAACTGGAAATCTCTACGAAGATACGTAGGTCATAGGAGTAAATATTCACTCCTACTTGTATGCAATTAGAACAATATAGAGGGGCTCCAGTGCAAAAGTGTAAACCTTAATGACACTGGTTCGGATTTCCTCCTACCCCTCTTGCAAAATATAGAATACCAGCTGACAGTCTATGCATCCAAGTAACCGACATTTTATTAATATCCAAAGTTAATTTAGAAATTAATATTTATGTTCAGATTTCACTGGTTTCGCTAGAAATGTCCAAACCGGCCACAAAATAACCGGTTTTCTTTTCCCAGAAGCCGCCATTTTGTAGCCGGTTTCCTATATTTTTCTTTTCTTTTACCATAATTAACCTATAAAAACACCCCTAACCCTTCCTAACTTCACACACCGAGCCTCATTCTCCTCAGCGATTCCAAGGTATTATCTTATTTTATTTTTTTATTATATTTTTTTAATTTTATAGAATAATTTAATTTAATTATTAAAAAAATAAATTTAATTTAGAAAACTCAAAACCCAAAACCCAAAACCCTAAACCTTAAGCAATGAGAGAGGCAGTTGCCATAGGAGGAGAGGCGGTTGGGGTGCAAGGAGAGCCATCTGGAATCCAACTGAGGAGGTCAACTACTAGACGTATAACAAGGGCATCTACAAGCCAAGCAGGGCCATCTGGTAGGCAAGCAGAGCCATCTGGTAGGTCATCTTTTGGAAGTGGTTTATTTCGCGGATTTAGTTTTAGACGTAGTAGTAATAGGTGATTTATATGCATGTTGTGAAAATTCTGTGGACTCAAAATGGCCGGCTTCTGGTGATTTAATTACGGTAAAAGAAAAAAAATATAGGAAACCGGCCACAAAATGGCTGGCTTCTGGCGAAACCAATGAAATCTGAGCATAAATATTAATTTCTAATTAACTTTGGATATTAATAAAAATGTCGGTCCAAGTAAGCACAATGACAATTGAAGATTTTTTAAATAATGGGGGGAAGTTTCATGTATACCCTCAAAAAAGTTTCGAAATAACGTAGTTTCCCCTCTAAAATTCATGATATTATATTTACCCCTTCTAATTTGAAAAACTCACAAATTTACCACATATATTGCATTATTTCTCATTAAAACTCATTTTAAATTTATAAAGTACTTATCTACCTTTTTTTACAAAAAAAAAAAAAAATGCGGCACGTTCAAAAGAAATGTTCAGTCTTGCAATCAGCAAGTTGTGACGGTAAAATGTTCTTTTGTTTACTTGTGAGTTGTGACAAACACAAGTGACAAGTGTATACATACATATACGCTATTGTGTATGTGTCAGTGCGTCACAAGTAGAGAAATGAATCATGTGTCCTCAGAAACTAATCAATTAGAAGACTGAATATTTATTTACCCTGACTGCATATTTTTATTTTTTAATATATGATAAAATGTGAACTCTATAATTTAAAATAAATTTTAATAACAGTAAATTGGATAATTTGTGAGTTTTTGAAATTTATAGAGGTAAATATGATATTATGAATAATAGTGGGGGAATATGTAATTTCAAGATTCTTTTAGGGATATACATGAAATTCCTCTTAAATAATCCGACAATTTTTATTTATTTTTATCGTATATAATGTGGATATAGTTCGGAATAATTTGATATGTCATACTGCAAATTATATATTAATATGCCAATATTTGTACATAATGAAAAAAAATATAAATATGAATAATATTGATAATTTCAGTCAAATTGTTAAATGAATAAACTCCCTAAATTAGCAATTGGTGTGTAATTAAAATAAATATGCTCTTACGATATCATTTCAAGCACTATTAAGTATGAATGTAAGAATCCATAAATCATGTTTCTTTAATTAAGAAAATAAACAGTTGGGCATGCATGTAAAGAGCTACTGCTATGAAACAGCAAGTTAGTATGAAGGTCAGAAATGCATAAACCGGATTAATGTAATTTGTATGAAATATAAGGAGCCAAAGATATCTTCATTTAGACCAAGAAACTTATTGTGCACTACACAAAATATAGAGGGGTTGGCTAATATCAAAGTGTTTGTTCCTAGGTTGTGGAACAGACGCTTCGTTTTTTATATTTTTAAAGTTCAAACGATCGATCCAAACCGTTCAACAATTAATCTATAATAAAATGTGTTTGGAGACTAAATTTTATATTTTTGGAAACTTTTTTATTATTTATTAAGC
The DNA here is from genome assembly GCA_025461045.1 of Carex parvula. Classification (NCBI taxonomy): domain Eukaryota; kingdom Viridiplantae; phylum Streptophyta; class Magnoliopsida; order Poales; family Cyperaceae; genus Carex; species Carex parvula. Next base: position 154,970 of record JAJGRW010000163.1, read on the forward strand.
CAGTTTTAAAATCGTTGTTTTCAATGATACAGAAATTTTTCAATGTTTATTAAAATCAGCGATTTTAAAACTGGCTTGATAAATAGTAAAAAAAATTCAAAAAATTCAAAAAATATAAAATGTGGTATCCAAGCACATTTTAATATAGAGATCGCATCTAACGGTTTGGATCAACCGTTTGGACTTGAAAGTCGGAAAACCAATTGGTTGCACCACTGCTCCGGAACAAACGTTTTGATATTAGCCAACCTCTATAATCTATATAGAGGGGTTGGCTAATATCAAAATGTTTGTTCCTAGGCTGTGGAAAAAACGCTTCGGTTTTTACATTTTCAAAGTTCAAACGATCGATCCAAACCATTCAACATTCAACCTATAATAAAATGTGCTTGGATACTAAATTTTATATTTTTGGAAACTTTTTTATTATTTATTAAGCCAGTTTTAAAATCGTTGTTTTCAATGATCCAGAAATTTTTCAGTGTTTATTAAAATCAACGATTTTAAAACTCGCTTGATAAATAGTAAAAAAAAATTCAAAAAATATAAAATTTGGCCTCCAAGCACATTTTAATATAGAGATCACATCTAACGGTTTGGTTGACCGTTGGACTTTGAAAGTCAGAAAATCAATTAGTTGCACCACAGCTCCGGAACAAATGTTTTGATATTAGCCAACCTCTCTATATATATAGGAGTTGGCTACGGTGCTACATGTAGCATAGAGGGCCTCCGTGCAACGGCTCAATATTTGAGTTTTCAAAATTCTAACGGTCGATCCGAACCATTCAACATGATCTCCATATGAATATGTACTTGCAAACCAAATTTTACATTTTTTAGAATTATTTTACTATTTTTTTAGATAAGTAGAAAATCACTGCAAACCAAGTACATATTCATATGGAGATCATGTTGAACGATTCGGATCGACCGTTAGAATTTTGAAAACTCAAATATTGAGTTGTTGCACGGAGACCCTCTATGCTATATGTAGCACCGTAGTCAACTCCTATATATATATATATATATATATATATAGAGAGAGAGAGAGAGAGAGAATGGCTAATATACAAACGTTTGTTTCTGGACTCAGGAACAAACGATTCGGTTCTCTGATTTCAAAGTCCAAACAGTCAATCCAAACCATTAGATATTCAATCTATATTAAAATGTACTTGGAGACCAAATTTTACATTTTTTGGAATTTTTTTACTATTTATTAAGCTGGTTTGAAAACCGCTGTTTTTCAATGCTGCAGAAATTTAATAAAAACAACAGTTTTCAAATCATCTTAATAAATAGTAAAAAATTCCAAAAAAATGTAAAATTTGGTCTCCAAGCACATTTTAATATAGATTGAATATCTAACAGTTTGGATTGACTGTTTGTACTTTGAAAATCATATAACCGAATCGTTTGTTTCTGAGTCCAAGAACAAACATTTGTATATTAGCCATTCTCTCTCTCTCTCTCTCTCTCTCTCTCTCTCTCTCTCTATATATATATATATATATATATAATTTAGAGATAGGCTATGGTGAGTTGTGACACGTCATATTTTCATTTTGAAAATCCAAACAACCGATCCGAACCGCTCAACATTTTCTAAATATTGAAATGTGCTTGGAGACTAAATTTTACATTTTTTGGAATTTTTTTACTATTTATTAAGCCACTTTGAAATCGCTGATCCACTGTGAACAGTAAAAAACAGTAAAATTTTCTGGATCAGCGATTTTCAAAGTGGCTTATTAAATAGCAGTGTTCTAAATAGCGCGCTATAGCGTTTTTGGACCCTAAACGCTAAGCTATGGCATGAAAATACGCTAATTGCGCTACGGCCGCTATAGCGGTAATAGCGGTCCGCTATAGCACATAGCGTGTAGCGCGCTATTTGCGCGCTATGCATATTGGGCTTTTTTAGACAATTTATATGGGCTTAAATAAAGATCCATAAAATTTATTTTGTATAGAAAAAAAAAATAGAATGAATCATGATGCTTAAGATATTTTGTATAGAAAAAGATCGATAGTTTATGATATTATTATGGATATTTTGAACCATGGACTTTTGTACTAGTTCAATATGAATATTATAATTTCTTAATTAATTTGGTGTTATTTATTGTTCTATGAAACTTTAGATAATGTTAATATATAGTACAAATATATAATATAATTTTTGTAAAAAAAAAAACGCTATTTGGAATAGCTTCCGCTATAGCTACGCTATTCGCTATAGCTTTTTTTGTAGCCTTCCCGCTATGACGCTATAAACGCTATTTAAAACATTGATAAATAGTAAAAAAATTCCAAAAAATGTAAAATTTAGTCTCCAAGCACATTTCAATATAGAGAACATGTTGAGCGGTTCGGATCGGTTGTTTGGATATTTAAAATAAAAATATGAGCATGAAGTAAAAATAACCTCTTACTTCACAACTCACCATAGCCCAGCTCTATAATTATATGCATTATAATTTATATGCATTATAAGGAAGCAAAGATATCTTCACGTAGAACAAGTTGGAGCCACGTGTCTACTGTAACTGGCGAGTGGTGCGGGCCCCGATAATTTCGCGGGACATGTTGTCAGGAAAAATGTTATGTGACCCATTATATATTGTATTTCCACTCGCTGCATCTTTGGCTAACACCAAATCTGCTGTTTCTACCTACAGAGAAGCTGGTTGATCCAAACCGTAAAGTTCGAATCCTGTGGGAATCTTGATACCAAATGAACGGCTAAAATCATCACAGGTAAGTAAGAGTCAAAATGTTCTCCAGCTTAAATTAGCTAATAGCTAGTAAAAAGAACCGGTTTAAGACTTTTCATGTGATATATGCCTATGCAACAGGAAGGATTAAAGCTTGTGCAGTTCTAACAATTACAAAAGGTGTTTTTTTTTTCTATCACGTAAGCAACTTTATTAATCATCGTTTAATCAACTTTAAATCATTTTGTGAACCAAGAATAGCACAGTTGAATAATGAAAAACACAGAGAGAGAGAGAGAGAAAAACTAAACCATTTTTTATTTTGTAAGTCATCCCAATTTCAATTTGTGAAATCCATTAAATATTTGAACATAATCTTCTTTTCCTTTGCTAACATGTTCAATGAAAAAATTTCTTTCGCCAAAAAGGAATTATTTTCCATGGATCCTTTTGAAAATAATAAATTTTTAATTTTTAGTTTAACAAGCCTACAATAGGTAAATGCAAATGAAATGTAAATATTGATGGGCAATTTAAATCATATTGCTAAATAAGCAAGTTTGTTAAATTAATAATTGTCCTACAGCTTTACAATTAATGTTATAATTACATCGTCAATATTTTTTACAATTGATATTCAATTAGAATTAGGACATACATGCTGTCATCACAAAATTAAATATTTATTCAATCACTATATGCATGGGTGTAAGGATCAACAAATCATATTTCTTCAATTAAGAAAAAACAACAAGGCAGCTGGCATTGGTTGCTGGGATGAACATCAAGTTAGTTTGAATCGTACAAATAAAATATATGTGCAATATACAGAGGCAAAGATATATTCATGTAGACCAAGAAATTTACATAAACAATTCAGCTACTCTATCTAACTGCTAATGAACAAGTCAATTAAAAAGAAAAATACGCTTAATACACATAATATTCCTTCAAGTCATTGGAGCAAACCCAAATTGGATGGACAAATTATGTCCCAAATTTTACATGCAATCATAATAAAAGATGTCACATATACGATTTATTCATGTCTTAACTTTTATAATATAAATTTGTTTTGGTATTTATAATTGAAATCCGCCACTAAATGAAAAAAGGACTTGAGGACCTAGTCTGCTGGATTGTTGAACTATGTTGTAAGTTGTTACGAACAAAATACTTGAGGAAGAAAATAAATGTTTCTTTTTTATATCTTTAAACAAAAAAAATAAAAATAAAAAGATGCAAACAACAAACTAGGCTTAAATTTAAAAACTTCTTACAACAAACCAGTGTTCACTATGGCTACGTTTGGATGCACTCTAGAATGACTAGAATAGCTACTGTTTAGAATAGTAAATAAGAACAGCTACTGTTTAAGAACAGTGCTAACTCAAGCTATTCGAAATAGTGAAAAAGTTGTTTGGATTGCATATTAGAAATAGAGTTTGGAGAGAATGAATAGAGTAATAATTTATGTGTTAGATTAAATCTTTTTATCAATACGTAATATAATATTAATTTAATTATTAAATAAAATATTAGATTAAATATAATATAATATTAGTTTAAATATAATACAATATAATATTAATTTAATTATTAAATGTAATATAATATTATTTAAATATTAGATTGGTATTAAATAAAATATTAGAGTAAATATAATATAATATTAGATTAAATATAATATAATATAATATAATATTAATTTAAATGTTAAATTTAAATGTAATATAATATAATATTATTTTAAATGTTAGATTAGTATTAAATAAAATATTACATTAAATATAATACAATATAATATTAATTTAAATGTTAAATGTAATATAATATTATTTTAAATATTAGATTAGTATTAAATAAAATATTATATTAAATATAATATAATATTAGATTAATTTTAATACAATATAATATTAATTTAAATGTTAAATATAATATAATATTACTTTAAATATTAGATTAGTATTAAATAAAATATTAGATTAAATATAATATAATATTAGATTAATATAATACAATATAATATTAATTTAATTATTAAATGTAATAAAATATTATTTTAAATATTAGATTAGTATTAAATAAAATATTAGATTAAATATAATACAATATAATATTAATTTAAATGTTAAATGTAATATAATATTATTTTAAATGTTAGATTAGTATTAAATAAAATATTAGATTAAATTTAATATAATATTAGATTAAATATAATACAATATAATATTAATTTAATTATTAAATGTAATAAAATATTATTTTAAATATTAGATTAGTATTAAATAAAATATTAGGTTAAATATAATATAATATTAGATTAAATATAATACAATATAATATTAATTTAAATATTAAATATAATATAATATTATTTTAAATATTAGATTAGTATTAAATAAAATATTATATTAAATATAATATAATATTAGATTAAATATAATACAATATAATATTAATTTAAATGTTAAATGTAATATAATATTATTTTAAATGTTAGATTAGTATTAAATAAAATATTAGATTAAATTTAATATAATATTAGATTAAATATAATACAATATAATATTAATTTAATTATTAAATGTAATAAAATATTATTTTAAATATTAGATTAGAATTAATAAAATATTAGACTAAATATAATATAATATTAGATTAAATATAATACAATATAATATTAATTTAAATGTTAAATGTAATATAATATTATTTTAAATGTTAGATTTGTATAATATTGAAAGCTCCAATCACTATTCCAACTTTTTGTTAGAATAGTGGAACAATGCTATTCTTCTTGTTCCGAATAGCAAGTAGTACGTTTGGTTGCTCAAGCTATTCGAATAGCACTATTCTCAGTGCATCCAAACATACCCTATGTGTTCCTTTCTTTTCATATACTTCTTTCTAAACGAAAGTTTCTCGAAGAAGTTTATGAACAAGAATTTAGGTACTATATTACAATCAAGTATTAACTTCCAAATTTCTTTCAAGTTTCAACAAACAGGCATAAGCTATTATTTTGTGTATGTTCTCATCCTTAAAACTGAATGCAAAAAAAAAAAAAAAATTGTACTGTCATAAAACTCAACATAACATAGAGCAGTACAATGCGTATATAATTGAACTAAAAAATGAACTCCTAAGATAGTGAGCAATCACAATTCACAAAGCCTCTTAGATTGCAAAGATAACAAACTATAAGTGGAAGGATATTTTGCAAGGACAACAGCATACCCATCATCCATATGCTCAGCACCTTCCGGAAAAAGCTGCCAGAGAACACAACCACCCCCGGGCCCACCTGCCTCTATGGACTGCATGAAAGCACCATACACCGTGTCCATGAACAATTCTCTAAAGTCAGAACAGAATCTATCATCTCTTACAGAGATCCCAAACTCGCTGAATACAATTGGCATGTTGAGTTGGTCTTTGCAATCTGACATGTGCTGCTCCATCCAGTTTTGAACGAACTTGATATGATCATCATGGTCAGAGTGTGATAACCTTTTCGGAGAAGAAAAAAGGAAAAAAAAAAAATTGAATATACTAATCAATAAATTGTAAACACCCTTTCGTTTTATTTATTTGCAAAAGAGCTTTTCCATTTAATTTATTGGGCACACCGGTCCTGTGAATGTCTAGTTGTTTTGAGAAGGACAAGTGACCAAATGACCTTAATCAAGTATCATAGTAGGAAATATTTTTTACCTCAGCAATTTTAAAAACTTGCAACAGGTTAAAGTATAACGTACCAAGTGTCAGGGTAGATATGAACAGAAGCCAGGTCAATACCAGGAGCTTGGTGGTTTCTTATGAAATCAGTACCAGCCACCCCAGCAAATTCTTCGGGGTTTAATTCCATTAGTTCAGGTGTAGACGGTCCATAAAATCCTTCTAAACCAATTGATACCAGATGAATTTGGTCGATTGACTTCACATAAGCTGCCATCTCTTCTATCCATGCCTATATGAAATGACCGATTTTAAAGAACCAGCATCAAATAGATTTATAAGTGGACATATAAAAAGAGCGATTTACTGCAAAAATAACATACACTATTTTATAATACAAACAATGGCAGTAAAGACTTCAATATCTCAATTCTCGAGTAGGGGCAGTTTCATAAAAAAATTGATAATTGAATCACCTGTAGTATATCACCAGAAGGATCTGAAGGACATCTTGGCTCATTAATTAACTCCCATGATAGTATGGTTGCATCGTTCTTATATTCTATATTTGTTATCGTATTTGTTCTTGTCAGAACAGCCTAATACAAAAATGAAACAGAAATTAAAAGAATATAATAAGACTAAGAACTGAAATTTGAGAGAAATTATGAAAAGAAAAAGGAAGGAGGTAAACGGATACCTCAACAAAGGCTTTGTAGTAGTCTTTGAGAGTATCATTAGAGAAGAACTCATCGTCAGAAGTAAGATCAAGACCTGACGACTGGCCCCACTTGATGTACTGAGACTTACCCCCATAATCTTCCCAATTATTACACAGAGGAAGTATCAGCCTTATGTTATGTTTCCTTGCCTCGCTCACCACAAAATCCAATCCCTAAGTAAGAAATTATCTAATTAATATTTACTGAAAATAAATCTACAAAAAATCAAACTGGACCTTGATTGTGAGGAACATTGTAGTGCCAGAAAAGTGTTCCACTAAAGGATTATAATATCCAATTCCAGCACCCTACCACTGAAGTATTGCACTCTATTGTTGAGTCATACTGACATGTATTTGGTGGGCCGTTACTTCTTTCTATGACTTCTGATTTGTGTTTAGCAGAGGTTCCAGAAAGATAATTTTAAGCATGCTAATGGTATGAAGTTTGAACCGACCTGTACCCAATTACCCAAAAACAAATGCTAGATAATGTTTGCTTCCAAGTGTAGACAAAAATATTAAAAAATAATGTAGATAAATTCATATCTAAGCACATGACGATGACGCATATAATTTTTGAGTCAATTACGGTTAATTACACTGAACCAACTTCACTGAGACAAATCATCGAACACTTGGAGTGTTCTTGGAGCGCATACCTGGAACACCTCCTCGTCGTAATTAAATGGTGAAACCTGAAGAGCTCTCCATCCTCCATCATTAAATGCCCAAGTGCGACACGTGTTCAGCCCTATTTCTTTCGCCTCAGAAAAGACAGCACTGACCTTGTGCCGGGTTTCCGGGTCGACCGCAAAAACCATCAACCAGTATGTATTGAACCCGTGAATCACGAAAGTTTCGTTCTTTGTCAGTAGCTGGGCCCCATTTCTTTCCACCATAGGCCATTCTTCATCCGTGAGAGTTAGCGCTTCCATCCTGTGACCACTGACCAGCCCAGCATGTGAGATATAACGGTGCAAAATTGTACTAAATTAAAAATCACTTTTTGTGAGTACCTCTTAATGGAGAAATTGGAGCAGAGATCAGAGGTGTAGATGGAAAGAAGAGAGGTAGCATGAAAGAGAGCTTGAAGAGGAAGGTGGTTTGACTGGTTTCTTTTCCCCATTCCATGGGAAGGAGAAACCCGTTCTTTGCCAATAGTCAACGCTGTTCACAGTTGAGTTTGATAAAAGATAATTCGGATCCTCTGCATGAACGCACCGTTTGAGTTAATATCTGTACCGTCCATTTAAATCTGCACTAATATTAAAAGTCCCGTACGTTATAGGCGTTGCCAGATTGGTCCAAAATTAGATCACACGGCCAATAAAATTAACTCAAACTGTACGTTAACGTAGAGGATTTAGATTCTATAAATGATTTTTTTTTTTTTAAGAAAAGCCCTGGGCAGATTCGATAAAAGATGCATGCTTACGGGTTTGGGTACAATTATATCCGTACGCACTCTGTTTGACCGGATTCGAATGTTGGCTGGAACAATTTTTTTTTTTTAATCCTATGCATCATTCCACCGCATACCATGTGATTCACACACTACGCTTGCACCATGCCACGATGTATTTTCACAGTTCTTATGTTTATTAATTAATTTATATTTATAAATAATAAAAAACTTGAAAAATTTCTTGTGATGTCACAGAAATAACGAATAATTGATTCGTTCCTTTGAGCATTTTCTAAATAAGCTGACTCATTGATTTGGTTTTTTATAGTTTGTATGTAGATCTTATTCTTCAATAATAATTCGGTTTGTTAAAATATATCTAAAAGAACTGAATCAATAATTTGGTTTTAGAACATAGCTAAAAGAATTGAATTAGTGATTCAGTTCATTCCAGTGTATGAAAAAAAAAAATTTCCTTTCCGACAAATTATTTAATATATTTCTATAAAAAAATCTACTATTTTAATGTGACTTCTTCCTTGTTTGTTTTTTATGTTAATTTTTTTTCAGAAAAGAATAAATCTGCGTCCCAGCATTAAATATTGATGGCACTTAGTACACATCACATGTCTTTTAAAAATTAGCAGAGAGAAAAAAAATGCCACCAGAGGCTTTATAATAGTTTTGGAGGCCAAATGACATCCACCCCAAATTAGCAAGGAGAAAAAAAAAACGGCTAAAGAATTTTCATGTTATATGTTTTTTTGCAATATAAAAAATTACAACTAAATTCAATATTTATTTCCAACACTATATACATGAATGTAAAAATGAATAGATTGTGTTTTCATTAATTTGAAGCTGTCAAGTTAGTTTGAAGCTTGAGAATGCATGAACCGGATTGATAGAATTTCTTTGCAGTATAAAGAGCTAAATATTACATCATGTAAACTAAGAAATTTACATACTCGCTATGCAAAATTATATTCAAGCTACCTGCTAATGTCCATGTCAATTAAAAGATATAAATACTAAGTTATTGGAGAATACCAAATTATGAGGAAAAAGTTTATTCTCAATTTCAAGCATGTAATATACTGGATTGTTTTTGTCTAAAATTTTAAATACAAATTATTTTAAAATTTCTATTTGAAAACTTCAACTAAATAAAACATGTTATTCTAGATATGTTTTGATTTGTGAAATGACAAAAGTGTTACAAGATATATAATAGGCTTTTGATAATTTATTTATATATTTAAGTCGGTTTTATAATATAGAACTAACCATATATTTTATTTTCATTTTAGGCATCTGATAATCCAATTTGAGGTGGATAAAAATATCAGAGTTATATGTACTTAATCTGATTGATCCTCAACTACATTGAAGTATGATTAATGCTATTTAGACATTACAATACATGCAATGGAAGTACATCTGGAATTAGCATCCTTGCTTGGATTTTGGACAAGACGGTTGCTTTGGACATATATGGGTATATAACAATATATTTACTTCTATTTTTCTGGTCCATAAATAGATGTAGAAGATATTTGCCACCAACAAAATTTAAAAAAAATACTATTTGCTTAAGTTAAATACTCTATGAAATTAAGTTGGTCAAGTTAAGCTGAGACAACTACGACGTAACTAACTAGTATTTTCTTAATTAAACTGTTTAATTAATTAAGTCAGGTCTAATTAAACTAAATTTTCAAATTCAGATTGGTCTACCTTTTGTTATTGGAGCATTTTTAGGCGCTTTATGTACTCTATTAGGGCCTGTTCGGCTCATTACTATACGCGTGGAAAAAAAAATTCACTCAGACTTCGCAAATTCTGTTTAAAAAAAAAAAGTAATCGGCCAGTTCAAAAATTTCAGAACCCGTTCCCAATCCCATTCCCATATCTCTGCCGAAACATGCCCTTAGCCTCTTAGTCGTAGATGCGTCTGATATTGCAAATACAGTGAGTTATTAACTTATTTTCAACATTATTTTTTAAATCAAAATAATAATAAGCAATGTCTAGATTGAGCAATTGAAAAGATAAAGTTTAATTAATTTAATACCGCAGAGAGAGGGCAGTGTGCAATCTCGTTTCTCTGCGAATAAATATTTAGTTTCATATACTGCTATTAAGACGAACCAATTCAAAAGATGGAGCAAATGATATAGAAAATTAAAGTTATTACAAACAATTTCAAACCAAAAAGTTCCGCAATTTAATCATTGATGTCTTGAGTCCCACTTTGGACATTCTCGTTGATATAAAGTCTCCAAGCAAATCAATGCTTTTCTTATTTGGTTTATTTTGAATATTATCAGGAACAAACAATAAATTTAATTAAACTCAAAATTAAGAAGTAAATAATTGAGAAAAACAATTTTGACTATAAATATTGAGTGAGACTATGGTAATATGCATATTACTTATTTGACATGTGTTATAGATACATATTTTTATTTTTAAAGTTTAAATAGTTGATTCAAACCATTAAACACGATCTTCATATAAAAACGTACTTACAAATCAAATTCTACATTTTTTAGAATTTTCAAAGATATAGTAAAAACAAAATTAAAAATGTAAAATTTGGTCTTCTATGGAAATTATGGTTCAAATCAATTATTTAAACTTTAGAAATAGAAATATAGATCTATAGCACATGCCGATCCTCAATATGCATATTACTATAGTCTCACTCAAAAACATTTATAAACATCATTGATAGTAGAGGAATAGAGATTGCACTGGAGAAAGAGATTAATTCAGTAAGAAAGGTAAATGTAACGAAATGGTACATTGAACTTTATTTTTGGCAGTAAAATCCGTGGGTGATTTTATTAAAAATCAGCGGTTACATAAAATTAAACAAGAAATGTTTTAGAAAGCACTTAGCTGTAAACAAATTAAAAATACAGTGGTGTGTACATCATGTGGACACAATTTTGGTCATCCTTGCTTGATAGAAATGATAAGAGCCTAGTGATAGTTTCCTCTGTGCGCATAGTTGTCCTGCTGGCAGACTTCATCGTAGAAGACACTGAATCAACTAAGCCAGGACAGTCACCACTCAGAAGTCCCAATAGAGACACTAAATCAAACCGGATCAGGAACTGAATCAACCAGACCGGGACAGTCACCACTCAGAGGTCCCAATGAAGAGCCGCCAATGTGAGAAGCAGAAAAGGGAGGGAGAAGAGGAGAAGAAGAAAGAGAGCACATAAACAAACTCCAGCACAAACAACATATAAAATAAGTAATTATATGTACAACTCGTTCCACCCACTCTTTTATTGCCAGAGAGGAGAAGAGAGTACGTAGAACTTGAACTTGAGAGATATTAATCTATGAAAGATATTAATTCAACTTTTAATATCAGCCATCCAACGATTTAGAATCTATCCGATAGAAGTCCAGATTTTAATATCAGCCATTCATATTCATAAAATTTAATCAAAACCGTTCAAAGATCAAGACACGATATATGCTTATTAGTATAGATAAAATATAAATGCTAATGTGACAATTTTTAAGTATATTTTTATTGCCAAATAATTTTTTTTTTTGTTGATCTACCAATTGTCTTACATTTTTATTATTATTTTTCTGAAATATAAGATAAATAAAATTATTTTCATTTTCAAATAACTACAAAAAAATATTCTGAACCGGATCTCTAACACGTGACCTACGAGGGATCGATTGATGCCATTTTAATCCCATGCATCATTCATTCCGCCACATACCTGATTCACACTTGATGCCATTTCATCTCTTTCATCTTTGTTTTTTTTTTCTCTCTTTTCTTTTTGTTAATTGAACTTTCTAACATCAGACTTTTTTTTAAGAGAACCAAATCTTGCCATTTAATTTCTCAGGACGCACCGCCACCAGAGGCATTAAGAGTGTGCTTCAGAATCGGTGGAAACTTCTCATTAAAAGGAAGGAAAGGGGCGGCGACAGGGAGGCGATCCTTTCAAACAGTAAAACCTACATTCTGATTTGGAGGTGACAAATTTCGTCAAAATCTACGTAAGCTCTCCTCTGAACAGTACTCGTTCTCTTTCGTTCCCCTTCGCTCCCTCTCCAATTCTCCTCTTCTGAAGCAGGTGTGCTCGTCTGGTCAGCCTTAATTTCTCGAGCTCTCACCTCCGCACAGTGAATTTGTCATTCCCTCCCTCCGCATCCCCCATCTGAAGCACAGTCGAAATGATATAGGAGGCAAAATGTTATCCAGCCCAAATTAGCAAGGAGGAAAAAACGGCTAAAGAGTCCATTTTTTTACTTTGAAAGTACTCTGTACAAAATTATACATCCAAGTATCCAACATTCCTACTCTCAAAATTAGGCCAAGGCCTATAAATCAATTACACAGGCCCATTTGAAGCCCATAGTTTGTAATTCTTCTACCGCCTATTACTTGCTGGCGCCGCATGGCCCAATCAATGTGCTGCTCTTGTTTTTGTATATATCTCTTGCGTAAAAGTGTCGGAAAATAGTTCCATCTTTTTTCTAATAAATTGAGTAAAACATGCCAAAACAAACCAGAATCAAACAAGCTAATTACAGGTTATTTTTTAACCGATTTCAAACAAATCACAAGCTACAAGTTATTTTGTCAGTCCTATAAATGAATCCATTCGTATGGCGAGTGACTGACAAGCAGACCGCCTCGAATCAAAATAAATTGGAGCTACAGTAAATAAGCCGATTGTTGCTCCGGGACCCACAAGTCGGTGAAGGGCGACAGTATACCGCTATAGTGAAATCCAAGGAACAGTTTTCTTTTCTCCGAACGGTATCACATGCATCCCACGTGATACCAATCACGTTCTACATTGCTCTTCTAATTAACTAATTTCTTCTTTCTTTACTCTGCTAAATTCGCATTTCCTTCCACGTCTCTATTTTCTGAACTCAAAACTGGTCCCCCCTTGCATTTATTACTGATTGGCATTTTGAGATAACGATGAAGGGATGAATCTGTGGTCGAGGTAATACTTGGTACAGAGTTAACGGAGAACCAACACACTGGAACTTGATGGATCAATGAATCGGTGTCTTGCTCTCTGGTAGACAATCTTGTGGGGCCCACGAACAGGTAGTGCAACATGGAGTCGGTTAGGAATGATATACTTTTAGGTGTAGGTGTGTAGCACCAGTGTAGGATCTCATAAACAGGATGTTGGATTTGCTGTGGCATTTCTCTACAGTAATTTTTTTTTGTGTCCCCTTACTTCCAAACAGATTCTCAAATAAATTACAATAAATAATAATATATAAATGTAAGCGGATCTAGTTTGGTAACAAGTTCGGCGTTCAAAAATAATTTATGAAGTCTAATGTTTATGATTTAGATTTTATTTAATAATAATAAATTAATAATAATATATTAAATTAATTATATTTTAAAAAAAATAGAAAGGTCACAAGAAATTTTTAATAGGTAATGTATTGTTTGTGATTACATTGAAAATAAATAATACAAGTATTATTAAAAAATTAATTATTATGGTACAAATTTATTAAAATTGTCAAGGTGCATACAAAATTATTGAATTACCTAATCACTAAAGATTCCTCAATGTAATTATGTATTTGAATGTTGATTTAATCACATATAAATACATTCATTATATCTACTCTAGAAAATTCCGCTTTCCTAAGACTAAAAAACATTAAATGTTTGAAATTAAACAAATTATTCATCTAACATCGAATTAAATGCTGATTTTTTTTTTATCTAATGTTACACATTTGTAAATTATTCTCTAATTTTGTTACTATGAATCCTCGCTGAGTAATCACACAATTGTGTGCTCTAATAATGTCACAGAAAATCTGGATCCCCATAAATGTGTTCCTCCCACCAAAGTAGTGGCCCAGGAAATTCACATCCTCCCCGGTACCGTAATAGGGAATCTTTTACAATTATTGGATCTGGACCGTTCTTTTTAACTTGGCACGAATCTCAAATCCCAATAACACTGCCCCTGCGTTAGCCCGAATCTAAAAGCGGCTGAAGTTAATCTCAAACCGTAAAGTGAAGGGAAACTTTTACAGTATTGGAGAGGATACTTGTTCGTGGCACAGGGGACATGGCCACCCAACCTGGCAGGTTGGCGGTGACACTTAACAAAGCTCATGAGATTGTGCCGCACTTTCAATTTGGTTCTCTCCGGTATAAGATTAAACTGGATGAGTCCATTGTTTTAAGACGGTTTATAGCTCTGTTCCAAGGATGGATTCTAAATAGCTGCTTTATTTCTTGTGCTGTGTGTATATTTATAAATGGGGCTGCTAAAGGAGCCCACAAAAAGGCATGCCAAATTTAAAACATACTACATTTTGAAAATGTACACCACGGAAAATAAGATTAATGAGCATAATAATTAATAAAACCAATTACTTTGATTTTTGTAGCATTTTCTTAATAAAATTGATGGAAGCCATGATACATCATAGCAACCAGATATGCTCTTTTTTGGTCGAAAATTGTGAGGATTTAGGATTTCCTTGTTTCTTGCACACCTTTGAATTGCACCTCTGCATCATAAATTAAAAGCAAACATTGGTTGAGTGGCGTATATGATTTAGTTCCTTTATAGGAATGGAAAACCTTTCAAACAATAGGATTGATATTTTTTTTTCCTATTCTTATTTTCAAATATTTTGACTACACTATTTTTTATTTAATAAATTTGGACAACTCTTTTTAAAGACATGCATTCAGTATTTTTTACTAATATATACATATATAGATAGCTGAATTATAATTCCTTGATACCAAAACAAACGGACAGTGTGTTCAAAAAGTATCTTTCAACCAGTTTTAGATGTCTGAAATGAATTAAGTATGATTTGCGAACACTTGCGTTCACAAAATAGGCACAATATTGTCAAATTTTAAAATAAAAGTATTTTTTGTCAAAAATTGTAAAAATCGGAATAGATAAGAAAAATTCATAACAACTCAAGCAAGTATGTACGTGTGAAATTAAATGGTTACAGTTGCATGGTCCTTTTTAGTAGCACTACAAAAATGATTTAACAAATGTACGTAACTTTTACAAATTTAAAGCAACCGTATTTATAAATTATGATGACATAATCTTGGGCTTAGGTTTGTGAGCCTATTTAAGCAAGTCAATGCATGCATGCTTTAAAATAAGTAAGATCTGCACATGGAATCAATTCAAATCAAGGATATTTAATTCCATTGCAGTAATTTTAAATCATGGGGCACACGAGTCTAGGTCCAATCAGACCCTGACATGATTGAGAATTTAATTTAATTTAATAACATGTTTTCTAAGAGATATTTCAGAGAGTATTTATTGTGAATTGTGACTAGTCAAAATAGGCATTGGAGTCCACACTTTTGAGTTTGACAAGTTTGGTGAATATGATATTGATGTAATAATTTTGGTTGATCTTGACATTAGATTTCTGATAAAAGAGGTGGTATCTGATCCACATCAAATTAAATTTGGTTTGATATACGATTTTGACCGTTTGATTTCTGTTGATATGAATACTGGAAAATTAAATTTTGGTGATAATTTACAAAATTTCAACATAAAAAAGAAGAATCACGTGTTCCGTATTGTGACTATTTTTTAAAAATTTAGTACAGCACATCACACAAAAGATCTGGTCACAACAGAATACAGCATGTGATCACGCGAGTCACATGTAATTAAGACCATTAGATCTTGATCGAATGGTGAATCTTAAACAAACTAACTTAAATTACAAAAATAATAATTAAACATAACCGATCACATTTGAACACGCTGCATACATGCCTTAGTCACAACATAACTAACAAGTCTTAATCATCTTTTCAAATTTAATCATAACAAGACACTGTATATATAAATCTGACTTACTCAAAACATGCTACTCTTAAGTCACAACACGTGTATTTGAGAACCCTGACTCAATTGACCTGTTACGTACTTAAGTGCATTGCCTTGTGCACTGCAACAGAAATTTCTAGAATGAAGATCCGTTTCTAGATGCGTGGAGTAATGATAGACTCGCATAGTCACATCCTCTCACACTTGCAAAAAAATAAAAATAAATAAATAAGGGTCTTACCTAGAAAAAAGTAAACGCTTTGAATTGAATTAACAGTCAATAGGATGTATATGCTTGGAAGCCCCACTTTACCCGCAATTTTTTTTACTGACAAGGCAATTAACTATCTCTCCAAAAAGTATCTCAAGAACATTAACTGCAAAAGATATCTTTGAGTTGTTTACAAAAAAGTGTTAGCAAAAAGCTTTTATATTTTGCTTATTAATTGTTCTAGCAAATCACACACTCTAGTTACAAATAAATATGAAGTATATAAATGCTACCTAATCTTTTGGCTCATTCATTAATTAGCGTTGTAAAATTATATATATATTTGACAATATTTTAGCATAAGTAGAGTTAAAATGCACTATTACAATCCGAACCGCTCAACATGATATCCATATTAAAATATACTTAGAAACCAAATTTTATATTTTGTTGAAGAATTTTTACTAATTTTTTAGATAGGTACAAAATCACTGTTTTTTTATGGTCCAGAAACAGTGATTTTGTACATATCTAAAAAAATAGTAAAAAATTTAAAAAATATATAAAATTTGATCTTTAAGCACATCGTAGTATGGAGAACATGTTAAGAGATTCATATCGACTATTGAACTTTGAGAACAAAGATAAACATGTGGGGTATGATTGAGGCACAAAACCAATAATGCATTTTAACCCTACTCTTTTAGTAGATGACCCATTAGAGTAATTAGGTATCCAAATTAATGAAGAAACAAAGCTAGACTTTTATCATATAAATTGGTTGCACTCCACACATTTATAATTTTCATTTTAATTTAGACAATAATATTACATATATAAAGTAGGTATATAAAAAAGAGTAGGGTTAAAATGTACCATTAGTTTTGTGCTCCAATCATGCTTCACATTTTTATTTCCGTTTTGGACCGTTCAAAACAGTGATTTTGTAATCTATCTAAAATGTAGTAAAACAAATTTAAGAAAATATAAAATATGATCTCCAAGCATATTTTAATATAAAGATTATGTTCAACGGTTCGGATCGATTGTTCGGACTTTGAAAACGAAGATAAAAATGTAAAGCATGAAGCACATAACCAACCGTGCATTTTAACCTTACCCTATAAAAAAACTATAATAAAGCGCCGGATTTTCTTATAAGTAACATTTAAAAATATGTAGCATCAAATCAATAATATTTTTATTCATGACAAAAACACTAGCAATATTAGTATTCTGATGAGACGAAATGCTACTTGCATTTTGTACATTGCATGTGAAATACCGGTGAAACATTATTGTAAAGATTTTAACGTGACAAAATATTATTATTGTTAACCTTTCGCCAGGTCACAAGCAATTGTCTTGTTCCGAAACACGTGTTTTTGCCACGAATGACAATATTTATAATTTGATAATATAATTTTATTTTTTGTAATGCTACAGATAAAATAAATGGACTAAAATGAAATTGACTTGCAAATTTTGATAGTTATAGGAGTTTTGCTGGACAATTTAAAAAACACATAATTTTATAATTTGAAAATCTAATCAAGTGAAATTGACTTGCAACGCTCCCACTTCCAAGCATTTGTTGCCTTCTTATTCACGGTTCCAGGAAAGAATTCCCCTTTTAAGCATTTCTCTCTCAGTACTCACTTCTTGACTTTTCTCTTCTCTTCTCTATCTGTTCATCTCTGTTTATCTTCTTCTCCAAACCACCATTCCCTGTTTCTTTCTCTCACAAGTTAGAACGGCGTTTCTGTCTGTTCTCGTCTCCTTCCTCTTTTGTTTGTTTCCCTTGTCGTCCTTAGCTGTCCCAGAAAAAAAAAATAATAATATATTTTTTCTGACCCACCTTTCCTGAATAATTATATTCTTTTATGTACTTTTTTATTTTCTTGCTGCTCTGGCTTGGCCCCTTGTTTGGAGGCGAAAGAAACACACTTTATTGCTTTCCTCTTGGAAGCAGTGCTCTGTGTAGTGTTCCAGCTGTTCTTAGTTTCAGTTCTCGGAACAAAGGAAAATAGTAAACAGAGAGAGAGAAAGAGGGAAGAGAAGAGAGAGTATGATTCTAATTCTGGCTTAGAAAGGTTAGCACATGTTCTTCATTTTTTGTTCCTATGTTTTACTTTATCCAGTTATCTCCTTTCTGTTTAAGAAATTGTCTCAAAAAGGAGGAGACATTGGCCTATTGTTTTAATAGTATTTTTCATTTAGTGCATTGAGTAAGTTTATTTCTGTGTTTGTAGTTTCTAATTTAGTGCTGAATTAACTCAGCATCTGCATTTATTTGTGTACCATTGAATGAAAATTGGATGATTGGATACTTAATAACTTTTCTCTTTTTAAGCTAAAACAGAAACTAAGGTTTGTTTTCTTACAAGTATCTAGCTCTATTTTCTTCTTTTGTATTTTTTTTAATGAAAGCATTTTTTGTATTGTCGATTTCATTTCAGTTTGCTTCTTTGTTTGAATGGTTGGTACTTAGGCTATTGGTTTTCAATTAACAACTAAATTTGCCGTTTCTACCTTAATTATTAATTATTAGTTGGTTTGTGATAATTCATTGAATGTTTGCCTTTTTGTTGGGGGGGGGGGGTGTTCGGTAGCCCCACTTGTACTGTGTGCTAAATGTTAATTCTAATTCTAGGGACATATCTTTTGTTCCTACAGGTTGTTCTGTTTCTCAGTCTTATGACATTTAAACATCCTTCTTATAATTTTTTCGGGCATTGTATGTTATAAAAATTAAAGTTTTATTTCCTTGTGTACAATTTTGAGCAATTTTTTTTTTGGTTTTCTGATGTACATATCTTATGCTGTGCATCTCTGGTCTCTGGACTAGTATTCTCTTTTACTTTGTTATTTATGTCATTTTTTAAGTGAAGAAGTATCGTTATTCATTGACATGGTGAACTTTCATAAGCTAATGTATTGCATTTATCTGTGCTCTTTTCTGCAGGTTCTGGTACAAAAATTGAACTTTGTTTTGGCCGGTGCAGATGGCGAATAATTCAGGTAAAATTCGATTTGTGAGATGCCCCAAGTGCCTCCAACTTCTAATCGAATACTCCACTGTTCCGCTGTACCAATGCGGGGGATGTGGTACAGTTCTTAAAGGTACAAAATAAATCTGTCATTCTTATTGAGAGAGTTTTGTTTCACTGGATACCAAGAAACCCAAATTCAATTTCCTTTTTTCATATAACTTTTTCAGCTAAAAACAGAAATGCCAACGGAGAAAACCCTGATTTGAATTTGGATGGAACCCAAAACCCTTTGAATAATAGTTCAGAAAATACTTCGCCTGATAGCTCAATGTTCTCAACCGAGCCCAATAACACGCCGTCTTCTTCAAATGCACACCCGTCAGAGCCGTCAGAAGATGAATTTAAGGCAGTTTCTCTTGCAAACAACTCTTCTACTGAAAAAATCTTTGACCTGAATGCACACCCGTCAGACCCATCCGAAGATAAATTTAAGGCAACTCCTTTTACCAACAACTCTCCTGATAAAAAAATCATCAACCCTCCCAAAAATCCGAAGGAACAAACTTCCAATGGCGAAGAAGAGAGAGATGAAATGCAAAATACCCAAAGTGTTTTATCAGAAGAGGATATGATGAGTAGGTGCTCAAATGCTTATGACGGAAGCATCTCCTCTTCTGACGAAGGCAAAAGAAATATTCATGATAGAAGCTACTATCTCCAAAAGTCAAGACGGACTTTCCGGAAGAAGGCATCGGCCGGTGACAAACAAAAAGAGAAGGAAGGGCTCCCTCCGAGGCCACCCAATGAGAAATTCGGTATGAGATATGGTGGAGACGAGGTTGAGGAAGGGGTTTTGCTTGATTCAAGTGATTTTCAAATCGTTCAAAGTCTCATTAAAAATGATGCTCTTCATTCATCTTTAGTTGATAAATATGAAAGATCAGATCACCGCGAGAGGTTGAGAAAAATGGATGAGTTGAGGGATAAACTCAGTACTTTTTCGAAACAAAAAGGTGGAGACAGTTTATACCGTCAAATGGGGATTGATTCAATCCAAAGGATGCATTACCAAAACCCAAATAGCCAGGAAAGCCCTCTATGTTTTGATTCTAGGCACAATACTGACCAGTTGAAACTACCATACCCGTATATACCTCCTCCTTTACCATCCTCTCATTGTGCATGCATGCATTGCCGAAACCAGATATTTGGATCCAATTCGTGCAACCTATGTGCCCCCTCATCTTTTCCCGGTAGCCCAATAAGCATCGATCAGGAATCGGTCAGGTCAAGTTCAAAGGATAGAAGGGCACTAATGAGAAAGCACATTTGCCGACCTATTTTCGGCGGTACTCCCTATGTAATCTGCGAAAATTGTTTCATGTTGCTCCAAGTTCCTTCAACTATTCTAATTTCAAAGAAGAGGTTGGTTGAAATGCAATGCGGCAGTTGCTCAGAGGTCCTTACAGTACCATTGCCTTCAATGAAATTTACTGAGAAAAAAGTTGCGATTGACATGCATGGTACTGTTATGCAAGTTGACCCAGTATCTTTAAACAAAAATTATGGTGCCTCTTTTTATTCGACCGGGGGAGAATCGGCATTTAATGAAGAGGAAGGCGACAGAGAAGCCTCTTTATCTTCCCTTCATAGGTTGATGGGTTATAATTCAGCCACCGAGTTGTTATATTCACGCCGTCATGCAGGGTATGATAGTTTTGAATCCATGGTGCCACATTCTCACACGCGGTCTAAGAATACCTAGCTTTGGAAAAAATTGAAAAGACCCTACATATGCATGAACTTGAAATATTTGTTCAGTGATTTCCAAATGTTAGAATATGTTAATTAATTGAATTTTTTGGAATTATGATAGAAGGATTCAATTTTTACTATCAAATTTTGTGAGCTTGTTGGTGTCCGTAGTGTAATATAGTGTTGGGTTGCAATTTGTTTTAGCCATTTCATGAGTAGGTAGATAGGTTTCATATATTTGTTTTGTTGGACTGTAAATCTATCAAAACTTGAGCATTTGTTCATACATCCTAAATGTTTGTTTTCAAATATGAGTGCCTTAGCAAATATGACACCAATTTGATTGAAAAATATTTTACAACGGGAGGAATTTAATCCAGAGAATATATACTCTTTTGAGAAAGTGACTAGTTGCATGCAAAAGGGCATTTGACATCACCTAATAAACCTACAAAGATATAGTTGCATGCAAAAGGGCATGAAAATGATGGTTTTGAAGAAAAAGAAAGTAACATCATTGACCTGTTTACCCTAATTAATACTTAACCATTTGTTACCTGTTATAGAAATTATCTCACAGTAGAACTTTTACCACAATATTAATTGGGCCATACCAGTAGTGTACAGGGAAGGTGTGAAACTCCTTGAAGGGGACATACCAAATCTCCAATAAGAAAAGGGTTATCAACAACTAAATGGAACAAATAAAGTAAAATTATTTTAAAAAGCAAAGGCTCTTTGGATAACTTTGTAGGAGAATAGATTTCTCAAATTTTAAAGCACCATCAACTAAGAGAATGCATTTGATCAATTTTTTTTCAGATAGAAGTACCAGAAAACCTTTCGTATTAAGTAATTATTAGCAAATTACTTCAAAAGATTTGAGTAGGAATGGGCTCACCAATTCTATGTTTAGGATATATAATGAAAAGATCTTTAAATAAACCTGACAGACAACAACCTTACAAAACTGAAGGTATTACAATAATATATTTGTATTAAATGCTAACAAATGACGTATTCAGAATTTCTGATACATTATCTAGAATCAGAATCAGAATCAGAATGATCATCAGAATGGAGCTCATAAGGCCTATTCCTGTTAGTGTTAGCTTCAAGCGGAGGTAAGCCATCATCCTCTTCGTCTGAACCTGATTCCTCTTCACACTCCTCAGTTTGAGATTGTTGCAAATTGGAGATTAAATCAGAATTTGAATTTGATTTCATATTCGAATTGTTTTCCATGGATGAGTTCTTGAATACAGCTGGCCTACATTTCCAATAAAATGACAAACTTAGCATTTCAACACTCAACACATAACAAACGCAGTATTTTAGAGAGTTAAGGATTTACAATTCCTGCAGTTCATTGATGGTATTGTTCATACCAGTACCAATACCAGGCTTAGGAGTCTTGTATTAGGCCTATGATTGTGCAAGAATCCTAGTCAACCTTTTTAACAGTTTGGTATTGTTTCAAATAATGCAAAAATAATATTGAGGTTGAGATATCGATATAAGAAATGTTGGGTGTTTTTCAAAAACACAGCAGATGTTATGGTACTTTGCAATAACCTGAAATTAAGTCTAAATGAACCTCTAATTATCCAATTGAATTTTAGATTGAGCCAATTTTGTTGGGTAGAGAGTTCAGTGGTACCATACCACTCAGGAG
The DNA here is from genome assembly GCA_025461045.1 of Carex parvula. NCBI lineage: Eukaryota > Viridiplantae > Streptophyta > Magnoliopsida > Poales > Cyperaceae > Carex > Carex parvula. Next base: position 178,008 of record JAJGRW010000163.1, read on the forward strand.
ATTTCTCTAAGGCATGGATTTGGTCATGAAAGAGAACTTGAGAGACCACACATGCCACCTTACTTCCTGATTCGAGTGCTTCATCCCTGCCACTTGCATCTACAACCAAATAACTTCCTACATTTTCAAAAAGTAGAAACTTTATCCTTCATAAACCTCAAATCAACCATTTACGGAGGATAAGGTGAGAAAGGCTGTGTTTGGATCAGGGGCAGAGAAGGCACCTGGTGGTTCTGATGGATTCCCCTTTTTTATTTTATCAAGAGTTCTGGGTTAGTTTGAAAAGTGATCTGATACAGATTTCATGAATTCTTTAATGAAAATCTGGATGTGAGTAAACTGAATTTTTCGATCATTTGTTTAATACCTAAAGTACATGATGATAAGTTGGCTAACAACACAGACCAATTAGTTTACTTAATGCCAGTATTACATAGGATCATTCATTCATCTCAAACAGACTTCATAAAAAGTCAGATACATCCTAGATAGTGTTGTTAATGCTAAATTGCTAATGAGATATTATGTTATCTTACACACAGAAAAGAAAAAAGGTATTCTTATTAAGAAAGGTGGTGCTCCGTGTTTCACTTTTGTTAAAAAAAATAAAATAAGTAAACCTCAAATCAACTATAAGATGCAGCAGTATGGTACTACTGTGTTCATAAAACCAAGAAAAATTAAAGAAAAAATGCTGTTTTGATTTACATCTACATTTTATATATGAATAGTACCTCTTTTGATCCAAAAGCTCTTCTGAAACTTTGCTGGAAAGAAGGCTAGGGATTTGACCCCCACTGGATCCAAAACCTAAAAAATCATAGATGAAACATAAAAAAACTGGCAAGTACTAAAGGATTTGAACATTTGATAGAAAGAAAGCAGGAATTGCTTCCAGAAAAAGGTTTTTTCGAAGTTATTAGGTTTTGGGGGACAACTATTTATGGGCCTTGTTTCTAACCAACAAGAGTACATACCAAAATAATTTTTTCAATTGATGTTTAATAATTATAGTAAATTGAACTGAAAAATCAAACTAAAACAATGTGCCACCCAAAGGATTAAACAGAATCATGAGCTGAGACATAAATCCTTCCAGCAATCCTAAATAATAGTACTACATAACCCTACATGAAACTAGTACCAGTATCACAATAGTATAATCCTTGTTGTCAGAGTTGGTACCTCAATTAAATTGGAGCCTCTCAAGGAAACCACTTGCATGATGCTCTCTCCTTCTTTTAGAGAGAGAAATTTCTCTTCAGATGCCCTTTTAAGGTTCTTCCTCCCTGACTTCATTGTCTCAATTGACAGAAACTAAAACACTCAGGTTTCCAACAGGAGATTGATTGAGGCGTTTAGAGAAGATCTCAGGCAAAAGAGAGTAAGAGTAGAATGTCAAGCACGATGAGGAAACCCTAAAGTTGACGGAGAGAGAGAGAGACAACAGAGCACGAGCAAAACCCTATGAGAGACCGGTCTAATTAACTGGAGAGAGATTGAGAGGAAGCGGTGCAGAGGCGAGGTGATCTAACCGTCTAAGGGTAAAGATTTTAACGGAGCAGTTTTAGCTTCATGCGCTGCACATACTATAGATTCAAAACAGCGCAGCTTACAGGTCGTGTGCTGCATGAAGTTAAAACTGCTCTGTTAAAATCATTACCCGTGGTCTAGGAGGTGAATGGAGAGGAGAGTCCGGATCCCCTAAAGTAACCCAATTTTTTAGTTTTGACGTGTACGGTGCCTATTCGGTGGTAGCGCAGGGGGCAGTATTATTTGTGGAGTCCAGGTTCTTTAAGATTCGTGTTAGAGCACCTTGGACGGTTTGGATCAAAACTCAAAAATTGGGTTACTGCACTGGATCTGAATTCTGGAGAGGAAGGGTAAGGACCGAAGGAGAGAGAAGAAACGCTTCCTGAGCCTTTCAAGTTTCAATGATAACCTAAAAGAAACAATTTTATTATATCGGGCCGTTCTGAAACGGTAGCACCAAATTTGATGTATGCTTGTGCTTGGCCCGTTTTATCTCACAAACAGAACAAAACAGAAGGTTGGATACATGACATTTTTTGACAGAACTTCCCAGAACAAATTATAACGGGTAACAACTGAGGTATAAATGGGTTTATGAGCGGCTCGCTTTGCTTCACAGAAAAAGTATTGCCGCGTTTAATCCGGGAGAATATGCTTTGGGATGATCTGTAACTTCCCTCTGTGCAGCATCGGTGTAGAAACACTTAATATAGCATTAGTGATATGTTTGAGATTCGGAAACAATTCAGCTACAAAATATAGTTGTCCCAAAATGAGGCTTTCTTTGGTGGGAAATGAAAGAAATATTAAGAGCGTGTAACTAAAAGAAGATGCTTCCAAGCATAAATTTTGCTTAGATAAATGATATTATATCCATTTACGCAATCTTGGTTGTCGTGTCATATCATATCTCAATATATATTCCACATTGGGTTGTTCAACTGTCGTTCAAACTGACCAATTTTGTACAACACTAGCTTTTACATAATTTAGCATGAGCAATTCACATATATTAAACTGCATCCCAATAATCATTTATTCAAATTCAAAATACACTATAGATGTTTAATTAGCAACATTTATAAAGCAAAATATATACATTTTCCAAATTAAATTTTATAATCTCAATCAATTAACCCAAATTATTTCCATCTCCCTCTGCTTCAAAACAGGGACATAAAAGCAAAAAAAAACTCAATATTTCCTTTCCTAATAAAATAATACCATTGGTAAACTACTTGTGAGCCGAGATCGTTCAATTGTACAAATGTCCCTTTCGTAATTAAAATATTGCTGTATTGGCAATTGGGAACTATATATAGGAAACTTGCATAGCAGTGTGCTAGCACAAAAGTGAAAAAATTCTCTCTTTCATTACCTATATATTTTAGATCTCTCTCCAACATGATACTCCATTGAACTGCCAAGTTACATTGTCCCAATTTATTGGGAAAATATTGGGGACCAATTTTGCAACTTAATTAATATCTCACCAAACAAAATTTGAAAAACATAACCAAGAGGAGGTAACATTAAAGAAAGGCGCATATCATATCTGATGGATTTGCTTTTGTTAACAGTATGTGGAAACCTCAATGGATGAATTCCAAAACTATGGTTTGTCTTAATATATAAGGGGGAATTTCATGTATATCCCTTAAAAGTTTCAATATTACGTATTTATCCCTCCAAAATCAGTAATTACATATTTATCCTTGAAAATTGTAAAAACTTACATATTTGTTCAATCCATCATATTTAACATTATTTTTTTATTTATTTCCATTTTATCCTTCTTCTATTTTCCTTTCTAAAGCTGGTGTGTTGGAACCATTTTACCCGATAATGTTACTAAAAAAATCCTCAATTGAAAGATCCCATTTTACACTTTTCTTGTGTTGGTTCCTTCTTCTTCTTCTTTTTTCAAAGTTGACAACAACTGTCAATGAATTTGAAAAATTGGTTATTGTCACATCAATTTCTAAAAACCTGGCAGAAGTATTTACTTAGCAAAACCAGGAGAATATAGATTGGCTTCAGACTCCTAATTTCCAAAAACACTATTGCAGTATCTGATGTCATGTCGGAGAGGGGGGCGATTTAACATCCGATGCCATATCGGAGAGGGGCGAGACGATGACAGAAAAATTAAAGCAACCAGGGGTCGGAGAAATCTGTGAGAGGGGAGGTGACGAGGGAAGGCGGGAAGAAATTTGTAATTTGGCGCGTTTGGAGAGAGATGCGGAAGGTTTGGTGCCTTGGAGAGAACTCAGATGGAGAACTCAACATACTAAAAGAGAGAAACGAAGGAAGAGTATATTGATCAACGTATTATTAATTAATATTGTAAAATGAATTTTAAAATTTTAAAAAATATTATTTAATTATTTTTGGAAATATTTGATATATTATAGAGTTAGATTGGACAACTATGTGAGTTTTTATAATTTTCAAGAATAAATATATAATTGCTGATTTTAGAGAGATAAATACGTAATATTGAAACTTTTGATAGATATACATGAAAATTCCCCCTATATAAACATCTCATTATCTCACCAAAACATTAACCAATCAGTGATTGATTCTTAAAAGTTAAAACAATGAACATACGCTACTCAGCATCACATCTGAGCATGCTTAAAGGTTAGATAACCTATACTAATTAATGGGGGGGGAGAAGAGGGTCCCATTATATCCGATCTGGATCGTCCGATCTGCGTCGCGATTCGTGCATACATTTGAAATTATAAACTGTTAAACCGGACGCACGAATCTCACCCATACAATCCCTTTCCTCATCTCATCTCACCAAAACAAATCATATATATCAGAAGCATAAGTCAATTCAAGTACATTTTTTTTTTATAAAACCATATTCCAAAGTAAACTCTAGCATTAGTCCATGTGTTCCCTTGCGGTTGTTACCACAAAGAAGGAAAATGGTTAATGTGCAATTATATAGCACAAATAACATGTACTGAAAGACCAGACAAAACTTCTCAGTAAAAGATCACACACTGCAAGTTTGTTAGTATATCTTTGCATAATTACTTGAACGGAAATAAACTTAACAAAATAAATCATACAGAAAAGAAAAACACAACACAAATTTATTCTCTAAATTACAATACATCACATACCCTCTTCTTTTAAATGATCTTGAATATATGAGTACATAATTGTTATCTTAATTTAACCCGAAGCCGAATAAAACCGGATGCTGCTCTCTCAGTTAGCCACTGCCTCGACACTTTCAGCTTTCACTTCATCGGCAAAGGCCGAAGCCGGGAATGAGCGTCCAATCCCAACCGCAGACTTGAAGTAAATCTTCTCCTTCTCTTCGACACTCATCTCCACAATTGGCACCCAAAGAAGCATCTGCCTGCTCTTGACACCTGTCATCTTCTTCATCTTCCCGTTCTCCACATAAGCCGTCACCTCAATGTCGTACCTAACCTTGGTGTTGGTCCCCTTGAAGAAGTGCTCATATGGCACCTTTTGCTTCATCCAGACGTACCCGGTTTCTCTCACAAGACCGGCTTCGTCTAGGTTTTTCAAAGGCATGACACCTTCAGGGAAACCAAGTGCCTTTAGAAGTTCCATGGAGTGGTTGTAGCACTCTTCAGCGCCATAGATGATCTCAGCACCGGCACGGATGTCCTTCTCGGTGGTGGCAGCTGCAAGGGAACCCATGAGCTGGTATTGCTAGAATTGAGTTTGAAAATTGGTTTTAGAAAAATTGATGTGCTTGAATTGTGCTTGTGATGATATGAATTGTGGTGGTGAGATTGGATCAGGATTTAAAGGGGTTTTATTGAGCAAAGATAGTAAGTTGGTGGTGGGGCGTTGAGCTAATGCATTAGTATAGGTTAGCTAATTAACTTATATAGTCAGGTGTGATGCTGACAGGAAACGATAACCACCAAACTTAATAAAAATTTCACATATTCACACACAATAACCACCAAACCATTTGTTTGCTGAAGGAATCATATGTTGTTCAAATAAAAACTAACATATTCTAACTAAAAACAGTAAGATAAAAATAAAATGATTTTTTTTTAATTAAAACTAACAATATCTATATTATTTCTGTAATGATATTATTGGAGTTGTATACAAACAAAGTTTGCTTAAGAATAATAATGCAAATGGTCAGGTCGATAATTATTCAACTTTCTATAAATCGAAATCCAAAATTTATTTGTCAGATTAATGAAACACAATGCAAACCTAATTAATTAATTAATTTTAAATCCGTACATTTTCAAATTGGAACTATTGGATTTATTTTCCAAATTCTGTTGTTTATCATCAGTAAAGTTTCATTTTTTGTCAATCAGGGACGTTTGAATAAATAACATTTTGATTGGAGGATATTCATCAGCATTTAATCTGCATGTTTATCATCTGTTGTTAAATCTTCAAAATAGGTATAGATATTATACCGTGCTGAATAACATTTCAGCAAAAAAATTGGGTTATCATCGGTCTACACTTGATATGTAAGGTTATTTTTTTAAAAACGAAGTTATAATAATTCCCAAGTATATGCAAATGAGGATTGCACTAAATGAGAACAATTATTTCTTTTCCAACCAGAAATTTATGTATTAAATGAGAAAAATAATTTACCATAGATTCATTCTCCCTGCAGTTAACAGAAATTAGTTTTTTAATCACTGACTATATTCCATAGCTTACCAAACTGCAACAAACAGCTACCTATTCTTTCCTTATCCAAAGTTGTCTGGGAAAAATTTGCATCATTAGATAGACAAACTCATTAATTGTAGTGGTATATACAGTAAGGAACTCTTTGGATCTTTTCAAGAAATGAATGTAGAGAGGCTAATGCAATGCTGGTGTTCAACTCCATGCAACTTTTGGCCATCATGGTCTATGTATAAACTTTGGAAATGTTAGAGTTGTTTAGAATTTATGAAGTTAACTTTGTAAGCCTTACCAATCGCAACATACTTTACTGAAATCTACGAGTAAAGTGAAATTATTAGCCAAAAATCATCCGAATATCCATCTGAGGCCAAATAAATCCATGATAGAAGCAGTCTACACTGGTAATAACTAGTTAGAAGTGCAATTCCTGTGATTAAAAAATACAATTTGAGCAATCATTTGCTACAAAGCATTAAGGGTCCTAACACTAGAAACTTCCAATTCAAACTTGCACATATCAAAATTTTCAAATATCAAATCTCGGGGAAGATCTACCTTCAGTGATCTCTGCACCAGTTTCTCCATTTTCTTTTACACATCCAGATCTCGGCCTAGCATTAGCATCCTTCTCTTCCTCTTTCACTTAATTTTAAGTAACTCCCTCATGGTAAAGTCTGATCAAACTCAGTAAAAAAAAGAATTTAAATCACCTACGAGAAAATTATTGGAGTGTCCCCAGATTAAAAACTCTCAACACTGAAACTTCACGAAAGAACTTCGCTGAACAAAACAGAAATACAAAATCTTGTTGCAAAAAACATGCATAATACATCCTACCAAGCAGCGTAATAACCCGAAAAAGTATACATCAAGTTAAAAAGAGGAAACGAAAAAAGAAAAAGAAAGTTGGAGAGGGACCCATTTCATTCAATACGGTCATGCAACGTGACGACCAAATCATGTGCATCATCTAGAAGCTTCCATACATCAAGCTGGCCTGCCATGCTGTTACACTCCCTTATGATCTCATCCATACCACTATAACTCTCTATTATCACCTTTCTCTTTTGCAAGACTGAGGCTGCAATTGCATACAGCAACAGATCATCAGTTGGTGGTGCATCCAACCGAATAGGACCCCATGCGGACCCCCCTATCCCAGCCCGGCGAGCAGTCTGGTCGGCCCACATAACCTCCCATAGAGAAACCGTCTGTTCAAAAGTGAGCTCTCTCCTAAACATGACAACAACCATTCGGTATACAAAGAAGCAATCTTCGACTTCAAGTTTCTCCAAATGACTAAACAAACGCTGATCCTTGCACTTAATAATCTTAGACACCAAGTTAAGTTGCCTTCTGATACCGACCTCATCTAACCTAAAATTATGACGTGCTTTCTTCATAAACCCAACAAAGCACCAAAACGCCTCATAATCTGCTTCAATAACTGAGATTATAGGAGCCAGAAGGTCACTCATGCCCTGGCAATAGCCTATCTCAGGATCATGTATAGCATATGCCTCCAAAATTGCTACTAGCCGTGAGGCATGGTAGATGCGGTACGGTTCCAAGTGGTCATAGTCTTGCAAACCAACAGTATCAGCCAATTGAACTGCTGTCTCTTTAGATACAGCAGCTTGGGTTGGGGAAAAAGGAATCCACTCGGCATTGGCCCGGAGTGCGTCAAGACGAATTATGCGTTGCCATGTAGCAAAATCCTCATTGGTTTTGCACGGTCGAGCAGCTTGTTCTTTTGCAGCTGTGTTGTTGAGTTGACTTTCCACATTTTTTGGTACTTTGTCAGTTGATGATTCACAATCAGATGAGTCTACAAGGGTTAAATCACTCTTATCTTCCTCTGTATCAGGTAAATCTAATGTAGGTTTCTCATCAAGCATTTCTTTATCAGAAGTATTATTGTGAGCAGCATCAGTGTCGATTGGCAGCTCGGGAGTGGCTGGATCAAGGTGTGCTTGTTCCCTTGAGAGAGAACCAGTTGTTGTTGGGATATCTTCTGTGATAATTGACTCTTCACCTTCAGTGGAATCAGAATTAGGTGCATTTTCGATCTGAGAAATATCGACTCCTTTTCTTCCTTGATTTTAAAAACAGAGACCTCAAGGCACTGTTTTCTTAGTTTCAAATATTCTTCCCTGCACAAGATTATGTCCATTAGCAATGATACATACAGAAATAATGTATGATAGTTCATAAATAAAGCACCCCACTAATATAATAATAAAATAAAACAATTAAGGGACCAAAGAGGAAAAAATATGCACAAAAGGGAAAATGAATATGCCTCGAATGTTGCTTTAATGTAAGTATAATGACTACACACATGAAGCAGAATTTGTATATGATACCTGTTCTTCTTTCTGACATCATTTCTGTCATCCTCAGAACTTTGGAGGTCATAGCTGCAAAAAGTTGAAAGCATATCACTCAGACTGCTCAACAAAAAATACTTGCTCTTATATGCAACTTGACTCTGAAATTCATACATGTGAGATTCCATTTATTTTACCTTGCCTACTACCAATAATAGATAAATAGGCAGAAGGCATCAACTCCACCCCATTTATTTAATATTACCATTAAAATTTGCTTTTTATCTAAAAGTCTGAAGCAACTGACTATGTAAGACAAACAGAGATGAAATCATAATAAAATAAAACTCACACTCCAAGGAGGAAAGGCCAAACTTCCGCTCTGATCTCCATATCAACTCCCTGAATCATAAACAAAAAAAAACTAGGATAAATGCTGTTTTACGTGACAATTCCACAAATATCAACTGCAAAAATTGGTATAGCAAAAGATCCATACTATTAGGAGAAAAAAAAATCAAGTAATGTAAAATCATACACAGCTTCGAGCTTTCTTCAGAAATTTGGTACCACCATCAGCCAGCCTCCCCTCTGTTGTGAAGAAGCTCTGCCATTCTTGTTTCGTCAGAGGATTCTTTCTTTTCCTCCCAGACCAAGGTGATTTAAGACCACCTCTACAGAAAGTCCCGAGGAAAATATGATGATATAATTGTTCTTTTTATACAGATTTACATTTGAAAAGTGAAATAGTTTTAGTTTGTGGTGCATTGGCGTTTCATGCCAATAACAAGTCAGGCTATATTCATCCAATATTAATCACTGCTAATTCATCCAAATTAAATTAAATTAATTATTTACAAAAAGCTTATTCCAATACTAATTCCTCGCCATTTCTACAAAAATCCACGGAACAAATCAATTCTGGATGCGTCTGCAACAAAGTGTTCCACACCTAACATAACCACCAGTTTTGGATCAGTACCAAGGGTTTAAGTACCTTTGTGCGGAGATGAGGATCGTGGCGGCCAACGCAAGACCGGCGACGGCGGTCACACCGACGGCGACGCCGGTGTGCCAGCGGCCGTTGCCGTTGGGCCCCCAAAGCCAGCCGTGGCCGCCGACCTGCGCTAGGAACTGACCCCAAGCCCACATCGATCGCACCGCCACAGTCGATCCCGGCTCCACCATTCCCCTTTGTTGTCAGATCTTTTATTTTGGTAAAGATCAAAATATTGATGCTTCTAGACTTCTAGTGACGGAAGAGGCGACTCTGACAAGCGGATTTGGAGAACCGTGAAACGGTGTAAGGTTGTAGAATCAGAAGAGATGGAGAAAACTAATAGCTAAAGCGAGTCCTCTTACTCTGCATTAAAGCACCGTTAGAGTTTAGCTCCAAACCGTCCGATCATAATTCGGGTCAATCCGGCCTCCGCCTTGAATGCTCGGACTCCCTATATGATTTGTGTAGATATGTAACGAACGGATCAGATCTATATTCAAACGGTGCGTTAATGCCGAGATTAATTCATTGCTAAACGGGCCTATTTAGTTGGGCTCGGTGCATTTCTTTTGTAACTTACAAATTGTAAGGAGGCCCAAAAGGTTGTTAAATTACAGCTGTAATTTTTTTGGATTGTCATAAGTTTGGTCCAATTTCCGGAGGTCCTTTTTGTTATTTCTCCTTTTTTTATTGATATTAAATTATTAATGGAAGAAGTTATCTCAGAAGTATTTTTTTATTTTAATTTAGTTTCTTTGTAAGAACATTTGATGCTCTTATTTTGAGAGAAGAAAATATTAATTCTTAAGAAAAATAAAAACATATCATTATTTATATTAATATCTGTGGTAATTGTTATTATTAACAACAATAATAGTAGTAGTAATAACAAAAAAAATTAAAAATAGCAACTATCATCATCATCATCATCATTGATGTGAAATATACTATATGATTTCATTATTATATCATAAATTTGAATTATAATATTAAAATTACTTAAAATTTAATTTTAATTATTATTCCAATACCTCATGTCTTTCATACCTCATCATACCTCAACATGATATTCATACTAAAATATGCTTGGGATGAAATTTATAATTTTTGCAATTTTTTTACTACTTTTTAAGATAGGTACAAAATCATTCTATCTGGATTGTTCAAAAACAATGATTTTCTGCCTATTTAAAAAAATAGTAAAATTTTTTTCCAAAAATTATAAAATTCCATCCTCAAACATATTTTAGTACAGATATCATATTGAACGATTTGGATCGACATATTGGACTTTGAAAATGAAGATATAAAATATGAGGTATGATGAGGTACGAAAAGCATGAGGTATTGGAACATATATTTTAAAATTAAAATACCAGCAACAGTGTCGATAATAAAGATGGTAACAATGATGGTAATTATTATTATGATCGTCACGATAATGATATGAATAACTACAATAAAAGTACTAATAATAACAATGTAGTTGATATTGATATTATTATTTTAATTGAATAAATAGTATAATTTCTATAAAAAATAATTGATTAAAAAATATAAATAAAAAATCAAATGTCATTTTGTAATATAAGATGGAAGGACTTTGATATTCTTTTGGGAAACCTCCTTTTCAACCTAAAAGTTTGTAAAAAAATCTTTCAACTTTACTTAGCCTTTTTTTAGTGGAGCAAAGCTAGTGTTTGTGCTTACCAGAAGGATTTAGTGAGCACAACTTCAAGTACCTATAAGATTGATTAATTCAAACAGTTGAAATCCAACTACTTCACAAGTAATGCGTGTACATACAAAATTTTAATTTTTTTTAATTCATTTAGTACAAAGTCAAGCGGCCAAAAAAATGATAAAAAATGAATGCATTATAATAACTTATAAAACTTCATTGTGAAAATTTGAAAATTTTACATGTACAAGCATTACTCGTGAAGTAGTTGGATATCAACAGTTTAACTTTGTCATTTGAAATCAATTCAATAAATTTTTAAAGTTATACTCACCTAACTCTCTTAGTGAGCACAATACGTACTACTGGCTTTGCTCCTTTCACTATATTCATTTGCTTTTGAAAAATTCCTTCTAGGAAATCTCTTCTTTCATTTTATTCGGGAAGAAACTTAAAATACTAAGCACCCCAAAATAATTATTACGGATAAAAAAATGAAAACATTTTACCTTAATTTTTATTGTTACACCTATTTCCTATGAATTGCTCAACCAAAAGTTCTTTTTATTTTTTAATTAATTAATAATCCGTAAGTATTTTCATTAATTAGAATAAAAACCGATTACACCCACCCATCAGTTCGTATCAGTACGTAAGCATACATATAACAATCATACTAGTACATAAAATATTACAATTGAACCTTCTTTTATAAAGCTAGACCAGAAAAAACAGAAAATATAATCCTTCTCTGATTGCAAAAAGATGAGCCTTCAGATCGTCATGCTCAGACTGGTAGATAGCGATCTGCATGATTTTTTGTGCCTTTGCTCAGATTGATAGGCAGTGAGCCAGCATGGTTTTTTATCATTAGCACAAATAGTATTAGTTGGAGTCATTGCGAGCTAGAGGGATACAGGGGAGCCTTCTTGCTTAGAGATTTGTGCCTGATTTATTCATATTTAAACAACAAGACAGGAAAAGGTCGAAGAAGGGGAAGAAGAAGAGGAAGAAGATAGGAAGAAGGAAGAAGAAGAAGAAGGGAGGAAGGAGGAAAGGAGACAACATCAGCGTATCTCGTCATCATCAATCATACCACATACCTTATTTATATGTAAATATAGTAGAGACTACGGAAGATGTGGAGCGAATTCACATAATTTCTATTTAAATCTGGAGAGTCGAGACGGAACGAAGAGCAGTGGCCATATCCGTTAGACGGAAGGACTTGCTCGATTGGAGTGAGGCGAGATGGACCGGAGAACGGTAGCCAGATCCATTGAATGAAAGCACCTGCTAAGATAGAGTGAGGCGGACGCGGAATGACAAACAATAACTGAATCTGTTAGACGGAAACATCTGTTCAGATGAAGTGAGACAAGATGTACCGAGCGGAGGAGGGGTGGAGGGGGCAGGGCATGACGGAGGAGCCGAGAGAGTGGCGATTAAATTAGGATACTAGGATGTCGACGAGATGGATACTAGGATGGATCATAAACTGGAGTAGAACTGTAGAAGCACGCTAAGCAAAAAAATGCATACAATTTTTTTCTTTAAAAAAAATAATGTTACAACTGTTCAACACTGTATAGATTATAATTATTTTCAAAATAATTTAAATAAAAATTTAAAATAGAAACTTATAGATATATTATATTATTGGACATATAGATAGGTTATTAATCAGATTTCATACAATTTAAGTATTATTTTGATGAAGTATAAATCACCATTAGGAACCGTTTATTTAAAATAACTTGATACGCAATAAAACATACAATAAATTTCATCTTATATTAAAGAATAATATGTGGATAATACAAATCATGTATATAATATTAAATTTTAAATTTTTATTTATTTTAAAGATTATCAAAATTATAAAAAAAAAACTGTGAAGTGATCGCTGCATACATCAATGAATTTTCTACAGGATATCTCATATCTGAATTCCTCGTATAGCCAAACAATATTTCTGTACAATATATTCTGAACCTTTACAGTTTAATAATCAATACAAATCTAAAATATCTCAAAGACGAAATTCGAACATGCATGCTTAATATTTACAGTTCTTACAAGGTAATTTCGAAAAAAAAAAAATGAAATTTTAGGCGCTTGTCAGGACTCTTCTTTTCTAGCATCTTTTTCAGGTCTCACATTTCAATTTTAACCTTTTTCTTTTTCATATCACAACTTCTGATTTTGAAAGGGTTCTTCCAAAAGGTGCTAGGTCGTCTCTTCCCCGCTTCCCCCCATTTCTCCTCTTCCATCTCCCTCCATTTTTTCACCTAGGGTTTGCATCTATCTCTTCGCTTCTCTCTGGGTCAACTGGTTGGATTTCTCTCCGTGCCTCGATAGCTCTCTCCCAGATCGCTTCGTCTCTATCTGTTGTCGCCTCTCGTGGTAAGATTTTCTCCTTTTACACTTATGTTTATTCTTTTGATTGACTTGGAACTGATTGATGTGTACCCTCTTCTTTTCTTGAGTGAATTGTATCAATATTATTGGGTATAGAGTGGAATTTGGAAAATCTGGTGAACTAGCCTTTTTCATCCCGTACTTGTGCAATATGCATGACCAGATTAGAAGTAGATCCGCTTATTTATTATTATTTTTTGCAAGTGCTAGTTCTTGCAATCTGTGTAGGTAATTTGTTGCATAAGCGTCGTTTCTTGTGGAGTTGTGGTAAGTTTAATAATTCTTTATTAAGCGTATTTAATATGAGAATTGGGTATCCTAGTTTTCCATTTCTGTAAAAGTATTGTTTGAAGTTACTATTTGGTCAAATTGGGGTCATAGACATGTATGCTTGACTAAAAAACTAATTCATGTGTTGCAATCATTGTGTTTTTCCTTGTAATTGGTTCAACCTTGGTTTCCTGCTTTGTCTTAGTTAAGTGCATTTTCAACCTCTTACCACTACAATCTTGATGTTGATTCTTTGCCACTGGATTACAATTTTTCTCTTTGTATTCAATTTCTGTCAAGTTCTTGTAGTTGGGCAAACTTGGATCTCTTTCTTGTCAGTACAGTAATTGTAATTTTTTTTCTTCATCTCAATAATAAAATAAATTCAGTATGTTAACATGCTAGTAGTTCATTATATACAAAATTTCCTTGTTTTGAAGTCTCTAAATTGGTACGCCTCGAGTAATCCTCTTGGTTTTATTTAATGCCCTTTTCCTTCCCATGCATTGTAATGAACTTAAATTCTACAGGTTAGTATATTAAAATTGATTAACTTAGATATTTCCAGGGGTCAGTTCTTTGCACCGGATTACAATTTTTTTGTATGCAATTTCTGTCTAGTTCTTGCAATTGGGCAAACTTGGATCTCTTTCTTGTCAGTACAGTAATTGTAAATTTTTTTATTCATCTCAATACTAGAATATATTCTGTATTTTGACATGCTAGGACTTCATTATATACAAAATTTCCATGTTTTGAAGTCTCTAACATTGGTATATCTCCACTCAGCCTCCTGGTTTCATTTAATGCCCTTTTCTTTCTCATGCATTGTACTGAACTTTAATTCTACAGTTTAGTCTAGTAAAAATGACGAATTTAGATATTTCCAGGGGTCAGACTAAAACAGCAGCAGCAATGTCAGCCTCAACTGCGGCAATCCCAATTTCAACCCCGAACAATCACCAACTGAGTCTTGACTCTAACTCCAATCTTGAGGCAAGAAAGCGCATCATTGCCATGACTAAGAAACCAGAAACATATGGGACCCCACAAACTGACAAGACAAGGGTGGTATCTGGACGTGATCTGAGCCACACGATCCGTGGTGAGTCTGTCATTGATCGTCAACGACTCATCAACTCTCCTGAATTGAACAAAGCAGATGTATTGCGGCGCAAGAAACCTTTGTCTAGACAAGGGAAATCCACATGGCAGATTGTCAGCAATTTGTTGGTCAAGGGTTGTGTCTTTGTCATGCTGATTTCTTGGCTTGGCAATGCTGCATGGAAGTTGAAGGAGGGGAAGCCTCTGTTAGGTGGGCCTGCCACCCCTGAAGAGCGTATTTCTCAAGTTGAGGCTTCTCTGAAGAAAACCACAAAAATGCTTCAAGTGCAAGTAGATCTTGTAAATAAGAAAATTGACACTGAGATTGAAAAAACCCAGAAAAATATTCTTAGTCAAGTACAAGAAACCAGTACTTCTTTACTATCTGAGATTAAGAAGCTTGAAGGACGTACTGACCGGCTGGACCAGATCATGAATGAGTTTACAGAGACAGATTTTGTTTCCCGAAAGGATTTTGAGGAATTTGTTGAAGAATTTAGAAACCACAAAGGCATGTCAGATTCACCTGACTTGAGCTTGAACAAGGTCTCGTTAGATGAAATGAGACTGTTTGCTAAGGAAATGGTAGAGAGGGAGGTTGAGAGGCATGCGGCAGATGGCTTGGGGATTGTTGATTACGCACTATGGTCAGGTGGGGCCCGTGTAGTGAAGCACTCTGAACCCTTTACTGCAGGAGGCAAGGCAGGCTTTTTTGGGACAAAGTGGAGGGGCAGTGTGCACTCCAATGCGCAGAAGGTGCTCGAGCCGAGTTTCGGTGAACCGGGTCAGTGTTTTGCACTTCAGGGGAGTAGCGGGTTTGTCGATATCAAGCTTAGATCCGGTATTGTGGTGCAAGCTGTGACCTTGGAGCATGTTGCTAAGGTAATCTTATGTCTGTTCAGGCCTTTTGCTTTTAATTTTTAAACACAAACAAATAAATAAAAGAAGACACTGTAGAAAACATTTCTTTCATTTGCAATTGACATCTAAATAAAAGAAGACAATTTAGAATAACATTTATTGTGTTTAATATTGATATCTAATTTGTGTTTAATTTTCTGCTAAAAACACCTAATTGTTGCACTGAGGTCATATCAAGCATATGATGACCAAATTGTACCCAACTCTTTTGCATTAATATTAACAAATCTGGTTGCAACTCTCTTTTTGTATCTGAGACCATGCCCTAGGCATCTGATTGGTTTCGTATTTGGTCTGTTCTAAATGTAAAATCTAAATACTTAAGTTGGGGCAATTTTTAGTTATGCAGTCAAATGTAAAATCTAAACATTGTTTAGGTTTTGTTAGCAAGATCTCTTATTTTTTTGGTGTTGGTTGCAAACATGGGAAATGCTCCATGTTATTTGCAAACGACTAAATACTAAAATCAGAATCTCAGTAGAGTACCAGTGATAAATTTTTTTTGAGATATTTTGGGTTGCAATTTCAAACCTCTGTAGGATACTTTTAAATCTGGTACTTGAACCCAGTACTGGTAATGTATTTCTCTCTGGTTTGTACTAATAGTTATGTAGTCAAAAGTATAGTGACACAAAGTAAACATTGTTTAGGTTTTGGGAGCGAGTTCTCTTATTTTTTTTTGGTGTTGGTTGCAAATATGAGAAATGCTCGTTATTTGCAAACGACTAACTACTAAAATTAGATCCTCAGTAGAGTACCGGTGATAATTTTTGAGATATTTTGGGTTGCAATCTGAAAACTCTGTAAGATACATTTACATCTGGTACTTTACCAGTACTGGTAATGTAATTTCTCTTGTTTATACCGTAAGTTTGTACCAGCTCTTACTGCATAAACATATATACAAAATGAGATTTTTTTGTACTAAAAATGCTTTGCAATACAGAGTGTGGCCTATGACCGTTCTAGCGCACCAAAAGATTGCCAGGTGATTGGTTGGTATGATGGTCCTGATGATGATGCATCCATGCGGGCCCAGCGCATAATGCACCTGGTTGACTTCACCTACGACCTTGACAAACCCAATGCTCAGACCTTCACTGTTGACACGAGCAACACAGATCAGCAGCTGGTGAACATGGTGCGGCTCTCTTGCTCCTCCAATCATGGCAGCTCCACGCTCACCTGCCTGTACCGCTTCCGGGTTCACGGGTTTGAACCTGGTTCCCCTAGCGCCATCACCCTCCAGACTTAACTGATGCAGGGACTAGGAAGAATATGATTCTTCATTCTATTGGAGTTGGTCGTAATGGTAATTTCTCTGGGTACATGTGCTTGAGCAGTCTTTGTTAGCTTTTCTTTTCTTTTGTTTGTTTTTTTTTTCTTTTTCTGAATTTGTATTGTGTAGGGATGATTAGGATATTTTATTGTTGTTATGCTTTAGTTTTTTGTTTTCCAATTTTATTGCACAGTGGATGGCTGGAGGCTAGAGGTGAAAGGCTGGTAATGACTTTTGATTAGTTGAATGAATGTCTTTTAGGCATGTATGCAGTGTTAAATTGTTCTGCAGTGAGAGAACTTGTAACTTTTGGGGATGTTACCAGACAATTTTTTGTGCATTTCTCCTAGGATACTGATATATATTTTTGTTTTTTTTTGTTTCAGCTGATTATTTTGCTTCCTATTGGCTGTATCTTCATATATTTTATATTTTGAGCTGTGCGCTTTAGCTTGGGAGTTATGATTCCCAATGTAATTGTCTGCTGGTAATTGTCTGTCTTATTTATACTAAGGTTTATATATGCTGGGCTGGTTTGATTGATACTGTTAATGTTAAAATGTAACTATTGCATAGGGCTGGTACGGTATCAAATTATGAACTCTAGTCGCTAGGTTTTAATGTGTAAAACAATTGGGCTTGGATTGGGCCTGCTCATGGGCTGTATATAAATGAAAATCCTTTGCCAGAATTTTATATCTGGTTAGCCGTGCTTGGGATTAATTAATTTGTAATCTTTTTTAACACGTGCTCATTTTAGTCTTCGCTCTGATCTGCATGTCGGTTTGTGATAATTAATTGCTAAGAGGTCTTGAACTATAGTTGATTTACTATAATTTTTGTTACAGTCATTATCTGAAAAAATTGCACGATCTATAAAATTTGTCCATTTATCCAACATGCAATTCATGCATTATTTTGAACTTTAAAACTAATTCAGCCGGCATATATGAAATTAATACGAGGAGGGATCAAGTTACAACAAAGTTACAATAATTATTTTTTTTCATTTTCAAAGTTCAAATAGTTGATTCAAACCGTTCAACATGATTATCTAAATAAAATGTGCTTGCAGATCAAATTTTACATTTTTTTTTGAATTTGTTTACTATTTATTAAGACGGGTACAAAATTCAATGGTCTGAATATGACTATTTTTTGTAAAATACTTAATAAATAGTAAAAAAATTCAAAAAAAATGTAAAATTTGATCTGCAAGCACATTTTATTGTGGAGATCATGTTGAACGGTTTGGATCGACAATTTGGACTTTGAAAATGAAAAAATAGTTGTTGTAACTTTGTTGTAACTTGATCCCTCCTCAATTAATATATACTTTCTAGCATTAATTTGTTTATAAGTCCATATTTAAATAACTTCCAAAAGTAATGATCTCCGTGTGGAAGATCATATGTTTGAAATCCATATGAATAATCTATGTAAATATTTAAACAATTGGATAGCTTGATCCAACTTTACTAAAAAAAAATCAACTTAATTTATTTAAGAACTAATATTATAACAATTTAATAAATGATATTGATTGTTAATGATTAATTATTTCGATAAGAAAGGAGTGGTATTGCTTTTTTTTTTTTTTATTAATAAGTGTGTCTGAATCTATCCTTTTTTTTTTTTTAAACTTTCACAAAAACTGCGAAGTCGTGAGGGAGAATCGAAATCTCGACCTTTGGGTAACCAGCAATCTTAGGACTTTTTTTTCTAACCAACTGTACTACCTCTCTTTCTCTTGTGCCTAAATCTATCTCTTAGTCTAGACGTCTCTCTCTCACTCACTCACACACTGCAAACACACACATACATGTGTTGGTTATTCATGGACAAGCTATGGATGGTCATTCCAGATCTTGGGATATCATTTTGCAATTAACTAAAAAAGAAATTTAGAAAACAGAGTCTACACTCAATACTACATATCTCGGATAGAATTACAATTGAGAGGTACAGCCTTTGACTGAAGAAACCTCGAGTAGAATATAAAACACTCAATCATACATTTTAGACTGCATGTCTGAAGTGGCTTTTGCAAGAAAAAATTAAAAAAAAAACACATATATTGGAGAAACTTGCAACCTACTCTCTCAGAGCAGAGGAGACAAATTATGGTTAGTGTTCTAGTTGAAACAAAAGAGATGATAATCTCTGTCTTTATCTCAGGACAATAGCAAGGCACAACCTAGTAAAGAATGATTTATTATTTGGATTCTTTTCAACATAGCCCTCCAATCCTATGTAATTCATAAAGACTATAGTTTCGGTACACAATTGTGACAAAAGAGAAGGCAATTAACAAGTATGGGAGAATCTTCCGAGCACCTGATCAATTACTTAACTGTGAATTAAAATTAATAAACGTTTGCAAATGGAGGTAACAGCTTTTTCTTCCCTCGTGTAAATTGAAATTACAAAAATCTAATTTTTTTCCAACAACCCAACTTCTTTGAAGTCAACTATCCTGTCAATTTTTTTTAATTATTTAAACCATAATAGATCTGTAGGTCCAACACGGCAACACTGTATCTATTTCTACGATTTGGTTCATACACAGTGGCCAATATATATATACAGAGAGAGGAGGATAATATCAAAAAGTTTTTTTCTAGCTCCTAGTGCTACCAAGTGGTTTTCCGATTTTTCAAAGTTCAAACAATCGATTCAAACAGTTAGATGTTCAATCTATATTAAAATGTGCTTGGAGACCAAATTTTATATTTTTTGAAACTTTTTTACTATTTATTAAGATGGTTTGAAAATCGCTGTTTTGAAGTTTTTTTCAGCACCATTGAAAGAATTCACATCACCTAAGGTTACTTGACTCAAGCAAATTACGATCGGACGACCCATTTAATATGACACGAATCTCAAACAGCCCCCTACGGTCTCAATAAGCACCGGATTTGAGTTTGGCCCATATAGAATTAATCTGGACTGGTCGTTGTAATTTGCTTGAGTCAGGTACCTTGGGAGGATATCGGTCCCCATTGAAAACAGCGATTTTCAAACCATCTTAATAAATAGTAAAAAATTTCAAAAAAATGTAAAATTTGGTCTCCAAGCACATTTTAATATAGATTGAATATCTAACGGTTTGGATTGACTATTTGAACTTTGGAAATCGGAAAAACACTTGGTAGCACCGGGGGCTAGGAACAAAAGTTTTGAATTAGCCACTCTCTCTCTCTCTCTTTATATATATATATGTTGGCTAAGATCAAAGTGGTATGACCAAGGCTTTGGTACTACCAATTCTTTTTTGCGATTTTCAAAGTTCAAATAGTTAATCTGAAATGCTCAACGTATTCTCCATATTCAAATGTACTTGGAGACCAAAGTTTACATTTTTTGGAATGTTTTTACTATTTTTATGAATTATTGAAAATCACTGTTTTTTCAGATTTTATTTATTTATTTTTTATTATGAAAAACAATGATTTTCAAAAATCCATAAAAATAGTAAAAAAATTCAAAAAAATATAAAATTGGTCTCCAAGCATATTTTTATATGGAGAACACATTGTGCACTTCAGATCAACTATTTGAACTTTAAAATTGCAAAAACTAATTGGTATCACTAAGACCTTGGTCATACCACTTTGATCTTAGCCAACCTCTCTCTCTATATATATCCAAAAAGGTAACAACAATCTGACACTAAAAAAAAGAAAAAAAATTTGGCACTATTCGCGAAGATAAAAGTGTTTTTTACCAGAAAGATATTTCTGTTAGTAATAGCGATACCTTCAGAAATATCAATTTCTGTCGGTGTACCTTCGGTAATAGTCACTTTTTTATCCGTGATAAATTCTTGTAATAAAGGAAGCTTGACTACCAATGTTTATTGTAGATAACTGCAGAATAATTAATCACCAATTTACACGGCTTTGTACTTTTTTTTTAAAATGTGTTTGGATATGTAATTATGTATGCATACGAGTATACGACTGTCTCCATAAAATATTTGGGATAATACACAGCTTTTGAATCATCATTGACTAGAAAACAAACTATTATTTTCCTCGAAAGTCGAAACCAATGTTCATATTTTTGTGAACTAAGAGTAATATTGGTTCCAATAACTTAGAGCATCTCCAATCCAGTAATCTGTAAAAAAATAAAAATAGCTATAAAACACTATTTAAAAAATTAAGTTCCTTTTAATTTCTTAACCTCTCCATCTCAGAAATTGGATCAGAGCCAATAGGAAAGAGAACAAAGGAGTCAGAGCCAATAGGAAAGAGAGAGAGTATTAGTATGTCCAAAAGAAATCGTTTGCTTTATAAGCAAATTTGTTTTTTTAGAAATTGGCCTACAACCCAACAATTACATTAGCAATTGACACATCAGATTAGCAATTTAAAAACAATTACCATTGTAGATGCTCTTATAAGTGCAGAATTTGATTATAGAATAACTCTCCAATATGTTTGAATATTTATTTTTATTTTGTTACATGCTCATTATGAATAATACCATTATCCTCATAGTAACTACAAACATGACTTTTCATACACCTAAACATACTAATTATTACTTAAATCATAAACAAACCGAAGTGCATAACTCGCACAAACCTAATATAATTTAGAGGATCTAAATAATTAATTTACCTTGAAGCAAAAATACATTTTTTCTATTTAACCACAATAATTACGTTTAAACCCTATGAAATTTCACTCATTAACTAAATAATTTAATAAATTCTAATTTATTTTGTGGAAATTTCATGCATACCCCTCTAAAACCTTGAAATTATGTATTTCACACTCTAAAATTCATAATATCATATCTCCCCTTCTAAATTTAAACCTTCTATATTTAAAAAACTTACTCAATTTATTGTCTTTTTCTTCGCCATCATTGATCCCCATTTTACCTCACCTAACTCCAATACATCCTGTTATTGAAAAATTAGCTAACTCTTCAATAATCTTTTAAGAATTTCTTTTAATTATAATTTTTTTCTTTTTACATTCTCATCCTAATGTAAACCATATATGTAGATCAGTAATAACCTTTATATAGATCTGACGCACCACTTATCATGGAATTCGGATCCCATGAAGTAATTCAATTTTTGAGTTTTAATCCAGATCGTCTGAGATGCTCTAACATGAATCTTAAAGGACCCAGACTCTTCAAATAATACTGCCCCTACACTATTCCCGAATAGGCACCGGACACATCTAAACTAAAAAATTGAGTTACTTTAGGGGATCCGGACCCCTTATCATGTGTTGAGAAAGAAAATTAATGAGGGTCATATGAGAGTTTAATTAGTCTATCTACTAATGATTTCTTAGTCATCATTGGCTGAATCAGAAAAGTAGAGAGCTACTTCAACACATGATAAGGGGTCCGTTTTGAGAACAGGCCTAGCTAGGCAGCAGTAGGATCCATCTCGATCCTCTCGTGTATTGGAGGGTTGTAATGGGTAATGGACGGTCTGGATTAATCTCAGCCCAATCAAACTCAATCCGGTTTCTATGAAAGATATAAGGGGTCTGTTTTGAGATGCGTGTCAGGTTAAAAGAATGGTCCGGATATAGCTATTGTACCTCACATACAATAGCTAGGGAGACGAATTCGCAACAATAGCTTATAGCTAGGGAGACGTTATAAACAATTAATTGTCTATAAATATAACACTGTACTACAATGTAAAATCAGAATAGCAATAACAAAAAGTTTTATTCATCATTTCTTCTCTCAACTTCCATAAAATCAACATCATGATATCACTTAATTCACACAGACAAATTTAGGATCATTTTGCACAACCTTAATTAGATAACCTAACTAATTGTACTCATTAATATATCTTCAAAACATATATATACGTATAGACATTCAGTATAACCACCTCAAATTAAGACTGACACTCAGATTATTCGTATGTGTCGTTGCAAGACATGATTAGTGATAATTAGACCCAAATCATATTCAAATTTGTTTTTTTAACTACCACTAAACTCTAATTAATTAAGTTGCAGTACTATGCATGGAACGCCAATCTAGGGACGAATTAAGGAAATGAGGAAATATCATGGTACAATGACATTTATGAGTATATCATGTAATTCATTGTCTTGAAGACTATGCACTATATATGTTTCATGCATCAGAAAGATATACATTTGCTGGGAATGAAAGAAAAATGATCCTAGCTTAGGAGACAATCATCTGAAACAAATCCTACCAATCCATCAAAAAAAGATTCTATGTCCCATTCGCAATTTCTTTCAACCATGGAAGCATTTGCATAAATTTTTTCTAGGTTATTTGCATCAACTAAGCATGAGCTTTGGTTCAACTGTTGAGGCATAATATCCGGCATTTGATTGATACCGCTATCTTGTTCAATCGAACCAAATGAACTTGATTGTGAAGTTGGAGGAGATATTGTCTTGCGAAAATTGCATGTGTGCTTATTTGTGTATGTCACACGGAATGAAGGCGTGTCTCCATCGCTTGTTTGTTGCACTACCTTTTTGGCTGTGCATTTGTATTCTTCTTTATATGTGCATCTGAAGTAGCTCCTGTAAGTGTAGGAAGAAAAAATATGCATTTATATTTTCGTTGTTGTTACATTAACGGCATGCATATATATATATATAGTGCGGTAATGAAACAAGAAATAAAACCTAAATCAAATATCATGCACCAACCTTGAAAAATCAGTGCCGCTAATCTTCTTGTCACCATACTTTCTCCATTGATAGCCATCATCATATGGCATGCTTGTATTATTTATCCAGGAATTCTCTTCTACCCTGTAGTTCAGAAAAAAAAATTAATTATTACATACCATAAACAATAAATTATGGACTTATATGCATTAGTTTATCATAGGTCTATATTCTAGTTTCTAATGTTTGTTGAACAAGTGTCTCGTTCTTTTATAAATAAAGATGTTTGGATGTTTTGAAAACTGAGAATTGTTAAATTGATGTCTGATAACTGGATAATTTTAAAAAGGGAATGATTAAATTGCTGCCAAAAAGCTGCAAACAAAGTGTTGAGCTATTGTGAAATAATAATTGGAGTTTGGAGCATATATCTAATTAAATAGCATAGGAGAATAATTAATCATTTAATTGTACATACCTTCTTCTTTTGCCCCTTCCATTATCAATTCTCTGATTGGAATCATAAGAAACCACACTCTCATGGCTACTATAAGCCGGAGATCCCGACTCAAGCACTACAATCTCCGATTTAACCTCAACACTACCCACACCAGGCCTCATAATACAAAGTGCATAGTTTAAAGCTTGCAAAGCCTCTCTGAAAAGAGGCTCAGCCAACTCTTGTGTATGTACCGCTTCCTCTCCATTCCTCGATTTCAACCGGAGAAGACCATGCAATTGTTTGAGTATGTCATAACCTCTACCAACTTCTCTAATGGCTGCCCCTTGATCAAGGTAAGAGTTCTCCATAGATGCAAAAACCTATTGCTTGTTTGTTTCTTTGTTTATTTAGTTTGCTAGTGTTTTAATTAGAGTGAAGGTGAGGGCATTCTATAGGTTGTGGAATTTATATATAGCAGTTACTTGTCCTGAAAATAAGAAACGAAAACACTGGGACGACCTCCAGGTATTTTGCTCACGCGCTTATTGGTGACTTGCAATAATAGATCTTCTGTAATTTCTTACATGTATACCAACTACCAACATTTATAAAAGAGATGATTTTCATGTTGTGGATTCTTTTGGTTTTCATATCCTATAATATAAAAACAGCTAGGGATCTAAATATAATTTTATCATGTGTTAAGTTTTAAACAAAGGCTAATTAGGGAAAGATTTATAAAAAATGTATCAAAAACCTAGACCGGATACATATATCTTGTAGCAGAGTGGTGCCGCAGAAGATCTGCTAAGGGCAAGTGTTACTAGTGTTGACTGAAATTGGTTTCTCCAACAGACTACACTTTACTGTTTTTTTTAGGTGACATTATTTTTTGATGAAAAAAGTGTTGACCGGATACATATATTGAAATATTTCCTGACCCGAGGTCCTAGGACATATATTGAAAAATATCATCCAGCTGAACATGCAATTGCTTTCAAGTTTCAATATTCATTCTTTGTCAAAATTGCGAAATCTTGATTGACAAAAAATACAATATAAATATAAATTCAAAATAAAAATAAGAGATAATGTTTGATTTATCATGATTTGGATATTATTTCACTTGCGTAATTGATGATCAACTTATGCTGAATCTCTAAATGCCTTAAATCAAGAATATATTTAATTAACAATATATACAAGCATCACATGCGAGTATACAAAAGTTAAAGCAACAACCCCAAGATTCCTAAAGTCAAGACTAATACAATATACTTAAAATTAAATAAGTAAAAGGAAAAGTAAAGCAAAATTCTACCATAAATTGGTCCTGGCCCATTCTGTATGAAATTAATAATCATAGCGTGAAATATTATAGTTTTGTTTTATAATAAAAAAGTTAGAATAGAAATCGTTTGATTGTTCCTGTAGTGGTTAGTGGACCCCATGGCGGCGCTACGTAGTTCGTACATTAGACAAACATTCCAAAATATAAGCGTGCATAATATGTCAAATTGGCATTGTAACAATAATTTATATCAAAAGTTTGGTAACATATATGCATAGATACTCAAGCAAAACATTAGTTGAATTGTAAGCATCATCTTCATATAGGCAGAAGCTTAATTTGTCCTTTTATGTACTTAACTTTTATGTATGGTAAAATATACGAAATATGAAATTGCAAGTTGCAACTAATTAAGAAAATATTTTCATAATATATTGCACCATGACGAAAGCCCATTTCCTCATGTATAAACGACACAATTTGACTTTAATCACAAGTTATATAGCTGAAAACAAATAAAAAAAACATTTTTTCAACCTATATATTAATTCCGCGTAACCTTTATCGGCACCTGAATATTTATGGTCGCAAGTTGTTCGTATATTAATCAGTGTTCTAAATGGCGCGCTATAGCGGCGCTATAGCGCCGCTATAGCGTTTTTGGACCCCAAACGCTACGCTATGACATCAAAATGCGCTATTTGCGCTACGGCCGCTATAGCGACCGCTACAGCGCTATAGCGGTCCGCTATTCGCGCTATTTGCGCTATACAATATGGGTTTTTTTTTTAAAGCAATTTATATGGGTTTTAAATAAAGATAAAAAAAATCTCAAACCGAAATTGAATTTGTTGCTACTTGCTACAGATAAATCAATTTGAAATTGGGAATAGAAATTGAAATTTGAATAGAAAAAAAGTCCAAATCGAAAATAAAATTTGAATAGAAAAAAAAAATTATGTCATGAATCATGATGCTTAAGATATTTTTAATAGGAAAAATCGATAGTTTATGATATTACTATGGATATTTTGAACCGCAATTTGAACTTGTACTGGTTCAATATGAATATTATAATTTCTTAATTACTTTGGTGTTATTTATTGTTCTATGAGATTTTAGATAATGTTGATATTTAGTACAAATATTGAATATACGAAATGTAAAAAAAAAAACGCTATTTGGAATAGCTTCCGCTATAGCGACGCTATTCGCTATAGCTTTTTTTTTAGCCTTCCCGCTACGACGCTATAAACGCTATTTAGAACCTTGATATTAATTCACAAATGTTTATACGTAGTATACAAGGTTCTCATGATTTTTCCTTTTGTAAATAATCATAAAACTATTGAAATAAAATATTTTTTAAATAATTAAAAACAGAGCTTTTATTTCTTATAATTAAGATATAAATATTTTTATCATCAAATATAAGTACTTTTCGATCAAACATATATATCAATTAAGACATTATTTGAAATATTTTTATCATCTAATATTGTTCCTATATTTTGGACATTAACAATAAAGAAATTAATTTGATGCAACTTTATCGTCCATCAAACGACTTAAAATTCACAACTACTATTATTTAACCAGTTTAATTTGTTGGAATACCAAATGTGACAGGATCAATTGCACGAAATTTTTATTGTAACCAATTAACCAAACTAATCAAACCAATTAATAAAATCAGTTAATCAATTAATCTAACCAATCAATTAATCGAACCAATTAACCTAACTAATCAAACCAATTAATAAAATCAATTAATCAATTGACCAATCAAAATTAATCAAACCAATTAACCTAACTAATCAAACCAATTAATAAAATTAATTAATCAATTAATCAATTAACCAATCAATTAATCTAACCAATCAATTAATCAAACCAATTAACCTAACTAATCAAAGCACATTTCAATTTAACCCAATTTTTTTTCAAACTAATCAAAGCACATTCTAATTCAGATATGAAATTTCTAGGGTTTCATGATTTCCTCATTTCCTAAATTTTGAATTATCGAGTAGAGCAAGAAAGAGATTTACCTCAAAGATGTAGAGTCGTAAGAAGAGAGACTTGGTGGGAGAGAGAGAGAGACAGAGAGACAGACTTGGCGGAAGCGGCATCGGTCTACGGAGAATTGTCAGCAGTGGCAGCGGCAGTGGTCTACGGAGGGTCGGGCGGTAGCGTCGGCTTTTTTTTTTGGCTAAACCTAGCAAATGGCGGAGGTCGGGTGACAGAGAAGAAAGACTTGGCGGGTTTTTGAGGGGGCACCCTTCAACGACCGGGCCAAATCAGTCGCTGAAGAATATGAATGCCGGTCGCTGAAGGGTTCGTCGCCGAAACATAAATTTTTATTTTTTTATTTTTTTTATGGAGTCTTCAGCGACCGGCGACCGAATCGGTCGCTGATGCTGGTCGCTGAAGACCGGTTTTGTTGCAGTGAATAGAGTACATATCAAGTTTATAGTATACACAGTAGCATCATATTATCTGGAGTTTGACACACGTGCTATATATATATATAGAGTAGAACTAGGGTGTGATGTGCTCACCAAGCCATTTGGTGAGCACACCTCCAAAAACCGCATTTTCAAAGTTCAAATAGTCGATTCGAACCTTCCAACGTGTTCTTCATATTAAAATGTGCTTGGAGACCAAATTTTACATTTTTTGGAAATTTTTTACTATTTTTTTAGAATTTTTGAAAATCAGTGTTTTTTGAATTTTTTTTTATTTAATGAAAAGTGATGATTTTCAAAAATTCTGAAAAAATAGTAAAAAATTTCCAAAAAATGTAAAATTTGGTCTCCAAGCACATTTTAATATGAAGAACACGTTGGAAGGTTCGAATCGACTATTTGAACTTTAAAAATACGGTTTTTGAAGGTGTGCTCACCAAAGGGCTTGGTGAGCACATCACACCCTAGTTCTACTCATATATATATATATATATATATTAATACTCTAATATATATACTTATATCCATCCCGCGTTGGACAAAGAAAACGCGTTCCTTAATCCTTGAAAAGATTTGCCTTTTTTGCAGGGATGGCCCAATAAAATCTAGGGTGCTGATATTGACAACACTAATTCTTTTATTAACACAACACCTTCAAATATTTTCAATGTTTAGACAAATTTACCCTTCATTAATTATTTCCTTTTAAATTTAAATCTTTCACTTATATTGATGTCTATCAATATTTCCTTCTCTGTTCATTTTTCTTTTATAAAAGTATAAATTGTAGATGCATTACCATATATATGGTCTTATAGCAAAAGTAAAATGATTAACCAATAAATTCATTAGATAAAATATCATGTTTTGTATGTGACCTTCTATTCTGTTCTTTCTCCATAATTGAATTATTGAACTTCAATCCGTACAAAACAGAAATTATAATTTGTTTCTTTCAATTTTATTAAGTGCATAACTAGAAGAATAATTAAAATACCCTCAAACAATATAGTTGTGTAGTTTCGGATTGTCAAGTTTTTTGGTTAACTTAACTTCAAAATTTATCGGATTGACTTCAAACGACGAATTTAAAGTTCAAAACCGTTAAAATCGATGAACTTCAAGTGATATGATTACATGTCAAATTTTAAAATTTTCGGATTAATTTAGTATAAAGTCAAGCGGTAAAAAAACATGATTTATGAGTTAATTTTAATGTGTTCATTTTTTTACCGCTTGACTTTATACTAAATTAATTCATAAAATTGTAAATTAGATATGAGAACGCATCACTCATGAAGTAGATCATTTTTAACATTTTGAATTCATTGTTTAAAGTCAATCCATTAAATTCTGGAGTTAAACTTACCAAGAGATTTGGTGAAGATCACCTAGTTCTACTCAAAATACATATACTAAATTATTTATTAAATTTGTTAAAAAATAGAAAAAAAACAATATAATAAATTGGTTCATTCTCATGTCACTCAATGCTTGATTTTAGATTTTTTTCACTTATTTAGGTTTACAAAATAAGAAGAGAAGATTCACCGATTATAGAAATTAATTAAGTAATAAATGATTGTAACATATAAGTTACATAAAGAAAAGATATAACAGCTACAGTAATATTTACGAGGGGAATAAAATTGTCCATTCTACACATATATGAAAATGTTGTGTTAATAATATAAAAAGTGGTGTTAACATCATTGTCCTAAAATCTACGTCGCTACTCCCCTATTCATGCTCATAAAATAAAATAAGAATTATAATGCATTAATTAGTAGTATATATATATACATGTTCTAAACAATCGATCCGAACAGTTCAACATGTTCTAAACATTGAAATGTGCTTGGAGACCAAATTTTACATTTTTTGGAAATTTTTTACTATTTATTAAGCCACTTTGAAAATCGCTGATCCGACGGCGAACAGTAAAAAACAGTAAAATTTTCTGGACCACCGGATCAGAAACTTTCAAAGTGACTTAATAAATAGTAAAAAATTTCCAAAAAATGTAAAATTTGGTCTCCAAGCACATTTCAATGTTTAGAACATGTTGAACGGTTCGGATCGGTTGTTTGAATTTTCAAAATCCAAAAAGTAGTCTGAAGTAAACGGGGTGGTTTACTTGTACAAAGCACCGTAGCCTTACTCATATATATATATATAAAGTGGTGGAGCCAAATATATCAGAGAGAGCAGTTGCTTCTTTATCCAAAAAAAAAAAAACATATTTTTGTTTCTATATTTATTTCAGAAAAAAACAATACAAATATATTTAAGATTAAACAAAATATAATTTATTCCTCATCTTAAAAATTTTCTCCAAATTATGCTTCTATTGTATGCTTTTCTAAAAAATATATATAAAAATAATTATGAAATATGTGAAAGGGGATTTTTATATATCAGGTGCGCTGACTATATATTCCATCTTTTCTACTAAAAAATATACTTTTGATCTTTTACAATTTTTTATTATTATTCAACTTTGAAAGACGTTGTACATGGAGTTAATGCACAAAAAGCAAGAAGAGATGATTGTTGTTACTTAGCACTTAAAAGATACATGTTCATGTAAAAGCCCTTCAACTTGTAGTACTTTTAATTTATTTAAGGAAATATAAGATTTGGAGCTTGACCCCTATCTTGTTTTCTTTAAATATATAATTAACGACATTATGTCTAAGACTGAATGGATGCATTAATTCAACATTCAAATTTTAACAAAAATATTCTCATGACTATAAGTCGAAGAAATAGAGTATGAACATACAACTTTTTTCAATGCACTGAAAGCATGTGTTCAATCATAACTGTTAAGGTCTTGGTTTCAAGACATAATTTTTTGAGTCAAGTCTTCGCCGGTTACAAATTATCAAAAAAATTCTCACATAACTTTGAAATTGAAGAACCACGGACTTACAGTGGCACGAGTCTCCCGTTTTCTACAGAGAGGTAGTAAGTTCAATTCTTAAAATAGCAATTTAAAAGATACTTGAAATTTAAGAACTACGGTGTGGAACGAGTCCCTTTTTTGTTTTTTGTTTCCAAGTAACTAGATCTAAGAAAGAACAATTTCGTATTCATTGGTGCGAATATAAATTATTATAATATACATTCCTTAGAATCAGGGGAAAATTACAAATTCAAGTTACGGAGATCAAACACACATTAAAAATTAATTTTACGATATCCATATATTTTATTTTAAACTATATAACAAAATTATGTTTAAGTATGAAAATTTTGAAAATGAATTGTTAATCAAGGTCTTGGTTTCAAGACATAACCAGGCATCACGTTATTAAATGTATTAAACTTAGAATAATTTTTTGAGTAAAAAGTAGAGGTCAAGTCTCTACTGGTTATAAATTATTAGAAAAATTCTTACGTAACTTGAAATTGAAGAACCACAGGCTTGCAGTGGCACGAGTTCCGTTCTCTACGGAGAGGTCGTAAGTTCAATTTTTGAGAAAAGTAATTTAAAGATGTTGGAGTGTAGGGGTGATTAATGAGCGAGCATGAGCGAGTTGGGGTATGCTCATGCTCAACTCATTAGCTTAATGAGCGAGTTGTTAATGAGCATGTTGATAATGAGCGAGTTGCCGAGTTGTTTAAAGTACATTATTCAAAAACTAATTTTCATTTATAGAATTAACAAATTGTTATAATCCAACCTAATTAAACAGTATATAATTTAACAAAAAAATTGTCATAATCAAATTTAACAAAATCAAACAACTATCTACTTGTCATTCTCACAGCCCTACATGTCACATACTCAAAGCTAACTTCTTGTCATATACCTACAAATTTGCATTATCGAAACAATAATAAAAATGTATAATTTAAAATATACAAATTCAGAACGGTGTATTAATGATCAAATTTTGAGTTATATTTTGAGACTAGGTTTTCGTCTGTGACTTTAGGTTTTGGCTCTAAAGTTTTGGTCTGTGACTTTAGATTTTGCTGCTGCGTCCAAATATTTCCAAAATTTTCAGCTACAAAACCAAATAATATTCAAATTAGATGTGACAGGATTTATGTAACTCAATTCTTAATGAGCGAGTTGGGGTATGTTCATGCTTGGCTCATTAAGTTAATGAGCGAGTTGTTAATGAGCGAGTTATAACGAGTTGATAATGAGCGAGTTGTTAATGAGCATTTAGCGAGCGAGTTATGAGTTATGAGTTATGAGCAATTTACTTATCCCTATTGGAGTGTATCAAGATCCTTTATTAAAAAAATAGAAATTCAAAATCATTTTTGAAAAAAAGGAAAAGAAGTTTCAAAGAGATCCAAGCAATAAAATTAAAAAGTACCAAAACAAAGCATAAAAAATTAGAAATAAAACTAAAAATTTATTGCACTATCTGATGTAATTCTTTAGGTTACTTCTTGAAAAATTCTGAAGCAATTTCTATCCACATGACAAATAATATATATAGGATTATTGTGTGAGGCCCACAACATTTATGACAGATATTATAACTAATGAAAAAAAAAGGCAAAAACACAGAGCCTGGATCATTATTTATCCCTCGATTTCCAGGAGATTGAGCCTTTTCATTCTAATTGTAATTTTTTGAAGTTTGATGAAGCATATATACATACCAAACTTTATAATCATTCTTTTCCTATTTTTTGTTTCCAAGTACCTAGATCTAAGAAAGAACAATTTCATATTCATTGGCGCGAATATAAATTATTATAATATACATCCCTTAGAATCAAGGGCAAATCAAGAAATTCAAGTTATGGCCGAGATTTTTATTAATATGCAAAGTTAATTAGAAATTAATATTTATGCTCAGAATTTTCGACTTTTGCCAAAAATGCCCAAACCGGCTATTTTATGCCAGTTTACTCTCCCCGTAAGACAAAGAAAGACTAGGAAGACTAGGAAGAGCAATCAACAATGAAAAGCAAGACATATATCTGTCATAGTTTAAATTTGAAGCAAGCAGTCAACTAGGAAGACTAGAAAGACTAGGAAGCCTAGGAAGCCGGCCATTTTAATACATTCTCTCCTTTTTTTTTTTTTTCTTTTTAGAAAGACTAGGAAGAGCAAAATAAAGAAATCTAACACTGAAAATTTGAATTTTTTATTTAAATTATTTGTTAGATTACTTCTTTTGATTTATAATTAGCATATTTATACTAAAATACACTAGAGTACTTGAATTATGTTGAATTACACTATATTACATTCAATTACGCTAAATTACACTAATTTCGCTGATTATAATGAAATACGGTAAATTCATATAAGATGCAATAATTTTTTTAACGAAAATGATTTTAAGTGATTTGTATTAAGCCATACAGATTCAACTTATTTTTATGTATAAAGTACTTTCTTATAATTTTGGACGAATTTTTGTTAAGAATAATTTATATTTCTTGATTATGTATGCACAAAGATGTTGTTCAATGTATTATTATTGGAGATATAATGTTGGAGGCCTTTAGTAGCGAAAAAGCGTCATGTCATGAATCACATGAGCACTCCTTTTTGCATATATTGGATCATATACAACTTAGTTTGGATGAATTTTTTGTCCAAGTTGCATCATGACCAAGACTTCTGGCAACATAAGCCCAAAGATGAAAATCTTTGCAAAATTTGGGCCAAAACTTGATCACATGATTATTAAGTGGTAAGGACATAATGTTGATGCAAATATTGTATTGGATCTTATTGAATACTATATGTTATATTGATTACATGAGTTGCATATTTCATTTTTGGAAAGTACTAAATAAAAGTCCAAGGTCTATATATATTGTATTTGTAATTTGTTAGCATTTAGTCATTTATGTATGGTTTTATATAAATAATTTAAATCATATAATGTTATTTTTTATTAATTGGTTGTTATCAATTTTTTCCAACTGTAACTACCACTTTATTAAAAAGAATTTCTATGAAGATAAAAGGAAAATAAAAAAATAGTTTCTATTTATACATCACTATGAAGATACACAGTAATTTATTGAAATTTACTGTATTTTAGAGTAATTTAACATAATTTAGCGTAATTTAATGTAATATAGTGTAATTCAACATAATTTCAAGTAATCTAACAAATAATTTAAACAAAAAAATTCAAATTTTCAGTGTTAGATTTTATTATCTTGCTCTTCCTAGTCTTTCTACAAAAAAAAAAAAAAAATGGCCGACTTGGACATTTTTGGCGAAAGTCAGGAATTCTGAGCATAAATATTAATTTCTAATTAACTTTGAATATTAATAAAAATCTCGGAGTTATGGAGATCAAACACATATTGGAAGTTAATTTCACGGTACCCAATTTATTTTAAACTATATAACAAAATTATGTTTTAGTATGGAAATTTTGAAAATGAATTGGAGTCAATTGACCAGTGCACAATAAATGTAAGCATTTTACAATATATTCTATTGAGAAAATTCTGGAGGAATGACAGCAAAAGTCGTATCTGATGCAACTTTGATGATGCATATAAATAGTAACCAGCTGACGCATGCTGCCAAATATTTCCTCTGGTGAAAGTGATATTCTGGTAAAATTTAGAAGACAATAAGCCTCGTGTTGCTTCTGTGTTATTTATAAATTTATTTTCTTACATGTATTTTATAATAAATTAAGGATCATCAAATATTGTTTTATCAGAATTTAATTATATTAAGTAATAAATTTTCTCTTTATTCAGATAAGAACAAATTATTGTTCTACTTAATTCGCTATTCATTCAGCAAAATAAATAATGCTGATATAGAATGCTCAAATAATGTAAAAATAACCTCTATTGTTAATTAGGAAATTATTGTTCTATTTGTGCTATTCAATCAGAAAAATATTTAAATGGTAAAAAAAAACGAAGTTTTATGAGTTATTTTAATACATTTATTTTTCATCATTTTTTTTTACCGTTTGACATTGTACTGAATAAATTCGACAATTTGAAAATTTTATATGTGCACACATTACTTATGAAGTAGATTAATTTCAACAGTTTGGATACGTCGTTTGAAATCTAATATGTTTTGCAGTTAACTTGATCTACTTTGTATAGAAGGCTTATTGTGTGATTGGGGGGAGACACAAGCTCCTGTTGTTATATTTTAGTTTGTTAATTTGTTTTTGTTTTGAATAATTACCTACCTACTTAATTAAGAGTATTGCTTTCATAGGGCGGAAGTCATTGGTTCAAATCCAATTTTTCTACTTAAGTTGTATCTGATTCAAACTGATTATTTTCCAATTTGAAGAAGGCAGTATATATATAATAAAAACTTACATATATATAAAACTTATTTGAATTTGATGTATTGACAAGAAAGGTTCCTCTCAACTATATATTCTGAAAATATTTTCTTTGTCACAATTTGCAATTGAAGTTTTCAATACGGACAAATATTGCTTCTCCATGAATATATATGGTGCTTGCAAGTTGCAATCCAGCTAATTAACTTTTTTCAAGTAAGTGGATTGAATTAATGTTACTAAACTTCTCATATAAATTATTGTTACAATGCTAATTTATCACATGTGTATTCAACTATTTATAAAAGTATTGTTTCAATCAATGCCAACTAACGCCACTCTGGGACCACTCTCCATTAAGATCAAATAAGTATGTTCCCCATTGGATTATTATCATTAAACTTAATTCAAGTCATGATATTGTCTGCGGTAATCCAAATTTGAGATTCTGCATGCGTAACAAATCCGGACAGTCTGATCCGTATTGGCACGGATATTTATGTGGCTGTGCCCCTGATCGCAAGATTCTATAACAATGATTGTATAACAATTATGAAGAGTTCTAAAGAATTTGGAGATCTAACAAGGACAATGATTGAGGGAGTCATAAGCCATAACAATTGTTTTGTATTTGTACAGTTTTGGATAGACTTCAAAATGCTTGAGAGGGCAAGTGTCTCTCTCTTATTCAGACATGACAAAAATATTCCCTAGACATGTAGAGAGGGTCTCGATGGAGAGAGAAATGAGAGAAATACTATTGAAGTCCAATTGCACTTGCTATGGTGTGAGAAGATAATTTTAGTAGAAAAAGTTGCACCAACTATACTTATTCTGTACTGAAGCAACAAATAATTTCCACATATCTACTAATCTGTTTTCTACCTAAACCTATCCTTCTAAAGCACAAATAAACCAACAAAACAAAACAAAACATCAATCAGCCAAATGTGACGGAAGCACAGACGCAGCTAGTTATTGAGACAGCTCTACAATTTTTGTCCAAATTGTTCAGTATGTACCAGCATGCCTCAAATTGTTATCAGAAATATTACAGCATGTCCATTTGCCGGATGACAATTTGTTCTACGATATAGTGCTTTTAAATTTTTAACATGTTGCCCCCAGAGCACTGCAGATCGAGTACAGTGCTTTTGAATTCACAACGAATCTTTTATATATCCTCAACTGAAAAGCATACCCTTTAGAGTTTAGATATTGTATATAACTCCAGTTTGATAAAACAAGTACAAACCAATCTCTCTCTCAAATCTAGTAAAGGTGTTGCTCAGAAATATCAAATAAAAAAGCATCTCAAAGAAATGTCTAAGTTCTGGCAAAGCATATATACCATATCCTTCCGAGGATTAGCCAACTAAGAAGCAAATTAACAGCATCGATCAAGTAAAAAGTAGCACAATGTCTCACACTAATTGTTGTTTGTTTTTTTAATGTAAGCCCTTCTCTCCATCTGTGTAATCTCAATTGTATAACAAATATTTAAATACAATTTTGAAATTGGGATGAATTTCTTATTTATAACATAATTTTACTTTCTGTACAACCCTCATAAATGCGGCCTCCACCAATTTATTTTAACTCCTAAACTATCCCTCCACTCAATTTTTTATGTAATATATTGAAGACTTTTAACACATGATGAATTACACTTATTTCTTGAATGTACACTTGTGTATGAACACACACTCATGACTCATCAATAGTCTACGGTACTTATCCTTCCAGTCAAGTTTCATATGGATTTGAATAGTTTTCGCGTGGTTAGAAGTTGTGTTTATATATATATATATTATATAATTGAGCTATGGTGAGACGTGGAGTAAAAACAATTTTGTACTCCATGACACTATATTTTCATTTTGAAAATCCAAACAACTGATCCGAACGTTCAACATGTTCTCTATATTGAAATGTGCTTAGAAATCAAATTTATATTTTTTGGAATTTTTTTACTATTTATTAAGCCACTTTGAAAATCGCTGATCTGGTGGTCCAGAAAATTTTACTGTTTCTTACTGCACAGTGGATCAGCGATTTTCAAAGTGGCTTAATAAATAGTAAAAAATTCCAAAAAATGTAAAATTTGGTTTCCAAGCACATTTCAATATAGAGAACATGTTGAACGGTTCGGATCGGTTGTTTGAATTTTCAAAATGAAAATATGGCGTGGAGTACAAACTTGTTTTACTCCACGTCTCACCATAGCTCATCTCTCTCTCTCTCTCTCTCTCTATATATATATATATATATATATATATATATATCAAGTCCTTAGTTTTAATAGTATTATAAACACACATGATTACACCACGCAGTTGTTAAAATCAAAATATATATTTTTCGACTGAAATGTACACTTGACAAATTTAATTTATTGCATCACACTTATTTAATCCTAATTACATATGCATTTATTTTTTGCATAAAAATTTCATGGAGAGTCATATTTAATCCCCTTTCTAACGTTAATTTGTTCGGTTTAGGCACTTCATCCTCTATATATGCAATATATTTTAGCAGAAAGTTTACAATATATATGTGAACATATTTTCTCCAAAATTCCATGTTTCTTTATATTTATCCAAATTTAATGTAAATGAAAAGTGTGAAACACAAAATATAGGTTCAGCATAATTCGAAAAAAGAATATTGAAAACAATGGCATGTTTTGGATCCCTGCGCGCAGGTTTTGGAAAGAGAATTTCATGAGCTTACTAACGAGCAAGTGCATATAGCAACAAAATAAATTATCTGACAAAAAAGAACAAAACAATCAAAATCCATTTAAAGAAAATCTGCAGCCAATTAGAGCAACCAAATCAGTCCACCACACTAGCACGCGACTATAACAGCTCTGCTGTGGCACCGCTCTGCTATATGATATGTAGCTGGTCATGATTATGTTTTGATACATTTCTATTTTTTTAGATAGCTTTAAAAAAAGAAGTAAAATAAGGTATGATAAAATAATTAACTGAGGTTTTTCATCAGTTTATGTTATAAACTACAGAGCCATGAATCCATAAGATAAAATTAAATTGGTTATAGATCTAACTACATGCATGGAACCACAGAAGGTCTTTTTTGCTCACCACCAATTAGCGTGTGATCAAAAGACTTGAGGTCTTCGTAGAATTTGCTATTTTGATTATTTGAATACAACTTGCATTTATATATTCTTACTTTCCCAATATATAAATCCATGTAACCTAGACATGCTCTCACCTTCATTCTAACACACCTGCTAATTAACTAAACAACAAACAAGCAATTTCTCTGCTATATATATAGTATGGAAAACTCATACCTTGATCAAGAGGCAGCTATTAGAGAAGTTGATAGAGGTTATGACATACTTAAACAACTACAGGTTCTTCTCCAGTTGAAATCAAGGAAAGGAGAGGAAGTGGTGCATATCCAAGATTTGGCTGAGCCTCTTTTCAGAGAGGGTTTGCAAGCTTTAAATCATGCACTTTGTATCATGAGGTCTGGTGTAAGTAAAGTTGGGGTAAATCAGAAACTGCAGTGCTTGAGAGTGTGGTTTCTTCAGATACCAATAAGATAATTGAGAATGAAAGGGCCAAAGAAGAAGGTAAATATATAGATAATCATACACTTACCTTTTTATATATTAATTCAATTTTTTTATGTTCATTTTTGTATTTTTCATAAAAAAAATGGATTCTCAAATTTGATTAATTTTTGTTTTCTTTTCTTCCAAACTTTAATGAAGCCAAAGTAATATCATCTAATATGATTATTTTATGTTCATGACAACACAACCATGCATATCTACCATATTTCTATAATTTGTTTGGCGAAACCTGCTAAAGCTAACAGTTGGAATTCATATATGTATATTCAATCTGCTGTAATTACATGAATACGTAAATCTGTATTTAAAATTAGCTTAATGAAAAATTATGATGTTGTCTATGTACCCAATTATATCGTCAGTCAAGTCATGTGGATTGTGTGTATCCTCGATCTAAGAGCTTTCTGCTGTTTGCAATTTATATACGGACTGTGGCCTGATAGCATAAGATCAATAATATACCCTCAGGTTTTACATTAATTCTTTAATTAATTACAGGATAGGGGAGAATTCCTGGACACTGATACAACCATGCAATATGATGACGGCCATCAGATGGAGAAAATATGGAGATAAGAATATTAGTGGCACTAACTTTTCACGGTATGAAGTTCTTGCTATTTAGTTATTATTTTCCTGAGTTTACACTCACTTTTAAGAGATAGCTAACCACTACTTTTATCTTCCTATACAGGGGCTATTTCAGATGCACATACAATAAAGAGCAAGGTTGCGAAGCAAAAAAGTGGTCCAACAAACAAGCGCAATGACCTGCGTTTGTTCAAAGTGAAATACATAATGCACACATGCCATTTTCATAAAACAATATCCCCATCATCTTCTCTACAACCAGTCCATTTTGTTTCATTGAACAGATTGTGGTGTCAATAAAATGCCGCATTGCAAGATAGCAAACCGAGCGAGCCTCAATTGTTGAACCAAGGTTCATGCTTAAGTGATGCAATCCTAACAGAACATTTCCAAATAATCCCCTGGTTGAAAGAAACTGCGAATGGGACTGGGATCCTTTGCTGAGAAATTTGTTAGGATTTGATTCAGATGAGATTTTCTCCTAATATAGGACCATTTACTTTCTTTTCCTGTGATATTAATTGTATCAATTTGATGCTTGCATTAAGGTATATGAAATAGCACGTCTATCTATTTTTGAGATGTATTGCATGTACTGATGATTCGAACGACACTCTACCTAATTTTCATTTATTTTTGTGTGTAAAAGGTTAATTAAGCAATAATCACTAGTCATATACAAAAAAATGTCAGATATTCAACTTCCAATATCAGCCAATCCTATACTTAATTGTCAAGGATATCATTATTCTCTTGTTGATTGCTCCAAAAAAATATTCATGATGCAACAACAGTATTCATATATGGCCTTTCTTATCCACTAATTAATGCTTCACTTTCTGACTAACAAGATCTATTAATGTTTTTATCAAGCAAGATAATGCTCATTTCCGTACTCAATGTAGTTTGCAGTTGCCATGAGTAAATACATGTACGTACAACAACTAGAGCTAGCTAGCTTAATGATTGTTAAAAATGGAAATTCAAAATGGTTGGATCTTAATTATTATCCTAATTATTATGACTAAAAGCATGTGTTGGGAACGATACATGAACAATATCCAAGGATCAAGGCGCGCGCGGTAGGGACATTTCAATTTGTCTAAAACTTATATGATGATCTTAGCTTTCCTAGGAAAACAAGTTATATCTCAGTCAAAAAAACCGAATTATGGAGAAGTCGCATATATTCAAAATCACATGAAAAGGAAATGTGAAATTAATATTATGTAAAGAGGAGGAAAAAGAACTAGCGAATAAGCTGTGTGAAGCTATGGTGTCATAATGATGGTTTCAATAAGAGAGATCAGAAGAGAAGTGAAAGATAACTAATAGATTTAATTTCTTATTATTCTCATAAATACTCTCCTACATAACAATATATTATATCTTTTTGTAACCTTAAAAATAATAACAACTCTAGGATTCCGTACATATATAAAGAAATGATAGAAAAAATAACATTTAAAGATAGCATTGACTCGTAAAATATGTAACTTAATTTCGGTCAATTTGCATAATTTTCTGCCCCCTGCACAATTTTATGAATCAAGTTTTAAGTCCATAATTCTCAACACCCCTGAAACTATTATACTAATTCAGTGGGCACATGTGCAAGTTAATTATATACCTTAATTATAGTATTAGTTTGCTTATAGATCTATACATAAATAACTTAAAATAATTTAAGAATTAATATTAAGCAATTTAAAATTTATATTTGTTTGTTAATGGTTATGTATTTCGATAAGAAAGAGGTGATATTCCTTTGTAAAATGAACTTGTGTGCTTGAATCTATCTCTACACTTCTCCTTCCCTCTCTCTCTCTCTCTCTCACACACACACACACACACACACAAACACAGATATGTTCGTCGGTGATTCATGGACAAGCTACAGATGATCCTTCCTGAGTGAAGAAATGAAAATTTAAAAAATAGAAGAATTTAGAGAAAGTGTACGCTCTGACACGTGCCTCATACTCATACGACATACCTCGGATAGAATTTCGATTGAGATCGAGCTACAGCCTTTGGACTGAAGAAATCAGAGTAGGTGAAAAAAAAAAAAAAAAAAACACTCAACCATGCTTTTAGACTGCATGTCTGAGTGTTTCTTGCAAGAAAATTTTAAAAAACCTATATATTGCGTAAACTTCCAACCAACTTTTTCAGAGGAGGCATAATTTTTTTTTTTTTAATCACAGGGGACATAATTATGGCTCAACAGTGTTGAAACAAAAAGAGACAATATATAATCTGTCATCTCAGGACTATTGCAAGACAAAACCCAATTTAGATTCTTTAATTACAAGCACTCCAATATTATGTAACTAGTAAAGACTATAGCTTCTGTACACATTGTGACAGAAAGAAAAGACAAGAAAAAGAAGCTTCCGATCGAGCACCTGAATTTGAGTATTTGTGATTTCAAAACTTATAATTAAAGGTTTGCAAATGGAGCGAAAATGTTGGAAGTCAAGAATCCTGTCAATTTTTTTATTATTTAAAATCATACAAGATCTTTAGCCCCAACATTGTGTCTACTTCTACGATTTGGTTCATACCCTGTAACCAATAAATATCCAAAAAGGCAACAAGGAAGCATGACTACCTATGTTTATTGTAGACTGCAATATAATTAATCACCAACTTACGTAGCTTTTTTTTCCTTTTTTTTAATGCTTTTGCATATGTATGCATGCGACTGTCTCTTTAATAAATTGGGCAGAATACATAGCTTTTGGATTTATTGGCAGAATTCAAACTATATATAAGTTTCCTCTCCACCTATATATGTTTAAGTATCAGACATCTATGATATGTAACATATAATTTAATTCCTTTATTTTCTTTCCATCTTATATAATTTTACTTTTTTTCTTCATTTTTTATTTTTCTTTGCCCTCATTCTAAGTCCAATACCTCCTTTTATTGAAAAATTAGCTAACTCTCAATTATATTTTAACTCGTAATACTTTTTATGTTTACTTTCTCATACTAATGGAACGGTTACCGTCATGCTTATGTAGATCAGTAATAACACTTATAGATCAGACGCACTATATATCATGATATCACTTAATTCACACATAAACGAAAGTGTAAAATCAATTTGCACAACCTTAGATAACCTAACTTTATAATTGTAGTAAACCATTCATCTACCTTAAAAAATATATACATTTATTATGACCACATCAA
The DNA here is from genome assembly GCA_025461045.1 of Carex parvula. Classification (NCBI taxonomy): domain Eukaryota; kingdom Viridiplantae; phylum Streptophyta; class Magnoliopsida; order Poales; family Cyperaceae; genus Carex; species Carex parvula. The sequence goes on from JAJGRW010000163.1 coordinate 220,751, forward strand.
ATTATTAAGACCTAACACTCAGGTTAATTATAGACTCAAATCATTTTCATGTTCTTTATTCTTAACTATCAGTAAACTCTAATTATGCTACATTATACATGGAACGCAAATATAAGGGATAAAGGAAATAAGGAGTTATCATGGTAAAAAGACATTTATGAGTACTTGCTTGTTAGTCAGAAATTGAGCTGAAAAAGCAAGTTTAGAGCAAGCCTCAAGTGTAACCCAATTTAAGTATGGATATTGTTAAGATAACATATCAGCAATATAAAAGTTGGGAGAAGCCCCATCTTTATCACAATATAAAAGTCACAATATATGAAGGCATAACAATTGCTTCTTGATCATGATAGTCAAGGGAATAAAAATCCTTTGCCTTGCTTTTAATACGGTTGTTGTTCTCATTAACATATAGCAATTAATCAGCAAGAGATATACGGTATCTTGAGCAGGACATACATAGGTCGACAATAACTCAATTCTCAATATATATATGCCTCTCTCCAATCATACAAAACTAATTTGCAAGTACATGCATGTAATTTACTGTCCTCAAGAGTAAGCTATATCTTTCATGCATCAGAAAAATATACATTCATCATTAGCAAAGAAAGAAAAATGATCCTAGCTTAGGAGATAATCATCTGAAACAAATCCTACCAAATCCATCAAGAAAGAATCTAGGTCCCATTCGCAATTTCTTTCAACCATGGAAGCACTTGTATAAATTTCTCTTAGGTTATTTGCATCAACGTAGCATGAACCTTGGTTAATTAACAACTGAGGCATACTATCTGGCATTTGATTGATACCGCTATCTTTTTCAATTGAACCAAATGAACTTGATTGTGAAGTTGGAGGGGATATTGTTTTGCAAAAGTTGCATGTGTGCTTATTTGTGTATGTCACTTGGAACAAAGGCGTGTCCCCGTCACTTGTTTGTTGCACTACCTTTTTGGCTTTGCATTCGTATTCTTCTTTGTATGTACATCTGAAATAGCTCCTGTAAGAACAGGATGAAAAAGTATGCATCAGTATTTCCGTCGATCTTACATCAAGTTCTTATTTTCTTTTCTTTTTTCCGGAAGGTAGCTATACTAAGTTATAAATAATAGCATGCAAAAATAGTGCGGTAATGCAGCAAGGGATAAAACCTAAATAAAATATTATGCACCTACCTTGAAAAATCAGTGCCGCTAATCTTCTTGTCACCATATTTTCTCCACTGAAAGCCATCATCATATGGCATGCTTGTATTATTTATCCAAGAGTTGTTTTCTACCCTGTATATATAGTTCAGACAATTATTATTGCATGTCATTAAAAATAAACTAAACTAGAAGTTATATGCAATATATTGCATGTCATAACCTCTACTGACTTCTTTCAATGGCTGCCTCTTGATCAAGGTATGATGAGTTTCCCATGCAGGCAAAGAACTATTGCTTCTTTGTTTCTTATTTATGGAAATTATATTGGTTGTCCCTTGTCCGTAATAAGAAAAGAAACATCTCGCATAGGGGTGTCAATGGCTACCATACGGGTAAGGTGAAAATATTTTCATACTCATACTCACTAAGAATTGATCTTATCCATACCTTACCCTTACCAATTAAGAATTGATCTTACCCTACCTTACCCTTACATGTTAGAATTATCAGGTAATGAACGGTAGCGGGTGAATAACGAATAATACTAATATAATAATTAATTGATTATATTTTACGAATAGAATATCAAAACTTATTCATTTCACGCATATAAAATCACATTACTAATAAAAAAGATGTGCAATCAATTCCAACTAAATTTTTTTTTTTATAAAACAAGAAAATTTAAAAAACACGAATATATCTTTCAAACAAATTCAATTATTTAACTAAATAACAAGACATACAAATAAAAATAATATTTTAACATTTTTCTCAAACACGAATATATACATCACTAAATATTATTGCTCAAACATTAACTATCATATGAAATATCACGCAAATCAATTTTACCATAAAAGGATAGATTTTGATATGAATGAGAATGCTCTATCAATTTTATTGGAAGATCAATCTATTCATAATATAATTAAATTAAAAATATGGAAAACATAAAAAATGCTGCGCATATCAATTTTACCATCTATGCCCTCTATCAGACCTTGCTCTGTCATTTTGCTTTTTTTATGCCCCATATCAGAACTCAATTTATCATATGTAACATATTGGCTTGAATTTCAAAAGTGAAGGTATAACTTTACTACACGGCTTGGGCTTGCTCAGTCAAAGCCAAGCTACGCCATGTATCATAATATCATATACATCTACATTTCATGCTATTAAGTATAACACAGTGTTGTAAGACCTCATTAATTGAGAAAAAAAAAACAAGAAAATGAAGAGGAAAAGAAAAATTTATCTGACCAATATTTGGAATGCACCAGAATAGAAGAGGCGCAATTTAAATGCGCTGAAACGGAAATAAATTTTGGTGCACTGGAAGTGGAAGGTTAATTAAATATATATATGATATTAATTAGTTTTTATAATTATCCTATAAGATAACTGATACGAAATAGCTATTATCCGTATCCTTATCCATTAGTTAATGAAAAAAAATCTTACTAATATTCACCTTAACGAATACGATACGGATCTGATGAATGACCAAACCGACGCTACTAATCTGGAAAGACTTCCAGGTATTTTGATCACGCGCTTATTGTTGATTAGCAATATAAGATCTTCTGTGGCTCCTTACATGTAGTAAGAGTTATGAAAGAGTTGATTTCATGTTGTGGATTCTTTGGTTTTCACATCGTTGTAACGTACATTCTAGTAAAAATAGTAAGATATCTAAACTATAATTAATTTATCAGGTGTTAATTTCAGAGATAAGATATGGACTGACAATTTGTTTGCCACTCTCCTTACCAAGTTATATTTATCAATACCTAACCGTATAGCAAGACGTGCACAGAGAGATCTGCTAAGCGCTGTGCTATTGTGGTTGACTCTTGCCAGTGTTCTAAATAGCGCGCTAGAGCGATTTGTGGACCCTAAACGCTAAGCTATGGCATGAAAATACGCTAATTGCGCTACGGCCGCTATAAGCGGTAATACGGTCCGCTATAGCGCATAGCGTGTACGCGCTATTTGCGCGCTATGCATATTGGACTTTTTTAGACAATTTAGTATTGTCTGAAATAAAGGATCCATAAAATTATTTTGTATAGAAAAAAAAAATATAATGAATCATGATGCTTAAGATATTTTGCATAGAAAAAGATCGATAGTTTATGATATTATTATAGATATTTGAACCATGGACTTTTGTACTAGTTTCAATATGATATTATAATTTCTTAATTAATTTGGTGTTATTTATTGTTCTATGAAACTTTAGATAATGTTTAATATATAGTACAAATATATAATATAATTTTTGTAAAAAAAAAAAACGCTATTGGATAGCTACGCTATTCGCTATAGCTTTTTTTGTAGCCTTCCCGCTATGACGCTATAAACGCTATTTAAAACATTGCTCTTGACTGAATTGGTTGTTCAATTTCTTTTAAAAAACAAAAAATTGGTTGTTCCAAATTCCAATATATAGACTGCACTTTACTGTTTTATAGTGAACTGAATACAATTAAAAGAATGAAGTCAGAGAGATTCATACTTATGCCCACATTATCTTTAATTGAGTTTGGTTTGGTACTAACGTCATATGCTTGCTACTATATTTTTGAACTTACACATAAAATTCGTTGGCAATCTTTTCTGACCGTAGGACATATATTGAAAAGAATAATTATTTCAATCCTCCCTCAGGTATCCGTATTGTACTCGCAACAACAATAGATGAAGGTTGTATTACGGTCCTCACTAATTAGAAGAAGGTTGTACTATGGTCCCCACTAATTATATGGTCCTCCTTTTCCAGTATCCACACTCGTCTCCACGTCAACCTTCTTAGGTATAAATACTTAGAACATAAAATATTAATACTTGCAAAAATAAGATACAAATACTTGCATGCATAATTTGATATGATCATCCCCTTTTCCAGTCACCTAATTGTTACCGCGTCAACCTTCCTCAAATGAAGTAGTAGGGATCCCGTATCCTCCCATCAGCATTCCCAAATAGTCTTCGCGTCAACCTTCCTCTAACAAAAATAATTGACCTTATAAGTATAAATACTTATAATACTTGATATTAATACTTTCAGATGTAATCCAGTGTCATATGTAAAAAAATACTTGTTGACGACGAGTCCGAAAGTACGTCATCATGGATCTCATTTGAAAGAGAAAATTACGTAGAAGATGTTCGTGGTTATTCGCAAAATTTCTCACAGATCGTCAGAAATATGACAGTTAAGGTGCAGTTACAATGCGGATACTGGAGTGCGGATACTCATATGCAATTGGTACTCATATTAAAAAGATCATCCAAATTAAATATGCAAGCTTTCAATATTAATTCTTTTTCAAACGATGGTAGACCTAGCTACCTTTCGTTTTTCATAGTTTCCATTTACATTCAATTGGGATCACGTGAGGATCTCGAGTTAGTCCGGGTTGGATCGGTCGGTTTAAGAATTATTATTTGTTCTTAGAATATTTTTTTGAGTCTTCATCAGGTTTTAGGTGGTTGGACCTTTTTTAAGTAAAAATTGGAGGTTAAACCATCCAACAATTTAATACCTCTAATATTACAATAAAGATTAACAATTTAATACCTCTATTATTACAATAAAAGTTTTCCAACTAGATCGTCCGGCTTTAAAACTACTTTGAATTTTTAGTCGTTGTCTGATTTAAGATTCTCAGGTTTTTAATTATTTTTTTATGTTAAATTCTTTGTACTAAGAGTCATTTTTCATATAACGGTTCATTTAAGTTTTGTTTAATATATACGTGTTTCGAATCGGGTTCAATTTGAAATCCCCTTTTGGGTCAATTTTGTGTTGCGGGTCTTTTAGATCAGGTCGGTTCAAATTTCAAATCATCCAGCTTTAATTAAGTTGCATCAGATCCGCGCATGCTTGCTTAATTTTTGTAAGCATGGTCATTTCGGATCAGTTTCGAGTTTGGATCTGCTGATCAAGTGAGATCTTCATATTGAATCAGATATTGTCACTTCTATTTTATGTTTTTAACCATATGTTTTTATAATACTACTAGAACAAAAGGCATTGAGATTCAATGATATATGAAAGTATTTGAAAAGATAATCTTAGATGCTTGATGAATGCGTGTGCATACACAAGTATGCATTATTGAAGATTATTATATATGAATTAAGATAACACTAATTCTGTGTTTAAAGTTTTCAAATAAAAAATAATCAAGTAGAGGGATAAATTTTTTTTTTTTTAAATATGATGAGGATCAGGGACCTCAACTCACTCCCAATTGAATGCATCGAGTTTTGTATGTGCAATTTTTCCAAATAAAAAGCAAGTGATGTAGACATAGTTAGGAATTAAGGTTTATGGAGAAGGCAGTTCTGAGTGTTGTAGAGAAAATTATTCTTTTAACAAGAAATTCATTATCTTTCAAAAAATTATGAAATCTATATACGTTTTACAAAAGAAGTGATTAAAAAAACTTATAAAAAAAGAAAGGAAGCAGAAGCATTAAATTATGTTTGATTTATCATGATTTGTAAGTATATATATGATTTCACTTACGTAATTAAGTAATAGAACTACAAAATATTTGCATACAAATAATCAAATTATGCCTCAAATAAAAAATATATACAATTACCAATACAAGGATCACATGCGAATATACAAAAATTAAAGCAACAACCCCAAGATTCCTAAAGTCAAGGCAAATATAATTAATACATATAATAAAAAGGTAAAGGGAAAAGTAGTAAAGCAAATTCCACCATAAATTTAGACCTGGCCCATTCTGCATAAAATCAATAAATATAGTGAAATATTATAGTTTTTATTTTATAAAAATCCTGAATATATATGAATTGCAAATTGCAACTAAGAAAATGTTTTCAGAATATATAGTTGAGACGAATCCTCAAAAATATAAACGACACATTTTGATTTTAATTTCAAGTTTTATAGCTTAAACAAAAAAGGAAATTATTGTTCACCCTTTATCTACATCTAAATATTTATAGTTAATATGCAAGTTGTTCATATATCTGAAATCACAGGTGATTATAAATCGTATACAAAGTGCTCAATATTTTTCTTTTACTAAATAAGCATAAAACAATCAAGTTAAATACATTTATAAATAAGTCAAAACACAACCACAGTTGATATTTTTTTTCTAATAATATATAAGGTGGAAATATTTTATAGTCAAGTATATTTTTTTTTATCAAACATATATACCAACACATGAGTGCAAGAAAGTGATTCTGATAAAGGAGTATTATCATCCCTCTTAAGACATTTGAAATATAATCATTCATCAATGCTATTTAATTATATTAGTATTGAAGATAAGTTGAGAACTTTAATCCACATTTGATGCTTAAAGAAAGTCATAAATAGTTTGTAACTTATAGATAAAAATTACCCCAACGAAGCACTAATAAATGCATGTGTTTTTGTTTGATAGCGTGAAATTGTGTTCAAACCCAATAAATTTTCTTTTGAAAAGTAGTACATATCTAGCTTAATAGTATATATATATATATATATAGGAGTTGGCTACGGTGCTACATGTAGCATAGAGGGCCTCCGTGCAACGACTCAATATTTGAGTTTTCAAAATTCTAACGGTTGATCTGAACCGTTCAACAAGATCTCCATATGAATATGTACTTGCAAACCAAATTTTACATTTTTTAGATAGGTAGAAAATCACTTGATCTGAAAATTCTATACCATTCAGATCAAGTGTTTTTCTACCTATCTAAAAAAAGTAGTAAAAAAATTCTAAAAAATATAAAATTTGATTTGCAAGTACATATTCATATGGAGATCATGTTGAACAGTTCAGATCGATCGTTAGAATTTTGAAAACTCAAATATTGAGCCGTAGCACGGAGGCCCTCTATGCTATGCATAGCACCGTAAACAATGTCCTCTCTCTCTCTCTCTCTCTCTCTCTATATATATATATATATATATATATATATATGAGGAGGGATCAAGTTACAACAAATTTGAGTTACAACAAAGTTACAACAACCACTTTTTTCATTTTCAAAGTCCAAATCGTCGATCCAAACCGTTCAACATGATCTCCACAATAAAATGTACTTGCAGATCAAATTTTACATTTTTTTGAATTTTTTTACTATTTATTAAGTATTTTACAAAAAATAATCATATTCAGACCATTAAATTTTGTACCCATTTTAATAAATAGTAAAAAAATTCAAAAAAATGTGAAATTTGATCTGCAAGCACATTTTATTTAGATAATCATGTTGAACGGTTTGGATTGATGATTTAGATTTTTAAAAATAAAAAAAATAATTATTATAACTTTGTTGTAACTCAAATTTGTTGTAACTTGATCGCTCCTATATATATATATATCAGCCTCATATTATCGGGTGTTTGACACGCGTGCTATATGCAATTAATTACTATATAGTATATACTATTACTCTATTATACTCTATCCCGCGTTGGAGAGAGAAAACGCGTTCTCTAAACCCACGAAAGATTTGCCTTTATTCATGGATGGCCCAAAATCTATGTCAGTGCGTGTTCCTGCTAAAAAAATAAAATAATTGCAAATTGCAATGCATTACCTCACTCTTCTATATATGCATCATTATGCATGCACTTGTTTATTTGAATGTTAGTAGTGTACTTGACCAGAGATATTTATTTGTGCTAACTGTTTGCAGGGAGAACTAATGAAGACTATAGCAATTCGAGAAAGTAGATTTTTTATATTAATTTGCAGAGGAAAAAACATATGTTAAAAATAACTCACTGTTTGAATTGCGGTATCAACAGCGGCGGAGTACGTCATGATTTTTAATAGGATGTGACAATAGTTTATGAGTGAGGCTATGGTGCTATGCATAGCACGGATGGGGTCCGTGCTACGGCCAAAAATTTGACTTTTTAAAATTCTAATAGTCGATCAAACCGTTCAATGTGATAACCATATGAATATGTACTTGTAAACTAAATTTTATATTTTTTCAAATTTTTTTACTATTTTTTTAGATAGGTAGAAAAATCAGTGTTTTCTGAAAATTCTGGACCATCAAAATTCTACCTATCTAAAAAAATAGTAAAAAAAATTCGAAAAAATATAAAATTTAGTTTGCAAGTACATATTCATATGGTTATCACATTGAACGGTTGGATCGACCATTAGAATTTTAAAAAGTCAAATTTTTGGTCGTAGCACGGACCCCATCCGTGCTATGCATAGCACCATAGCCTCACTCATAGTTTATGGTAAAGCGTAATTTTAGAATTATTTTGAATATTAAGTGTATTTTTATATTTTTTTTCCTGAGAAAAGCATAAAATAGAGCATATTTTCGAAGCAAACTTTTAGGGTGCGGAATAATTATTTTAAATTTTTTAATGTTAAGTACAATTATATATATATATTTTTTGAGAAATGCATAGAAATAGAAATAGAAACATATTTCAGATAATTAAATATTTTAGGGTGCGGCATAATTTTATAACTTTTTATTATTAAGTATATATTTATAAATTTCTATGAGAAAAATATAAAAATAAAAATATTTAAAAAATATATTTTAGCAAGGGGGACAGAGTGCAAGAGGCGTCCCTCCTATGGCTCTATTTGGTTAATTGGCCACTGGGATTGATATTATAAATAAAGAATCTTAGGGCCATTACAAAATATCTAATTGACAAACTTTTGAAAAAAAAAAATTCCTAGGAAACAAAAACCAAATTTATTTTCATAGCTTTAGAGGTTGGAAATTGCTTAATTAGATCTCCAAAAATCTTTATAATTATTCGTAACTGTTATAGAATCTTGTGATCAAGTCTCATATATGGACCTGGAGGGCCACTTGGTCCCCTTGACGCAAAAAAATTTCAAAAATATGTTTGCAATTTTAGAAAGTAAACAAACTATAAAATTATACTTAGATTAAAAAAAAAATTGAAAAATCCAGAAATATTTTCCATAATATATGTTTATATATTTCAATGCATTTCTCAGAAAATTATCCAAAAATAATACTTAATATTAACAAATTATAAAATTGTACCTCGTTCCAAATTTTATCCTACCCAATATACTAATTAAGTATCTTGGTTCCCCTTTTACCTGTGGTTCTTATAAGTTTCTATCATTACATACTATATCCGATTCAAAATCCTCTTACCCCAAACAGCTTAAGAAAACCAACAAATTAAATACCTCACCATAATATCTCTCTATAGCGAATTCCAATAATAATAATAAAATCTAGCTAGTGGTGATCATACGTATTTGGTTCCCACAGTCAGAGTGGCGTTAGTTGGTATTGATTGAAACAATAATTTGTAAATACGCACGTGGTTAATTAATTAGCATTGTAACAAAAATTTATATGTGAAGTCTAGTAACATATATTCAATCCACTTGGAACGAATTGCAAATTCCAAGCACCAATTCATGGAGAAGCAAAATTTGTCCGTATCGAAAACTTCCTACTTTTTAATATGACACGTACGTACGAATCCAATATAAAATTGCAAACTGAAACTAAGAAATATTTTCAAAATATATATATAGATAGTTGAGAGGAACCTTTCTTGTCAATACATCAAATTCAAATAAATTTTATCAAAGTTTTTATTTTATACTGCATGTCTTTTTCAAATTGGAAAAAACAATAGATCATCTTAATAATCATGCCAATGGGATATTTTGAACTCACTGCTGAGTAGTTCACAGTGAGAGGATATGTAATTAGTTAATGAAATTTATGTTGAGCAGTGAGATCGATATTAATGATAAAGGCTTTTATTCATTAATTCCATCCCTCATTAAATATGTCCCACCCAACATAAATAGTGAATGAAAAATTATTTCCAACATAAATAGTAGGTTCATCTTGGAAAGTGGCACGTACTGCGAGCCCGACATATCAGCCACCTTAGGACTACATTGAGACAATTGAAAGAGAGGCTGAGTTGCAAAACCAGACGAATGCTGAGAGACAACAGAGACTCGAGGAGGAGACATACTTTGATGAGCGCATGAGAGCAGGCGCAGCGATCGCTAGAGTCGAGTTTTCAGGGCGACACCATCTGATGCCCCTACAAATGAATATGATTAGTTCATCCAGGCTATATAATGGATGAACTTGAATTTTGAAGATCTCGCCACACACTTGCGAGAGAGCAGCCAGCGGATTGAGCAAAACCTCTCCTCACTTCAACAAGAGGTTGATCAAGTCCGCAACAGCATGGAGGAGATCAGGAAGAGCGTTGACGAGGGTAGGCGCGAGATCCAGCAAGCGCGCTACCTCAACCAACAGTACTATCAGTTCGCCCTCGACTCCAGATTCCAGTACCATCCACCGCCTCACGGACTCTTCGACCCATCATTATTCGAGGAGATTCATCATCCGCCACTACCTCCACCACCTCAGAATTGAGGTGCAGTGAGTTGTATCTCTCTCTCGGTCTTTTTTACTTTATACTTCTTTTATTTTTATCTCTCGAGCATTGGGGACAATGCTCAATTTTATTCGAAATAATAGGAGGTAAATTGACCATGTATCTTTAAATTTTTTGCATTTTTATTTTCTTTTAGATGCTAGTAGTTTTACTCAATTTTTGACTAGGGTTGGAGGCTTTATCAAAAATCCTAGAATGATTGGTTGAGTTTTTTAGCTAGCTTGCATTTTAATTTCCGTAGGAGTAGGTTAATCAAATATAAGGAACTGTTTTGAATTGAGTTAGGCTAGGGTTTAGACAATTGGCCATAATATCAAAAATTCAGAACTTTTAAAAGTAATTAGTGACCTCAAAGTGAATAATTAATTGCTAACCATGAATATTGTCCAAAACCGCAGACCTTAGAATTTTTATTATTGAGTAGTTTATTTTGCAAGGCCTCTTAAGTTTGAAAGTGTTCTAGAATACTCATTTATTATAGATAGACCCCTAGCGAAACTATGCAATAATTCCTTGTATGAATGAATACTTGGAATTGTGTATAATCATGGTACTTGTGACACAAAAATATTTACTTGTACAAATCTTTATTTTTCAGAAAAACAGAAAAAAAATACAAAAAAATCAGAAATGAGAAAAATAAAAAAAAAAGAAAAAAAAAGAAAAAAATAGAATAAAAAATGGAGGATAGAAAAAAGAGTACGGGTGCCTATGCAAGACTGGTTACCAATAGGCTCAACAAAACCTCCCAAACTTTAATTTGTGCATCTTTAATTTTTCAAAAAATCATCACAAGTACCAACATACTTAGTTGTCATACTTTGCTCCAATAATTATGAAGGAAAATAAAAATTCATATTATTAGAATTCCTATTGATTGGAAGAGATCGGTTTATAATCAAATGAGAAATTAATACTATCCAATTTAGGAATATTTGTGAAGTGAATTATTCGATAATAATTTTTCTAAAGAACGCACAATGAGATCGATCATGGGGTGAATAAATTGTTCAAGGGAGAGGTCATGAATATTTTTAAAGTTCTAAATTTTTAAATGTCATGTCAATTGTACCAAGCCCAAGTTCTAGTTTAATTTAAAACAAGTCTTTGAGATTGTATGGTTTAACCTACACTGGACCTTTGACTAGCTAGGATGTCGTTGCTTGAGGACAAGCAACAATTCAAGTTAGGAGGCGTGATCAGAGTCAAAATGATGATGAATTACGTAGAGTTTTGACTTAGGTTTTGCATATTATCTCACACTTATGTTTAATTAATTAGAGAAAAAGGCTACTGTCACCCTTCTTTATGCTTTATCGCAGGAAACATGTTTTGGGACTATTCACATCAAATGGAGCAAGAATCAGGTCAATTAGATAAACGACGCTCATCGACTAAGTCTCTGTTATGGCCCGCACTAACTGATACGGACCTAGCCAGATATAGACCAGGAGACAACGCGATACGCATTAAACCTCTCAGCGACATGGTCTGGATATAGACCGTACCAGCCAGTATAGTCCGTAACCAAGGTGTCCTTTGGAGAATAACTGCTCCAGCTATATCCAGATCAGATTTCTTGGCCTCCACTCATCTCCAGACGTCCCCTCACTCATCTCCGACCACCCCTCATTGACTAAGTCCTTCAATTGTAGTGTTGTAATTGGGTTGCAACTACCCACTTCTCTTCTTATTGAGAGACACTATTAGAGTCCTGCAAAGACTATTAGGGTTGCAATTACCCTCTTCTCTTGCCATCGAAAGACACTACTAGAGTGCTGCAATGGAGTTTTGTAATAGGGTTGCAACTACCCTCTTATCGTGCCATCTGGAGATACTACTAGAGTGCATCAGATTTTAAATTATAGTGTTGTAATAGAGTTGCAACTATGCTCTTTCTTGTCATTTCTAGAGACTGTTAGAATGCTGCAAAGACCATCAATTGGAGTGTTGTAATTGGGTTGCAACTACCATCTTATTTTGCCATATGGAGGCACTACTAGAGTGCTGCAAAGACATTCATTTTGAGTGTTGTAATAGGATTGAAAGTACCCTTTTGTCTTGCCATCTGTAAAGACTACTAGAGTGCTGCAAAGACCATCAATTGGAGTGTTGTAATAGTATTGCAACTACCCTCTTCTCTTGCCATCGAAAAACACTACTAGAGTGCTGCAACGACATTGGAGTGTTGTAATAGGGTTGCAACTACCCTCTAATCGTGCCATCTGGAGACACTACTAGAGTGCATCAAAGACCTTCAATTATAGTGCTGTAATAGGGTTGCAACTACCCTCTTCTCTTGCCATTACTAGAGACTACTAGAATGCTACAAAGACTATTAATTGGAGTGTTGTAATAGGGATGCAATTATCCTATCTTTTGCCATATGGAGATACTACTAGAGTGCTGCAAAGACCTTCATTTTGAGTGTTACAATAGGGTTGAAAATACCCTTTTGTCTTACTATCTGTAGAGACTACTAGACTGCTGCAAAGACCTTCCATTGGAGTGTTGTAATAATAGGGTTGTAACGACCCTCTCCTTTTCCATCTATAGGGACTACTAGAGTGCTACAAAGACTTTCAATTGGAATGTTATAATAGGGTCGCAACTACCCTCATCTGTTGCCACCTGACACACTACTAAAGTGCTGCAAAGACCTTTATTTTGAGTGTTGTAATAGGGTTGAAAAGACTCTTTTGACTTACCATCTGTAGAGACTACTAGAGTGCTGCAAAGGCCTTCAATTGTATTGTTGTAATTGGGTTGCAACTACCCTCTTCTCTTGCCATCTGGACACTACTGGTGTGCTGCAAAAACTTTCAATTGAAGTGTTGTAGGAGGGTTGAAACTATCCTCTTCTCTTGCCTTCAGGAGATACTTCTAGAGTGTTGCAAAAACCTTCAATTGGAGTGTTATAATTGGGTTGTAACTACCCTCTTCTCGTGCCATCTGGACACACTACTAGAGTGCATCAAAGACCTTCAATTGGAGAGTTGTAATATGGTTGCCACTACCCTCTTCTGTTGCTATCTGGAGACACTACTAGAGTGCTACAAAGACCATCAATTGGAGTGTTATAATATGGTTTCAACTAACATCTTCTTTTGCCATTTGGAGGCACTACAAGAGTGCTGCAAAGACCTTCAATTGTATTGTTGTAATAGGATTGCAACCACCCACTTTTCTTTCCATCTGGAGACATTACTAGAGTGTTGCAAATACCATCATTTTGAGTGTTGTAATACGGTTGCATGTACCCTTTTTTCTTACAATCTATAGTCTAGAGTGCTGCAAAAACCTTCAATTAGAGTGTCGTAATAGGGTTGCAACTACCCCCTTATCTTGCCATCTTCTTACACTACTGTAGTTATGTAAAGTCCTTCGATTGTGGTGTTGTAATTGGGTTGCAACTACCCACTTCTCTTCTAATCGGGAGACACTATTAGAGTCTGGCAAAGACCATTAATTGGATAGTTGTAATTGTTGGGTTTTGGACTGTTCAAACCCGAGTTTTGACTGTTCAAACCTGTTGATTAACTTTTAGGCTCAAGCTGCGGAAAGACAGTAGAACAAAAATTTCTACGTCTAATCTCAAGCCAAGGATTAAAAGATGGTATCATTCTTTTAATCCTTTAAGGATCTATTCCCGTAATTGATTTCTAAAACTTAAATCTATCTACCAAGTAAATAAATTTATATAACATTTATACCTTTGTTTCCAAATTACAATTGGAATGCAGACCGAGCGAGAAGACCGGATCTGAGCAATGTCTTCTTTCAGAGCAATGACTTCTCTTGGAGCACCAAACATATGGTGCCTCTATAGGTTATCCACCAGGACTAACCAGAGAGCGGTTTATTTCTTTTGCCAGAAATACTGTAAACCGCGGTCTTACGCAAAAACACTATTCACGAGAAAAAGACGAAATAGCAAAATTCCCGACCGGTAGTTAGTCTGATTTTACTAAAAGGCAAAACAGAAATATCGTGACTTTTGGGAAAACACTATTCACCAAAATCCCGTAAACACTATTCAACAACTCGAAAGATAATACGTAACTGTTACGTATAACTTTCGTTTAAACCGCAACACTATTTGGGAGAGAAAATGAGAAAGAGAACGATAACCGAGCCAATTCGAATCGAACTCAAACTTTTCGAACTTGTTTCAACTTGTGAATTCTCTTACCCCTACCCCTCTATTTATAGGGTTAGGGAGGTGCTTGTAAGCTGCTTGCAGCATAGGTGCTTAGCTGTAAGCTGCTTACAAGGACGTGCTTGTAAGCTGCTTACAAGGACGTGCTTGTAAGCTGCTTGCAGCAGAGGTGCTTAGCTGCAAGCTGCTTACAAGGACATGCTTGCAGCAGAGGTGCTTAGCTGCAAGCTGCTTACAAGGACATGCTTGCAGCAGAGGTGCTTAGCTGCAAGCTGCTTACAAGGACGTGCTTGTAAGCTGCTTGCAGCAGAGGTGCTTATGTGGATAGGATTGATGACATGTCATGCGGATAAGGACGAATCTGAAAAGACCAGAATGCCCTCGCTCCAAACACAATTAATATCCGTATAATTATTCTGAATAATTATATTTCTTGCGGTTGTTGATTTCGGTAATTTATACAACGTGTCCTGCACGTTTATAAACTAACCGGTTAACTTTTATACAACGTGTCATACATGTTTATAAATTAACCAATGTTTTTGCTTGTCATTTTACATGACATTTATAATATAATTATATCAAGTATAATTAATTATAAACCATCTTATTATTGATCATAACCAATTTATAATCAATCAATAAGATTCTCCGATTAACTCCTATTGGTGTGACCCGATAGGATCTGTGTTATGTTGGTAAATAGAATTAAAACCATTTTAACTTCTATAATCATGAGAGGCATCTGGCAAAACGCATCATGACCATCCAATTACACAGATGATGCTGTACTGTACAATATCACGATCCAGTAAACTATTTTACTCGTGTTTAATTCTTTTGTCTCATAGCTGTCAGATTAATTTCAAGGTAGGTTTGTGTCATCCTTGCAAATTAATCTTTTCTTGATCTTGAGCAGATTATCAAATATGATTACTCTTGTATTCATACTGCTAGCAGATATTCTTACTCTATCAAGGGGCCCAGTGACACTATAACTCGTATAATAAATACGAGGGACAATAGTACTTTTGGTAGACCATCACTACCTCAGCTAAGTTATGTATACCGAAGAGCTACCGTTATAGCTACTTTTTACAGATAGCGTTAGGTAACAATCACACATACACATCTCTTAGTTAGGAAAGATGAATACCTCATACTGTAGAACTTAACACTGAATGAAAGCATTAATGACACGAACACAATTCCGTATAATGTTTCATTCGGGGTCTGTCAAATACCATGTTCTCTAACATGTATCTATGTGATTAAATTGACAACTCCTTGTCTATGGTCAGTAAAACTTTAACCATCATTTAATCCACATACTAACCTTTAATCGGTTAATTAGTGTTCTTTGCTAATTACCTCGGTCAGTGACTATTAAGAGTATTTATCATCTATATTATGAAGTTCTACTCATTTCGAATCCGAATACCGAAATGATCCATAATTCGATAAAACTCAAAGAACAAAATGATAATATTATTAATCATTCAATTCATGAACAAAGCTTTATATAATTAAATTATCGTATTATTGACTTCTAGATTATTACTTACTAACAATCTCCCACTTAAGCTAGAAGCCAATCATCATAGGCTCTACTTTATACAAAGCTCTATATTCTAAGAGATCTCGTAGATCTAAAGAAAATCTCACAGCCAATCTTCTATGTGTTCCAGACCCATAGAAGCTGTATGCATCCGGTGCATGGCTTGAGTTAGAGTTTTGTGAGTGGATCAGCTGTGTTGCTGACTGTGTCAATTTTACAAATCTTTACTTTAGGTGATAACGTTGTAGAACACGTTTGGATCTCGAGTGCGATCTCGGTTCCTTGACCTGAGCTATAGCTCTATTGTTGTCTCAATAGAGGTCCACAGGGCTTTGAACATTTGGAACCACTCATAGTTCGCTAAAGAACTACTTGATCCAGAAACTCTCTATAGGTGCTTCGAAAGCAGCTATATACTTAGCTTCGGTGTAAACTTTTACATCAAGACTAAGATTAGCCTGATATTTGCTCGTCACACTCAAAGCGTATGAGTCATCATGGCGTACATGATAGAGCCAATAGCCGAAGCGTATGGCACTCTATTCATTTCGCTTTGCTCATCAGTGATCGAAAGATACTGAGTCTTGCTAAGCTGTACATCATGACTCATTGGCAGGAATCCTTTCTTAGAATCCTGCATGCTGAACCGATTTCAGCATTTTGTCAATGTGTGTGCTTTGACTCAATCCTATGAGTCAAATCAATCTATCTCGGTAGATCTGTATGTCTAGTATATAGACATTCTCGCCCAAGTCCTTTTATTGAAGACTTGGCTAATTGTTTTAGCGGAATATCGTTACTGATTTGGAGTATGTCATCTACATATAAGTTTTTTTTAGAAAAGCAATTGCACTCCCACTAGCCTTACTGTACACTTATGGTTCTTATTTGCATTTGATGAAGTCAAACATTTTTTACTACTTCGTCAAACCGAGGAATCCAACTCCGTGATGCTAGCTTCAATCCATAAATGGGTTCAAGAAGCTTGCACACCTTCCCAGCATTTCTTGGATCTTCAAAACCTGAAGGCTGTATCATGTACAGGTCTTCTTCTAATTTTTCATTTAAGAAAGTAGTTTTGACATCCATTTGCCATATTTCATAATCATGAAATGCGGCAATTGCTAGGAGTATCCGAATTGACTTAAACATAGCCACGGGCAGAAAAATTTCATCACAATCAATTCCCGAGAATTGGTTTGAAATCTTTCGCTACCAGCCGTGCTTTGTATATAGTCATATTACTATCCATGTCTGCTTTCCTTTTGAAAACCCACTTGTTAGCTATGGGTTTTATCCCATCAAGTGGAACAACTAGGTTCCAGACCGTATTGTCATACATGGATTGTATTTCGGATCTCATGGCCTCCAGCCATTTATCGGAGTCGGGCCTATCCATTGCTTCCGCTGCGGTCAGAGGATATTCAGTGTCAAACACTGAGACCTCGTGCAGTCCCATGTACCTCTGGGGTGCATGGACTGTCCTTACTAACCTCCGTAGCACTTGTTCTTCTGGCTGTTTGAACTTGATCCGCAACAGTGTGCGGGTTCAGTTCTATTTCGACTTGCATCGAAGTATCTGAGCTCGGGACTAGAACCTCTTCCACAACTACTTGTGGATTTGGTTCTTCCAGATGCTCATCAGCCGAAGTATCAAGTGGTGGGTTTATCTGATCTGTATCAGATATTATATTGTGTGATGTATCTTGAATTTCTTCAAGTATTACATTACTCCTACTACTTCCTTTTGCGAGAAACTCGTTCTCCAAAAGTATACCATGACAAGCAACAACTATAGTTTTCTCGGATTGGTATAGAAGTAATATCATTTCGTTTCCTTAGGATATTCTACGGAAAAAGCTCTTGTCAGATTTGGGACCAAGTTTGTCAGACGTCAAGCGTTTGACAAATACTTTGCAACCCCAGATTTTAAGATAAGACATATTTGGGAGTTTTCCAAACCATAACTCGTATGGAGTCTTTTCAACTGACTTGGATGGAACCATATTTATCGTTAGTGCGACAGTTTCTAGTGCGTGTCCCCAAAATAATTTGGGAAGGGTGGCGTTACTCATCATAGAACGAACCTTGTCCAGCAGGGTTTGACTCCTTCTCTCAGACAACATCGTTCTATTACGGTGTTCCTGGAGGTGTGAGTTATGAGACTATCCCACATTCTTTTAAGTACGTTTTTAAACTCAGAACCTAAGTATTTGTCTCCACGGTCAGACCGCAAGGCCTTAATACTTTTGTTCAGTTGATTTTCTACTTCAGTCTTGAATTCCTTGAACTTGTCAAAGGATTCAGACTTATGTCTCATCAAGTAGACATAACCATATCTACTGTAATCATCAGTAAACGTGATGAAGTAGGAATAACCGTTTCTTGTACAAGTACTCATCGGTCCGCATACATTGGTGTGTATAAGGGCCAATAAGTCACTTGCCCTTTCTCCCTATTGGTGAAAGGCGCTTTGGTCATTTTTCATCGTAAACAAGATTCACATGTGTCAATTGATTCAAGATCAAATTTACCAAGAAGCCCAATTTCTTGTAACTTCTCGATGCATTTCTCGTTTATATGACCAAGGTGACAATGCCACATGTAAGTTGTACTTTCATGAGACTTTTGAGTTTGTTTGTTATTGATGTTAATCACGGGTTTATTTATTTCTAGTTCTCAGGACACGTAAAGGGGTTCGTTGGAAAGAGTACCGAATGTGATCCCATTCCCGTCTTTCCTTGCTTGAACCTTGTTTTATGTCCTGATTACTAGTCCGCTAGGCAAATACAATTCTATACTACCGACTGTAACGGCTGCAACGTGTGCTCCATTTCCAACTCAGAGCTGTATTTTCTTATTGCCTAATTTTCTCTTATTTCTTAGTGCGTGCATATTTGAACGAATATGAGCACATGATCCAGTATCCAGTACTGAATCATTTAAGAGAAGTCGTAATATTAACTTCAATAACATTGATCCCAGAGACTGAAACTTCTGGTACATTCCCAGATTTCAGATCTGCTAGATTCTTCGGGCAGTTTCTCTTACAGTGACTTTTGCTATTTGCAATAATAGCAGTTAAAGTTAGCAGAAACATTTATCTTGGGAGTGTTTGTTACCGGAACAAATGTCCCTTTGCCTTTGTACTTAATAGCCGTTTCCTTCTTTGCTTTATTAATTTTCCTCCCACCTTCTTGGATCATGAGGACATGAGATCTATTCTCGATGTTACCTTCATTAATCCTCAACATCCCTTTCAGCTCCTGCAAACTCTTATCCATCCCTTGCATTTGACAGTTCACGATGAACTCCGAATAGCTAGGAGGGATAGAGTTCAGGATAACGTCTGTGACCAACTCGTGGCTCAACGGATAGCTAAGCTTCTTCAGTTGCTCAGCATCGCTTGTCAAACGAAGCGTGTGAGTACTGATAAAGCTGCTCTCAGCCTTTTAGAACTGTCAGGGACCGGTGTATTTAGAACATATTCTATTTTTCTCATATTTGTCTTTGAACTGTAGTCAAAATTATACGGAACGTAATAAGAAAGACGTTTCTTTAATTATGTTCTACCTTTGTAAAGATTTCTAGCTTTGTTCATGTAATGTTTTATACAATGATAAAACCTCCCACTGCAAATTTGTTCTATACCCATTTTGCAGTAGGACCAAGATCCCTATTTTCACTAAGAACCAAGGCAGTGTATGCATATCATGGTCATAGTTATCTTAGGTAAGTAACTCTTTGCTAATCATATCTCTATATGACTCTTGGTTTCGTTAAACATCGTATGTTTAACCGAATACTTTGCCCCGAGCCCAAAACCATTTTGGAAATCATCGGTAAGTAACCTCACTCTATTTGGTTCGATATATCCAATATATCCCTCGACCACCAAAGGTAAAAGGCGATGCCTACTGAGTAGTGGACCCATCAACCAATGAACAATGGTGTGAGGAGGATAGAGTAGGAAGGGCATACTACTTAATTAGATGGGTTTGTGATTTATGCTTAAGTTTGTAAGCAATCTTTAAAAGAGGTTTGCCAAAAAGACGACCAAAAGGTTCGTGTCTGTCTTTCTTTGACAGAACCTTCTTTCACATGCTTAGCCTTATAAGCAGTCAGTTTGTAAAGCTGACTTTAGCTACCGTCTATCTTGTAGAGGTAGTTTTTCTTTTTGCGATTTCTTTATAAAGCGATAAATCTAATCTATTCGTTTTATATGAAAGTAGTAAATCTAATTTACTTATATACGTGATCTAGTTACGTATATAATTATCAGTTCGTAATGTTGGCCTTGGTTAGCATTACGGACATGTGAAAGTCGTTTTGTAAGAAAAATACTGAATGTGATCCCATTCCTATCTTCCTCAAAGACCTCTTCCATATGCTTCAGTAAGCAGTTGTGGGAAGGAAGTCAGAGAGAAACAATACCGAATGTGGTCCTACATTTCTATTTTTCTAAATACATCTTTTGTCAGAAAAATTACCGAATGTGATCCCATTCCTATCTTCCTCAAAGACCTCTTCCATATGCTTCAGTAAGCAGTCGTGGGAAGGAAGTCAGAGAGAAAGCATACCGAATGTAATCCCATTCATATCTTTCTTTTAAAAACATTTTCATTTGCTTAGCTTGGTAAGCCGTCAGTTCTTTTAACTGACTTTATATCGTCTTACGGACACGTGAAAGTTGTCTGCCAGAAAGACCAACTGAGGGTGTCCACCTCCAGCCTTTCTTTGACATCACATTCTTTCACGGTTCCTTGAAAGCGATAAATCTAATTTATGCATTTCATATCAAAGCAGTAAATCTAATTTACTTATATACGTGATCAAGTTACGTATATTTTTACCAGTTCTAATTCTTTATTTTGCAGCTATGCTTTTGTTCTTTATTTATACCGTAATAAGCATATAAACAGTTTATATGTTTAAAACGCAGTTTATTCTTTTCAGTACGTAAAGCAATTTGGTAACGTGACAAAGTTCCTTTTGGGCCAGCCATTAGGACATGTAAAAGGGGCTCCCAGGAAAGATAGAGAGTCACAAGGACTACTTAAGTACTTTCTTTCCTAGATAGAACCATCTCTTTTACAGTGTGGAAATGACAGTTCTTACTCAGGTACTTTATTGCTTCATCACATTCTTAGATATACCTTACATAACCGAAGGTTTTTGAAAAAGCAAAAAAGTAACATTTTGCCATGCTTTGAAAACGTAAAGCAATTTAGTAATGTGACAAAGTTTCCTTTGGGCCAGTTGTCAGGACACGTAAAAGAAGGGGTTACGTCGGAAAGCCAAACGAAAGTTCCTTTTTCAGTCTTTCCCTTGACATAACCTTATCTTTTACGTGTGGAGATCAACAGTTCTTACTTGGATACTTTATTGCTTCATCACATTCTTCGATGAACTTTAACGTAATCAAAAGTTTTCGAAAAGAAAGCGTAAAATCCTATTTTACCTTTCTCGGTCGGAAAACCGATCCAAGAAATGTAAAAACTTACATTTCATAAGAACATGTAAAGAAAGCTTTTAAATCTAATTTAAAACTTTCTCGGTCAGAAAACCGAACCAAGAAAATCCAGTTCTATTCGGTTTGGACCTAAGCTGCAAATCTAAGAATTAAACTGATATGCGGTATAAGTTATAACTTTTAGAAAATCAATTCAACGGGAAAGCCTTGTGGTGCTCTGATACCACTGTTGGGTTTTGGACTGTTCAAACCCGAGTTTTAACTGTTCAAACCTGTTGATTAACTTTTAGGCTCAAGCTGCGGAAAGACCGTAGAACAAAAATTTCTACGTCTAATCTCAAGCCAAGGATTAAAAGATGGTATCGTTCTTTTAATCCTTTAAGGATCTATTCCCGTAATTGATTTCTAAAACTTAAATCTATCTACCAAGTAAATAAATTTATATAACATTTATACCTTTGTTACCAAATTACAATTGGAATGCAGACCGAGCGAGAAGACCGGATCTGAGCAATGTCTTCTTTCAGAGCAATGACTTCTCTTGGAGCACCAAACATATGGTGCCTCTATAGGTTATCCACCAGGACTAACCAGAGAGCGGTTTATTTCTTTTGCCAGAAATACTGTAAACCGCGGTCTTACACAAAAACACTATTCACGAGAAAAAGACGAAATAGCAAAATTCCCGACCGGCAGTTAGTCTGATTTTACTAAAAGGCAAAACAGAAATATCACGACTTTTGGGAAAACACTATTCACCAAAATCCCGTAAACACTATTCAACAACTCGAAAGATAATACGTAACTGTTACGTATAACTTTCGTTTAAACCGCAACACTATTTGGGAGAGAAAACGAGAAAGAGAACGATAACCGAGCCAATTCGAATCGAACTCAGACTTTTCGAACTTGTTTCAACTTGTGAATTCTCTTACCCCTACCCCTCTATTTATAGGGTTAGGGAGGTGCTTGTAAGCTGCTTGCAGCATAGGTGCTTAGCTGCAAGCTGCTTACAAGGACGTGCTTGTAAGCTGCTTGCAGCAGAGGTGCTTAGCTGCAAGCTGCTTACAAGGACGTGCTTGCAGCAGAGGTGCTTAGCTGCAAGCTGCTTACAAGGACGTGCTTGTAAGCTGCTTGCAGCAGAGGTGCTTATGTGGATAGGATTGATGACATGTCATGCGGATAAGGACGAATCTGAAAAGACCAGAATGCCCTCGCTCCAAACACAATTAATATCCGTATAATTATTCTGAATAATTATATTTCTTGCGGTTGTTGATTTCGGTAATTTATACAACGTGTCCTGCACGTTTATAAACTAACCAGTTAACTTTTATACAACGTGTCATACATGTTTATAAATTAACCAATGTTTTTGCTTGTCATTTTACATGACATTTATAATATAATTATATCAAGTATAATTAATTATAAACCATCTTATTATTGATCATAACCAATTTATAATCAATCAATAAGATTCTCCGATTAACTCCTATTGGTGTGACCCGATAGGATCTGTGTTATATTGGTAAATAGAATTAAAACCATTTTAACTTCTATAATCATGAGAGGCATCTGGCAAAACGCATCATGACCATCCAATTACACAGATGATGCTGTACTGTACAATATCACGATCCAGTAAACTATTTTACTCGTGTTTAATTCTTTTGTCTCATAGCTGTCAGATTAATTTCAAGGTAGGTTTGTGTCATCCTTTCAAATTAATCTTTTCTTGATCTTGAGCAGATTATCAAATATGATTACTCTTGTATTCATACTGCTAGCAGATATTCTTACTCTATCAAAGGGCCCAGTGACACTATAACTCGTATAATAAATACGAGGGACAATAGTACTTTTGGTAGACCATCACTACCTCAGCTAAGTTATGTATACCGAAGAGCTACCGTTATAGCTACTTTTTACAGATAGCGTTAGGTAACAATCACACATACACATCTCTTAGTTAGGAAAGATGAATACCTCATACTGTAGAACTTAACACTGAATGAAAGCATTAATGACACGAACACAATTCCGTATAATGTTTCATTCGGGGTCTGTCAAATACCATGTTCTCTAACATGTATCTATGTGATTAAATTGACAACTCCTTGTCTATGGTC
The DNA here is from genome assembly GCA_025461045.1 of Carex parvula. Lineage (NCBI taxonomy): Eukaryota > Viridiplantae > Streptophyta > Magnoliopsida > Poales > Cyperaceae > Carex > Carex parvula. Next base: position 244,678 of record JAJGRW010000163.1, read on the forward strand.
AGTAAAACTTTAACCATCATTTAATCCACATACTAACCTTTAATCGGTTAATTAGTGTTCTTTGCTAATTACCTCGGTCAGTGACTATTAAGAGTATTTATCATCTATATTATGAAGTTCTACTCATTTCGAATCCGAATGCCGAAATGATCCATAATTCGATAAAACTCAAAGAACAAAATGATAATATTATTAATCATTCAATTCATGAACAAAGCTTTATATAATTAAATTATCGTATTATTGACTTCTAGATTATTACTTACTAACAGTAATAGAGTTGCAACTACCCTCTTCTCTTGCCATCGAAAGACACTACTAGGGTGCTGCAAAGACCTTCAATTGGAGCTTTGTAATAGGGTGGCAACTACGCTCTTATCGTGCCATCTGGAGACACTTCTGGAGTGAATGAAAGACCTTCAATTGTAGTGTTGTAATAGGGTTGCAACTACCCTCTTTTGTTGTCATTTCTATAGACAATTAGAATGCTGCAAAGACCATCGATTGGATTGTTGTAATAGGGTTGCAACTACCCCCTTTTTTGTCATATGAAAACACTACTAGAGTGCTGCAACGACCTTCATTTTGAGTGTTGTAATAGGGTTGAAAATATCCTTTGTCTTACCATCTGTAGAGACTACTAGAGTGCTGCAAAGACCTTTAATTGGAGTGGTGTAATAATAGGGTTGCAACTACCCTCTACTCTTACCATCTATAGAGACTACTAGAGTACTGTAAAGACCTTCAATTGGAGCGTTGTAATAGGGTTGCAACTACTCTCTTCTCTTGTCATCTGGACACACTATTAGAGTGCTACAAACACCTTCAATTCGAGTATTGTAATAGGGTTGCAACTACCCTCTTCTCTTGCCATCTGGAAACACTACTAGAGTGCTGCAAAGACTTTCAATTGGACTGTTGTTAGAGGTTTGAAACTATCATCTTCTCTTACCTTCCGGAGACACTTCTAGAGTGTTGCAAAGATCTTCAGTTGGAGTTTTGTAATTGGGTTGTAACTACCCTCTTCTCGTGCCTTCTGGAGACACTTCTAAAGTGTTGCAAAAACCTTTAGTTAGAGTGTTGTGATCGGGTTGTAACTACCCTCTTCTTGTGCCATCAAGAGACACTACTAGAGTGCATCAAAAACCTTCAATTAGAGAGTTGTAATATGGGTGCAACTACCCTCTTATGTTGCCATCTGGAGGCACTATTAGAGTGCTGCAAAGACCATCAATTGGAGTGTTATAATAGGGATGCAACTAACCTCTTTTTTTGCCATCTGGAGACACTACAAGAGTGCTGCAAAGACCTTCATTTGTAGTGTTTGTAATAGGGTTGCAACCACCCACTTCTCTTTCCATCTGGAGACACTACTAAAGTGCTGCGAAGACCTTCATTTTTAGCGTTGTAATAGAGTTGCAAGTAACTTTTTTTTCTTACAACCTACAGAGACAACTAGAGTGCTGCAAAGACCTTCAATTGGAGTGTTGTAATAGGGTTGCAACTACCCTCTTCTCCTGCCATCTGGAAACACTACTAGAGTGCTGCAAAAGTGCAGCAAAGTCCTTCGAGGGTGTTTGGCATGGGCTCCTTAAGGGGGAAGGATTAAAAATTTAATCCTCACTAAGGAGCACTTGTTCGTTTGGTACTAAGATTAAGAACAAAGGCTTAACATGAGTAAAATATTGATTATAGTGTATAAAGACCTAAATACCCTTGCATATATATTCTTCTTTAATACCCTTGCACACTGATATGTCTTGGCACTCATATACTAACTTATTTCATTAATTTTATTGTCACCTGACAAGATGCAAATTTAAAAATAAAAAATAAACGGTACATGCATTTGAACCAAATAATAAAAGCAACATTCTAATAAAACTTATTTCTTTCTGTGCATACCCAGCGTACCTGTTCGGTAGCATGACTTAAGAAAAAAAAATTCACTTTTAAAGGTTTTAATTAAAAAGATCCAATATGCACTTTTGAAAGAACAGACCCATAACAGAAATACCTAAATGCACTGTACCAATTCAAATTCGCATCAACATTGATCTAGAGTAACAAATAAGAAGGGAACTACTTAGATTGCATCAAACCAAGGTGTACCAGTAATAGAAAAACACTGATATCGTTGGTACCAATGTACAAAGAGGTGATAAAAAGCATTTGTATTTTCTATTTACAATATAAATAAGAAGCACCAACTCATGCCAGTAGCAGAAACTGCTTGCAAACCAAGGTGTACCAGTACCATAATTCAAGTACTAATTATAAACAGTCTAATTCAAGTACTAATTAAAAATTAAAGTTAAGATTGACAAACAAGTATTCAAAACAGCCTAGTTCAAGTAGTAATTAAAAACTAAAATTAAGATCGACAAACAAGGTAACATAACTTGAACACTAAAATGGTACAAACCAACTTCCAATAAATTAGTTTCCACGCCTTCGGTGATTTCCATTGCGGTTTTGCATGATCTCCCACAAAACATTTCTAATACCTGTTCGAAGTAAATCTCCAAGTTGTGTTTCATTGAGTCCCGTGGAAATTCCAGATTGCTCAACATTTTCATCATCTTCTCCCTCATCTACAACCTCTTGTTCCAAATAAATATCACTTTCAGTTTCAATCTCGTTTTGACACTTGATAAAATTATGCAAAATGCAACATGCTAAAACGATTAAACATTGCTTCCTGTATTTATAAGGATGCATAATTCTCAAAATCTTGAATCTCATTTTCAAAACTCCAAATGTCCTCTCGACAACATTACGAAGTTGTGCATGGCGATGGTTAAATAGATCCTCCGAGCTTTGATATCGATTTTGTGCACGTGTTTGTTGAAATTGTGCCAAATGGTAAATATGACCACGATAAGGGCAAAGAAAGCTATCGGTATTGGCATAACCTGAATCAGCGAGGTAGTATCTTCCTGGAGGGACTGTATAATCACCGTCATCTATCGCTGATCGCAAAACCTTCATATCTGCAGCTGAACCCTCCCAACCAGTAGACACATAAACAAAATTCATGTCAAAATCAACAGCAGCCATGACATTTTGAGATACAAAATTCTTCCTGTTAATGTACTTTCGACGATTCTTTTTCTTTTTCCTTACAAAAGCAGGTATATGAGTTCCATGAATAGCACCTAAAGCACCCTACATTGAAAATTACATCATTAGTCATACAAGAATACACTTCGCCAATTTAAATATAAAACCAAACACCTTAAAGGACATACCTTAAATGGAAAGAAACTTGTGTCTTTTCCAATAGAAGCATGTCTAGGTGCATCAGCCCCAGGCAATTTGATGTACTCATTCCTCATTTCAATTATACTCTATAAAACATCATGGAATGTTCGATGAACTGTGTCGAGAGAACGTTGGAAATTGTAGCTTACACTCATATTTGAGGCATGTCCGACTATGTGTACGAACATGCCAACTTGTTCTTCTATTGTCACTTCATCAGTTTTGACAATGCCTTTTGCCAATATTACTTCATAGAGAGATAGGAATTTGGTTTTGTTCATTCGTAGATAATTATAGGGTACCGCTGAGGGTTTATTTAATATGTCATTTATGTAATCAGCTCCTGACATTGGCCTCTTATTATCTTGCTCTTCTGAGAAAGATGATGCTGAACTAATTTGGGTGGTATGAGGAAGTATAATATTCATAAAAACCCACGATTCGTCATCGTCATCTAAAGCATGCAATAGTTGATTGAATCTAAATCCATCTATAGTATATGATCTGCAATTTTTTCAGAAAAAATGATTCAAATTATGCTATTTGACATAAAAAAGAAAGTTGTAACACTGCTTACAAAAATAAAAGAAATTTGAGGAGTTCTAATCAAGAAGGAAAAAGAACAATTTCTTTGAAATTTTACTAAAACAGTAAGCAAAAAACAGTCCCCAAATCAACACAGTATATCTTTGAATATGAGAAAAATAGTCTAAAAAACCAATAACCAATTTTGTACTTCTTGTATTTCTGTCAGGGATTAATGGCAGAAGGCAGTAACCAAACAGATTACAATAGACTTCTCTTCTTAGAAAACTAAAATATATACTAAAACACCAAACAGTGGTAATAACCCAATTCCATTTGATTCAAAGTATGGTACCGACTGATACAAGTATACAATAGACTTCTCTGTCAATTTTCATTGAATATGGCACATTGCACCCAATTGATAGTAACAAATCATTGCACAGAATAATACTTTATTTAATTTATCTTTTTTGTTATTGTATAGATAAATATTTAAGAAGCATGGTTAATTTCAACTGTAATTATATGACTATGTTACTTCAATACTGGCAAGAACAAGTCATCATACAAATATATCGTACAAAGATCGTAGCAAGTAGCAAATCATTGCACAGAGAAATTGATTCATTTTTTCGGTGAAGGTCGATTGCTCCAAATTTCTTCAAATTTCAGTAAGCTAAAAAAAGTAAGCTCAGTCATGTATAAACAGTAATCGAGAATCAGCATGGCCTTACCTGAAATTGCTCCAAATTTTGGTGAAGATGGATTGGCTACGGAGGAGCGGTTAGGGGTTTGTATGCCTCTGCGTTCCCAACTTCGTCAACAAATTGGCCGTTGAAGTCACTCGAGCAAGCACGGAGTAAAGAAGAGGTGAAGAATAGGGCTGGATTGATAAAATTAGATGGATAATTTTGTAGCCAAAGAACAACGAGAAATAAAGGGAAATGAGAGACCAATTCAGAGAGGAGGAAGCGAAAGAGAAGTACCATATGACAGCCTAAGAAGAGATAATCCAAGAAGGGTGTCTATGGAAAGAGCATTTCGGTGCGAATCTCATAGTACTGTCAGATTAAAGTGCCAGCCATGAGATCATGACTAAACTTCACCGGAGACGATGGTTTTTTTTCTTTCCAGTGTCTAGGGAATCGTTCCCTCAGGAGAGAAGAAAGACAGTAGAAAAAAAAAGAGAGAAGGGTCCTTAAGGAGGCCAGCTTTTGAGGGTAATATTGTCTGAAAATTCTGTATTTTTGCTTCTAAGGTGGCTCAAAGGAAGTGACATTCTTAAGGAGAGGGAAAGGCCTCCTTAGTTAAGGAAGTCACTAATCTCCACTAAGGCAGACTTGTTCGGTAGACTTAAGAGCATAAGGAGCTCCAAGGATGCTTAAGTCATGCTACCGAACATGTACTTCAATTGTAGTGTTGTAATTGGGTTGCAACAACCCTCTTCTCTTGCCATCTGAAAATACTACTAGAGTGTTGCAAAGACCTTCAGTTGGAGTGTTGTAATTGGGTAGTAACTACCCTCTTCTCGTGCCATCAAGAGACACTACTAGAGTGCATCAAAGACCTTCAATTGGAGTGTTGTAATATGGTTAAAACTACCCTCTTCTGTTGCCATCTGGAGACACTATTAGAGTGCTGCAAAGACCATCAATTGAGTGTTGTAATAGGGTTGCAATTAACCTCTTCTTTTGTCATCTGGAGACACTACAAGAGTGCTGCAAAGACCTTCAATTGTAGTGTTGTAATAGGGTTGCAACCACCTACTTATCTTTCCATCTGGAGACACTACTAAAGTGTTGCAAAGACCTTCATTTCGAGTGTTGTAATAGGGTTGCAAGTACCCTTTTATCTTACAATCTATAGAGACAACAAGAGTGCTGGAAAGACCCTAAATTAGAGTGTTGTAATACGGTTGCAACTATCTTATCTTGCCATCTTCTTACACTACTGTAGTTCTGCAAAGTCCATCAATTGTAGTGTTGTAATTGGGTTGCAGCTACCCACTTCTCTTCCAATCGGGAGACACTATTAGAGTCATGCAAAGACTACTAATTGGAGTTTTGTAATAGGGTAGCAACTACCCTCTTCTCTTGCCATCGAAAGATACTACTAGGGTGCAAAGACCTTCAAATGGAGTGTTGTAATAGGGTTGCAAGTACCCTCTTATCGTGCCATATGGAGACACTACTAGAGTGCATCGAAGACCTTCAATTGTAGTGCTGTAATAGGGTTGCAACTACCCTCATCCCTTGCCATTACTAGAGACTACTAGAATGCTGGAAAGATCATCAATTGGAGTGGTTTAATAGGGTTGCAACTACCCTATTCTTTTGCCTTATGGAGATAACACTAGAGTGCTGCAAAGACCTTCATTTTGAGTGTTGTAATAGGGTTGACGATACCGTTTTGTCTTACCATCTGTAAAGACTACTAGGGTGCTGCAAAGTCCTTCAATTGAAGTGTCGTAATAAAAGGGTTGTAACTACCCTCTTTTCATGCCTTCTAGAGACACTTCTAGAGTGTTGGAAAGACCTTCAGTTGGAGTGTTGAAATATGGTTGCAACTGCCCTCATTTGTTGCCATTTGGAGACACTACTAGAGTGTTGTAAAGACCTTCAATTGGAGTGTTGTAATTGTATTGCAACTACCCTCATCTCTAGTCATCTGGACGCACTACTAGAATGTTGCAAAACACCTTCAATTCGAGTGTTGTAAGAGGTTTTAAATTGTCATCTTCGCTAACCTACTGGAGACACTTCGAGAGTGTTGCAAACATCTTTAGTTGGAGTGTTGTAATTAGGTTGTAACTACCCTCTTCTTGTGCCTTCTGGAGACACTTCTAGAGTGTGCAAAGACTTTCAGTTGGAGTATTGCAATTGGGTCGTAACTACCCTCTTCTCGTGCCATCTGGAGACACTACTAAAGTGCAACAAAGACTTCCAATTGAAGTGTTGTAATATGGTTGCAACTATACTCTTCTGTTGCCATCTGGATACACTACTAGAGTGCTGCAAAGACCTTCATTTTGAGTGTTGTAATAGGGTTGAAAATATACTTTTGACTTACCATCTGTAGAGACTACTATAGTGCTGCAAAGACCTTTAATTAGAGTGTTGTAATAATAGGGTTGCAACTACCTTCTTCTCTTACCATCTATGAAGACTACTAGAGTGCTACAAAGACCTTCAATTGGAGTGTTGTAATAGGGTAGCAACGACCCTCTTCTGTTGCCATCTGGAAACACTACTAGAGTGCTGCAAAAAATTTCAATTGGAGTGTAGTTAGAAGTTTGAAACTATCCACTTCTCTTACATTTCGGAGACACTTCTAAAGTGTTGCAAAGACCTTCAGTTGAAGTGTTGTAATTGGGTTGTAACTACCCTCTTCTTGTGCCTTCTAGAGACACTTCTAGAGTGTTGCAAAAACCTTCAGTTGGAGTGTTGTAATTGGATTGTAACTACCCTCTTCTCGTCAACAGGAGACACTACTAGAGTGCTTCAAAGACTTTCAATTGGAGTGCTGTAATATGGTTGCATCTACCCTCTTCTTTTGCCATCTGGAGACACTATTAAAGTGCTGCAAAGACTATCAATTGGAGTGTCGTAATAGGGTAGCATCTAACCTCTTCTTTTGCCATCTGGAGACACTACAAAAGTGCTGCAAAGACGTTCAATTGTAGTCTTGTAATAGGGTTGCAACCACCCACTTTTCTTTCCATCTGGAGACACTACTAGAGTGGTGCAAAGACCTTCATTTTGAGTGTTGTAATAGGGTGGCAAGTACACTTTTTTCTTACAATCTATAGAGACAAGTAGAGTGCTGCAAAGACCTTCAATTAGAGTGTTGTAATAGGGTTGCAACTACCCTCTTATGTTGCCATCTTCTTACACTACTGTAGTTCTGCAAAGTCCTTCAATTGTAGTGTTCTAATTGGGTTGCAACTACCCACTTCTCTTCTAACCGGGAGACACTATTAGAGTCCTGCAAAGACCATTAATTGGAGTGTTGTAATAGGGTTGCAACTACCCTCTTCTCTTGCCATCGAAAGACACTACTAGGGTGCTACAAAGACCTTCTATTGGAGTTTTGCAATAGGGTTGCAACTACCCTCTTATTGTGCCTTCTGGAGACACTACAAGAGTGCATCAAAAACTTTCAATTGTAGTGTTGTAATTGTGTTGCAACTATCCTCTTCTGTTGTCATTTCTAATGACTACTAGAATGCTGCAAAGACCATCAATTGGAGTGTCGTAATAGGGTTGACACTACTAGGGTGCTGCAAAGACCTTATATTGGAGTTTTGTAATAGGGTTGCAACTACCCTCTTATTGTGCCTTCTGGAGACACTACAAGAGTGCATCAAAAACCTTCAATTGTAGTGTTGTAATTGTGTTGCAACTATCCTCTTCTGTTGCAATTTCTAGTGATACCGGAATGCTGCAAAGACCATCAATTGGAGTGTCGTAATAGGGTTGCAACTACCTACTTCTTTTGCCATACGGAGACACATCTGTAGTGCTGGAACGACCTTCTTTTTTAGTGTGGTAATAGCGTTAAAAATACCTTTTTGTCTTACCATCTGTAGATACAACTAGAGTGCTGAAAGACCTTTAATTGGAGTGGTGCAATAATAGGGTTGCAACTACCCTCTTCTCTTACCATCTATAGAGACTACTAGAGTACTGCAAAGACCTTCAATTGGAGTGTTGTAATAGGGTTGCAACTACCCTCTTCTCTTATCATCTGGAGACACTGCTAGAGGCAAACACCTTCAATTTGAGTGTTGTAATAGGGTTGCATGCAACTACCCTCTTCTCTTGCCATCTAGAAACACTACTAGAGTGCTGCAAAACTTTCAATTGGAGTGTTGTAAAACTTTCAATTGAAACTATCCTCTTCTCTTACCTTTCGGAGACACTACTAGAGTGTTGGAAAGACCGTCAGTTAGTGTGTTGAAATTGGGTTGTAACTACCCTCTTCTTGTGCCTTCTGGAGACACTTCTAGTGTGTTGCAAAGACCTTCAGTTGGAGTCTTGTAATTGGGTTGTAACTACCCTCTTCTCGTCAACAAGAGACACTACTGGAGTGCATGAAAGGCCTTCAATTGGAGTTATGTAATATGGTTGCATCTACCCTCTTTTGTTGCCATCTGGAGACACTAGGGGTGCTGCACAGACTATTAATTGGAGTGTCGTAATAGGGTTGCATCTAACCTCTTCTTTTGCCATCTGGAGACACTACAAGAGTGCTGCAAAAACCTTCAATTGTAGTATTGTAATAGGGTTGCAACCACCCACTTCTCTTTCCATCTGGAGACACTACTAAAGTGTTTCAAAGACCTTCATTTTGAGTGTTGTAATAGGGTTCAAAATACCCTTTTGATTACCATCTGTAGAGACTAGTAGAGTGCTGCAAAGACCTTTAATTAGAGTGTGGTAATAATAGGGTTGCAACTACCCTCTTCTCTTACCATCTATAGAGTCTACTAGAGTGCTGCGAAGACCTTTAATTGGAGTGTTGTAATAGGGTAGCAACTACCCTCTTCTTTTGCCATCTGGAAACACTCTAAGAGTGCTGACTTTCAATTGGAGTGTTGTTAGAGGTATGGAACTATCCTCTTCTCTTACCTTCCGGAGACAATTCTAAAGTGTTGCATAGACCTTGAGTTGGAGTGTTGTAATTGGGTTGTAACTTCCCTCTTGTCATGCCTTCTGGAGACACTTCTAGAGTGTTGCAAAGACCTTCAGTTGGGGTGTTGTAATTTGGTTGTAACTACCTCTTCTCGTGCCATCAAGAGACACTACTAGAGTGCATCAAAGATCTTCAATTGGAGTGTTGTAATATGGCTGCAACTACCCTCTTTTGTTGCCATTTGGAGACACTATTAGAGTGCTGCAAAGACCATCAATTGGAGTGTTGTAATTGGGTTGCAACTAACCTCTTCTTTTGCCATCTGGAGACACTGCATAGGTGCCTCAAAGACCTTCAATTGTAGTGTTATAACTGGGTTGCAACCACCCACTTCTCTTTCCATTTGGAGACACTACTAAAGTGTTGCAAAAACCTTTTTTCTGAAAATCTATTGAGACAACTAGAGTGCTGCAAAGACCTTCAATTGTAGTGTTGTAATTGGGTTTGAACTACCCACTTCTCTTCTAATCGGGAGACACTATTAGAGTCCTGCAAAGACCATTAATTGGGGTTTTGTAATAGGGTTACAACTACCTCTTCTCTTGCCATCGAAGGACACTACTAGGGTGCTGGAAAGACCTTCAATTGCAGTTTTGTAATATTGTTGCAACTACCCTCTTATCGTGCCATCTGAAGACACTACTAAAGTGCATCAAAGACATTCTATTGTAGTGCTATAATTGTTGCAAAACTACTTCCTAAAATCCTGGCCAACAGACTCCAACCACTGCTCTCCAAACTCATCTCCCCAAGTCAGACTGCTTTTGTCAAGGAAAGGTCCCTTATGGAATCATTCCTCTCCGCCAGAGAATTCCTAGGGTTTCTCTCAAAAAGGAAGATTCCTTCGGTTATCTTCAAGGTTGACTTTGAGAAAGCCTTTGACACGGTGAACTGGTGTTTCCTGGTAAATCTTCTGATTGAGAGGGGCTTTCCGCCTGCCTGGATCTCTTCTGTCCTGAACATTCTTCACTCATCCTCCTCTTCAATAAAGGTTAATGGCTCACACACACCCTCCTTCCCTCACAGACGAGGCCTTCGACAAGGTGACCCCCTCTCCCCGATGCTATTTATTCTAGTGGCGGATGCCCTAAGCAGATTTCTGAAGAATGCAGAACAGCTTATGCCGCCGCATGCGGTACTTCCACCGGAAATTATCCAATACGCTGATGAACCCTCATTATTACTGAGGCAAACCCGACGACATTGAGAATAATCTCTCAGGTCATCTCGGTTTACTCCAAGCTCTCGGGATTGCGCATCAACCCAGCCAAGTCATCCTTCGTCCCAATCGCGATTCCTTCCGACCTTATCGCACCGATACAGCAAATCCTACCGGCAACAAGATCTGAGCTACCAATCAGATATCTGGGATTACCATTGATGGTCAGGAAACCAAGAAAGATGGACTTCCAGCCTATGTTGGAGGCATTCAGGGCCGACTAGAGAGTTGGACATCAAACTTCCTGTCATATGGGGGCAGAATTACCTTAGTCAAAGCAGTGCTTTCAGCCATGCCATTGCATTACATGCAAGCCTTGAGGGTTCCAAAGGGGGTGATCAAACATATAGACAAGATGCGCCGGAATTTTTTATGGAAGGCTAGTGATCCCTACAAAAGCATCAATTGTCTCGTCAATTGGGAAAAGGTGCACCTTGAAGGAAAATGGGGGTCTGGGAATAATCGATCTTAATTGTCAGAATGAGGCTCTGCTGACAAAATGGATTTGGCGGCTGGAAACAAAACCGGATAGTTTATGGGCTTCCACACTCAACAGGCTGCACGGTGTATCCGACTCATCCCACATTCAAACATACGCCACCGACTCCCCTTTTCTCCAGGTTTTATCTTCCCTGATTCCTTTTTACTCATGCTCAACTCGCATAGATCACGAGGTCCGGTGGAACTGGGAACCATCCGGATCCTTCACCTGCGCATCTGCTTACCGAATGTTACATCAAAAAGGGGTCATTTCCAGGTATCACAGACCGTTATGGGAGCTCAAAATCCCAATGAAGGTCAGGCTCTTTGTCTGGCTCATGTTAGCAAATAAAATCCTTACACAGTCAGTACTCTGGTTTCGAGGATGCACGGTCCAGCCGGGATGCCACCTATGCGACTCTCAATTACTGGAAACAAGGGATCATATCATGTGGCGATGTCGATACGCAACTAGGTTCTGGACGGGCCTCTTCGCGCATTACAACATGAACATCCAACAGGGAAGTTCAATTGTGGACAGGTGGGATCTAAACTGTCCCCAAGGCTCCGCGAAGACAATATCGCAATGGAACAGAGTTTGGGCGGCGGGAACATGGGCGCTTTGGCGAGAAAGGAACAGGCGTCTCTTTTATAATCAGGCTAAACCGGTGCAGTTTTTGATTAATGATACAACTTTGGAAATTCATTTTTGGTCTCAGCTCGGGTAGGGGCAGGATTAATCCGCAACATCTAGGGTGTTTTGGTGTCGAGTTGTTTTTGCTGGTTTAAGCTTATGTTAAAATAATTCCAAGATGCTACCTTAGCATACTTGCTCTGTAATTAAACTCTTTTCTTATCAATATATTGTTGGCAGTCTTACTGTCAACCTTCAAAAAAAAAAAAAAAAAAAAATTGTTGCAGCTACCCTCTTCTGGTGTCATTTCTAGCGACTGCTAGAATGCTGCAAAGACCATCAATTGGAGTGTTGCAATAAGGTTGCAACTACCCTTTTGTCTTACCATCTGTAGAGACTACAAGAGTGCTGCAAAGACCTCAAATGGAATGTTGTAATAGTGTGCAGCCACCCTCTTCTCTTGCCTTCGAAAGACACTACTTTAGTGCTGCATAGATCTTCAAATGGAGTGGTGTAATAGGGTTGCAACTACCCTCTTATCTTGCCATCTGGAGACACAATTAGAGTGCATCGAAAACCTTCAATTACAGTGTTGTAATTGGATTGCAACTACCCTCTTCTCTTGTCATTCCTAGAGACTACTAGAATGCTGCAAAGACCATCAATTGAAGTGTTGTAATTGGGTTGCAACTACCCTATTCTTTTGCCTTATGGAGACAATACTAGAGTGCTGTAAAGACCTTCATTTTGTCTTACCATTTGTACTAGAGTGCTGCAAAGTCCTTTAATTGGAGTGTCGTAATTGTAGGGTTGTAACTACCCTGTTCTCATGCCTTCTGGAGAAACTTCTAGAGTGTTACAAAGACCTTCAGTTGGAGTGTTGTAACATGGCTGCAACTACACTCTTCTGTTGCCATCTGGAGACACTACTAGAGTACTACAAAGACCTTCATTTTGAGTGTTGTAATAGGGTTGAAAATAACCTTTTGTCTTACAATATGCAGAGACTACTAGAGTGCTGTAAAAACCTTCAATTGGAGTGTTGTAATAGGGTTGCAACTACCATCTTCTCTAGCCATCTGGAGACACTTTCAATTGGAGTGTTGTAATAGGGTTGCAAAGATCTTCAATTGTAGTGTTGTAATAGGGTTGCAAAGACTTTGAATTGGAGAATTGTAAGAGGTTTGAAACTATCGTCTTCTCTAACCTTCTAGAGACACTTCTAGAGTGTTGCAAAGATCTTCAGTTGGAGTGTTGTAATTGAGTTGTAACTACCCTCTTCTCGTGCCATCTGGAGACACTTTTAGAGTGTTGCAAAAACTTTTTGGTGGAGTGTTGAAAATGGGTGGTAACTACCCTCTTCTCGTGCCATCTGAAAACACTACTAAAGTGCATCAAAGATTTTCAATTGGTGTGTTGTAATATGGTTGCGACTACCCTCTTCTGTTGCCATCTGGAGACACTACTAGATAGCTACAAAGACGTTCATTTTGAGTGTTGTAATAGGGTTGAAAATACTCTGTTGACTTACCATCTGTAGAGACTACTAGAGTGCTGCAAAGACCTTTATTTGAAGTGTTATAATAATAGGGTTGCAACTACCGTCTTCTCTTACCATCCATGGAGACTACTAGAGTGCTGCAAAGACCTTCAATTGGAGTGTCGTAATAGGGTTGCAACTACCCTATTCTCTTGCCATCCGGAAACACTACTAGGTGCTGCAAAGACATTCAATTGGAGTGTTGTAAGAGGTTTGAAACTATCATCTTCTCTAACCTTCTGCCGACACTTCTAGAGTGTTGAAAAGACCATCAGTTGGAACGTTGTAATTGGGTTGTAACTACCCTCTTCTCGTGCCTTGGGGAGACACTAGGGTGTTGCAAAGACTTTCAGTTGTAGTGTTGTATTTGTGTGGTAACTACCCTCTTCTCGTGCCATCTAGAGACACTACTAGAGTGCATAAAAGACTTTCAATTGGAGTGTTGTAATAAGGTTGCAACTACTCTCTTGTGTTGCCATCTGGAGACACTACTAGAGTGCTTGAAAGACCTTCAATTGTAGTGTTGTAATAGGGTTGCAACCACCCATGTCTCTTTCCAACTGGAGACACTACTAAAGTGTCGCAAACACCTTCATTTTGAGTGTTGTAATAGGGTTGCAAGTACACCTTTTTCTGACAATCTATAGAGACAACTAGAGTGCTGCAAAGAAGTTCAATTAGAGTGTTGTAATACGGTTGCAACTACTCTCTTATCTGGCCATCTTCTTACACTACAGTAGTTCTGCAAGTCCTTTAATTGTAGTGTTGTAATTGGTTGCAGCTACCCACTTCTATTCTAATTGGGAGACACTATTAGACTCCTGCAAAGACTATTAATTGGAGTTTTGTAATAGGGTTGCAACTACCCTCTTCTCTTGCCATTGAAAGACACTACTAGGGTGCTGCAAAGACCTTCAATTGGAGTATTGTAATAGGGTTCCTACTACCCTCTTATCGTGCCATATGGGGACACTATTAGAGTACATCGAAGACCTTCAATTGCAGTGCTATAACAGGGTTGCAACTACCCTCTTCTCTAGCTTTATGGAGACAACAATACTAGAGTGCTACAAAGACCTTCATTTTGAGTGTTGTAATAGGGTTGAATATACCCTTTCGTCTTACCATCTGTAAAGACTACTAGAGCGCTGCAAAGACCTTCAATTGGAGTGGCGTAATATTCTCTTGTCATCCGAAGACACTACTAGGGTGCTGCAAACACCTTCAATTCGAGTGTTGTAATAGGGTTGCATGAAACTACCCTCTTCTCTTGCCATCTGAAAAACACTATTAGAGTGCTGCAAAGACTTTCAATTGGAGTGTTGTTAGAGGTTTGAAACTATCCTCTTCTCTTACCTTTCGGAGACACTTCTAAAGTGTTGGAAAGACCTTCAGTTGGAGTGTTGTAATTGGGTTGTAACTACCCTCTTCTCGTCAACAAGAGACACTACTAGAGTGCTTCAAAGACCTTCAATTGGAATTGGGTTGCAACTACCCACTTCTCTTGTAATAGGGTTGCAACTACCCTCTTCTCTTGCCATCGAAAAGGTGCTGCAAAGACCTTCAATTAGAGTGTTGTAAAAGGGTTGCAACTACCCTCTTATCGTGCCATCTGGAGACACTACTAGAGTGAATCAAAGACCTTCAATTGCAGTGTTGTAATAGGGTTGCAACTACCCTCTTCTCTTGTCATTACTATAGACTTCTAGAATGCTGCAAAGACCATCAATTGGAGTGTTTTAATATGGTTGAAACTACCCTATTCTTTTGCCTTATGGAGACAATACTAGAGTGCTGTAATAGGGTTGAAAATACCCTTTTGAGTGTTGTAATAGGGTTGAAATACCCTTTTGTCTTACCATCTGTAAAGACTACTAAAACGCTGCGAAGACCTTCAATTGAAGTATCGTAATAATAGGGTTGTAACTACCCTATTCTCATGCCTTCTAGAGACACTTCTATAGTGTTGCAAAGACCTTCAGTTGAAGTGTTAAAATATGGCTGCAACATCCCTCATTTGTTTCCACTAGAGACACTACTAGAGTGCTGCAAAGACCTTCATTTTGAGTGCTGAATAGGGTTGAAAATACCCTTTTGTCTTACCATCTGTGGAGACTACTAGAGTGCTGTAAAGACCATCAATCGGAGTGTTGTAATAGAATTGCAACTGTCCTCTTCTCTTGTCATCTGGACACTACTAGAATGTTGCAAAACACCTTCAATTCGTGTGTTGTAAGAGGTTTGAAACTGACATCTTCGCTAACCTTCTGGAGACACTTCTAGAGTGTTGCAAACACCTTTAGTTGGAGTGTTGTAATTGGGTTATAACTAGCCTATTCTCGTGCCTTCTTGAGACACTTCTAGAGTTTTGCAAATACTTTCAGTTGGAGTGTTGTAATTGGGTGGTAACTACCCTCTTCTCGTGCCATCTGGAGACACTACTAAAGTGCATCAAAGACTTTCACTTGGATTGTTGTAATATGGTTGCAACTATCCTCTACTGTTGCCATCTGGAGACACTACTAGAGTGCTGCAAAGACCTTCAATTGGAGTGTTGTAACAATAGGGTTACAACTACCTTTTTCTCTTACCATATATGGAGACTACTAGAGTGCTGCAAAGACCTTGAACTAGAGCGTTGTAATAGGGTTTCAACTACCCTCTTCTCTTGCCATCTGGAAACACTACTAGGTCGCCGCAAAGTCCTTCAATTGTAGTGTTGTAATTGGGTTGCAACTACCCTCTTCTCTTGTCATTTGGAAACACTACTAGAGTGTTGCACAGACCTTCAGTTGGAGTGTTGTAATTGGGTTGTAACTACACTCTTCTCGTGCCATCCAGAGACACTACTAGAGTGCATCAAAGACCTTCAATCGGAGTGTTGTAATAGAATTGCAACTATCCTCTTCTCTTGTCATCTGGACACTACTAGAATGTTGCAAAACACCTTCAATTTGTGTGTTGTAAGAGGTTTGAAACTGACATCCTCGCTAACCTTCTGGAGACACTTCTAGAGTGTTGCAAACACCTTTAGTTGGAGTGTTGTAATTGGGTTGTAACTAGCCTATTCTCGTGCCTTCTGGAGACACTTCGAGAGGTTTGCAAATACTTTCAGTTGGAGTGTTGTAATTGGGTGGTAACTACCCTCTTCTCGTGCCATCTGAAGACACTACTAAAGTGCATCAAAGACTTTCACTTGGATTGTTGTAATATGGTTGCAACTATCCTCTACTGTTGCCATCTGGAGACACTACTAGAGTGCTGCAAAGACCTTTAATTGGAGTGTTGTAACAATAGGGTTACAACTACCTTTTTCTCTTACCATATATGGAGACTACTAGAGTGCTGCAAAGACCTTGAACTAGAGCGTTGTAATAGGGCTGCAACTACCCTCTTCTCTTGCCATCTGGAAACACTACTAGGTCGCCGCAAAGTCCTTCAATTGTAGTGTTGTAATTAGGTTGCAACTACCCTCTTCTCTTGTCATTTGGAAACACTACTAGAGTGTTGCACAGACCTTCAGTTGGAGTGTTGTAATTGGGTTGTAACTGCCCTCTTCTCATGCCATCAAGAGACACTACTAGAGTGCATCAAAGACCTTCAATTAAAGTGTTGTAATATGGTTGCAACTACCCTCTTATAGTGCCATCTGGAGACACCACTAGAGTGCATCGAAGACCTTCAATTGCAGTGCTGTAATAGGGTTGCAACTACCTTCTTCTCTTGCCATTACTAGAGACTACTAGAATGCTGCAAATACCATCAATTGGAGTGTTTTAATAGGGTTGCAACAACCTATTCTTTTGTCATATGGAGACGATACTAGAGTGCTGCAAAGACTTCAATTTGAGTGTTGTAATAGGGTTGAAAATAACCTTTTTCTTACCATCTGTAAATACTACTAGAGCGCTAAGACCTTCAATTGAAGTGTCGTAATAATAGGGTTGTAACTACCCTCTTCTCAGGCTTTCTAGAGACACTTCTAGAGTGTTGCAAATGCCTTTAGTTGGAGTGTTAAAATATTGTTGCAACTACCCTCATTTGTTGTCATCTGGAGACACTCCTAGAGTGTTGCAAAGACCTTCATTTTGTGTGTTGTAATAGGGTCGAAAATACTGTTTTGGCTTACTATCTGTAGAGACTACTAGAGTGCTGTTAAGACCTCCATTGGTGTGTTGTAATATAATTGCAACACACCTTCAATTCGTGTGTGGTAAGAGGTTTGAAACTGTCATCTTCGCTAACCTTCTGGAGACACTTCTAGAGTGTTGCAAACACCTTTAGTTGGAGTGTTGTAATTGGGTTGTAACTACCCTCTTCTCGTGCCTTCTGGAGACACTTATAGAGTGTTGCAAAGACTTTCAGTTGGAGTGTTGTAATTGGGTGGTAACTACCCTGTTCTCAGCCATCTGGAGACACTACTAAAGTGTATCAAAGACTTTCAATTGGAGTGTTGTAATATGGTTGCAACTATCCGCTTGTGTTGCCATCTGGAGACACTACTAGAGTGCTACAAAGACCTTCATTTTGAGTGTTGTAATAGGGTTGAAAATACTCTTTTGACTTACCATATGTAGAGACTACTAAAGTGCTGCAAAGACCTTTAATTGGAGTGTTGTAATAATAGGGTTGCAAATACCCTCTTCTCTTACCATCTATGGAGACTACTAGAGTGCTGCAAAGACCTTAGTGAACTACCATGTTCTCTTGCCATATGGAAACACTACTAGAATGCTGCAAAGTGCTTCAATTGTAGTGTTGTAATTGGGTTTCAACTACCCTCTTCTCTTGACATCTGGAAACACTACTAGAGTGTTGGAGTGTTGTAATTGGGTTGTAACTACCCTCTTCTCTTGCAATCAAGAGACGCTACTAGAGTGCATCAAAGACCTTAAATTGGAGTGTTGTAATACGGTTGCAACTGCCCTCTTCTGTTGTCATCTGATGACACTATTTCTGCATAGACATCATTTAGAGTGATGTAATAGGGTTGCAACTAACCTCTTCTTTTGCCATCTGGAGACACTACAAGAGTGCTGCAAAGACCTTCAATTGTAGTATTGTAATAGGGTTGTAACCACCCACTTCTCTTTCCATGTGGAGACACAACTACAGTGTTGCAAAGACCTTCATTTGAGTGTTGTAATAGGGTTGCAACTACCCTTTTTTCTTACAATGTATAGAGACAACTAGAGTGCAGGAAAGACCTTCAGTTAAAGTGTTATAATTGGGTTACAACTACCCTCTTATCTTGCCATCTTCTTACACTACTGTAGTTCTGCAAAGTCCTTCAATTGTAGTGTTGTAATTGGGTTGCAACTACCCACTTCTCTTCTAATCGGGAGACACTATTATAATCCTACAAGGACCATTAATTGGAGGGTTATAATAAGGTTGCAACTACCCTCTTCACTTGCCATCGAAAGACTCTACTAGGGTGCTCCAAAGACCTTCAATTGGAGTTTTGTAATAGGGTTGCAACTGCCCTCTTATCGTGCCATCTGGAGAGACACTACTAGAGTGCATCAAAGACTTTCAATTGTAGTGCAATAATTGTTGCAACTACCCTATTATGTTGCCATTTGTAGTGACTACTAGAATGCTGCAAAGACCGTCAATTGGAGTGTTGTAATATGGTTGCAACTGCCCTTTTCTTTTGCCATATGGAGACACACCTAGAGTGCTGGAACGACCTTCATTTTGAGTGTTGTAATAGGGTTGAAAATACCCTTTTGTCTTACCATCTATAGATACTACTAGAGTGCTGCAAAGACCTTTAATTGGAGTGGTGTAATAATTGTAATTACCCTCTTCTCTTACCATCTATAGAGACTACTAGAGTACTGCAAAGACCTTCAATTGGAATGTTGTAATAGGGTTACAACTACCCTCTTCCATTGTCACCTAGATACACTACTAGAGTGCTGCAAACACCTTCAATTCGAGTGTTGTAATAGGGTTGCAAATACCCTCTTCTTTTGCCATTTGGAAACACTACTAGAGTGCTGCAAAGACTTTCAATTGGAGTGTTGTTAGAGGTTTGAAACTATCCTCTTCTCTTACCTGCCGGAGACACTTCTAGAGTGCTGCAATGACCTTTTGTTGGAGTATTGTAATTGGGTTGTAACTACCCTCTTCTCGTGTCTTCAGGAGACACTTCTAGAGTGTTGCAAATACCTTCAGTTCGAGTGGTGTAATTAGGTTGTAACTACCCTCTTCTCGTGCCATCAAGAGACACTACTAGAGTGCATTAAAGACCTTCAATTGGAGTGTTGTAATATAGTTGCAACTACCTCTTTTGTTGCCATATGGAGACACTATTAGAATGCCGTAAAGACCATCAATTGGAGTGTTAACCTCTTCTTTTGCCATCTGGAGACACTACAAGAGTGCTGCAAAGACCTTCAATTGTAGTGTTGTAGTAGGGTAAACTACCCACTTCTCTGTCCATCTGGAGGTACTACTAGAGTGTTGCAAAGACCTTCATTTTGAGTGTTGTAATAAGGTTGCAAGTACCTTTTTTTCTTACAATCTATAGAGACAACTAGAGTGCTGCAAAGACCTTCAATTAGAGTGTTGTAATAGGGTTGCAACTACCCTCTTATCTTGCCATCTTCTTACACTACTGTTGTTCTACAAAGTCCTTCAATTGTAGTGTTGTAATTGGGTTGCAACTACCCACTTCTCTTCTAATCGGGAGACACTATTAGAGTCATGGAAATACCATTAATTGGAGTTTTGTAATAGGGTTGCAACTACCCTCTTCTATTGCCATCGACAGACACTACTAGGGTGCTGCAAAGACCTTCATTTGGAGTTTTGTAATAGGGTTGTAACTACCCTTTGATCGTGCCATCTGGTGACACTACTAGTGTGCATCAAAGACCTTCAATTGTAGTGTTGTAATTGGGTTGCAACTACCCTCTTCTGTTACCATTTCTAGTGACTACTAGAATGCTGCAAAGGCCATCAATTGGAGTGTTGTAATAGGGTTGCAACTACCCTCTTCTTTTGCCATATGGAGACACATCTAGAGTGCTGCAAAGACCTTCATTTTGAGTGTTGTAGTAGGGTTGAAAATACCCTTTTGTCTTGCCATCGAATGACACTACTAGAGTGCTGCAAAGACCTTCAATTGGAGTGTTGTAATAGGATTGCAACTACCCTCTTATCGTGCCATCTGAAGACTACTAGAGTGCATCGAACACCTTCAATTGCAGTGTTGTAATAGGGTTGCAACTACCTTCTTCTCTTGCCAATACTAGAGACTACTAGAATGCTGCAAAGACCATCAATTGGAGTGTTGTAATAGGGTTGCAACTACCCTATTCTTTTGCCTTATGGAGACAATACTAGAGTGCTGCAAAGACCTTCATTTTGAGTGTTGTTATAGGGTTGAAAATACCCTTTTGTCTTACCATTTGTAGGCACTACTAGAGTGCTGCAAAAAACTTCAATTTAAGTGTTGTAAAAATAGGGTTGTAGCTACCCTCTTCTCATGCCTTCTGGAGACACTTCTATGTTGCAAAGACCTTCAGTTGGAGTGTTGTAATATGGTTGCAACTACCCTCTTCTGTTGCCATCTGGAGACACCACTAGAGTGCTGCAAAGACCTTCATTTTGAGTGTTGTAATAGGGTTGAAAATACCCTTTTGTCATACCATCTGTAGAGACTACTAGAGTGCTGCAAACACCTTCAATTGGAGTGTTGTAATAGGGTTGCAACTACCCTCTTCTCTTGTCATCTGGAGACACTACTAGAGTGCTGCAAACACCTTCAATTGGAGTGTTGTAATTGGGTTGCAACTACCCTCTTCTCTTGCCATCTGGAAACACTTCTTGTGTGCTGCAAAGACTTTCAATTGGAGTGTTGTAAGAGGTTTGAAACTTCAGGCCGTAGAACACCCGTGCGTCCCCAGCTTGGGGTTCGCACTATGCCGATGCGGCCCCCCTTTTTTCTTTTAATGTAAAATCTGTTATTTGTGTTTTCATTTTTGTTTTTAAAATTGTATTATTTGTTTAGGTTTTAGTTTTTAAAATTATTTTATTTGTTTTGGGTTTTGTTTTAAATGTTGTTTATTGGTAAAATATGTTTCGCTTGTAGGATCAAATATTTTGGAAATATCATTGGTTTGAAATATTGTTTGTGTATGAAGAGATAATGATATAATGAACAAACTAAATAAATAACAAAAAACAAATAAAATAAATAACAAAGCAACAAAATAAATAAGTGACAGATAAATCCCAGTATCTGACAAAGCATCTAACAAATTACAAATCAAAGCCTACGGGTCAGCACTAAATACCGTCCTCGCCTTCTTCTTCCTGAACCCTCGACTCCGCCTGGAGAGTGGCGTCTCATCATTATCTGCTGAGTGTGTAGAGTCCTCCGTCTGGACATCCTTTGCTTGAACTGGCTCGTCATGAACCTCCTCAATCTCAGATGTCTACTGGACTCTAAGACCAAAAACCGTAGTCTGTCAAGACCAAAATCGTAGCCTGTCTGGCTATGGGGTCATCATGGAGCTAATGGTACGCTGCCTGCTGTGAGGATGACCCTAAAACTCCGGAAATGGCTCTGTCTGAACATTTCCTGGCTGATAGGCAGGAGGTACCGTCTGAGTCAGACTGTAACCTTGAGAATACAGTCCATCTCCCTCTGTGCCAAAATCTGTGGAGATATTGTACCCAGCGGCTCCTCCTTCTCACCCTGCAGTAACTTACAAATTAGTTAATCAAGAATTTTAGTAAAAAAATCACAGTTATGTATTTTAATTACAAATATACCTCGGCATCCTGAGTAGACATGACTTGGTATGCAGCTCGGCGCAATGCCTCGGTACCTTGGTTGAACGCCTGATTGATGGTCTCAGCATCCTGGACGGTTGCAAACAATGACTTGTCACCAGCGTATGGTACGTAGATATCAGGCTCATTGGATATGTCATCTCAGTAGAGAGTTGAGGCGCAACCTGTACCCACATTGGCACACCGCGGGTACATTGTGCTTGAGGATGGCTTTCCCAAGCCTCTTCCAGCCCCTCAGCGTGGCCATTGTAGCCGCTATGACACAACTCTTGACCAGATATAATGCCTGCAAAAAAAAATTATATAAATGTTGTACAAATGTAAATATTACTAGTTTTTCATTTGAAATTTAAAATTAAACATACTATGGATGCGAATAGTGCGTCGGCGGGGATAATACTATGGATCCGTCCTCTCCGATCCCTCAGCCTCAGTACCTGCTCATGAGGGTTGTCGGCGATACACCCCTCCAGATATATAGTGTACGCGCCGTGATCCTGGTACCAATCTCTATAAGGTCTGTATGAATTCCAAAAATGTCAGATATTACAATCAGAAAACTATAGTGAAGAAACAAATTATGAAAATAATTCTTACACTGGCACGACATCCATGTGACTGTGCTACTCAGCTAATGGGAGATTTGCAGATCTTGCCTCGGCCACGTAATCCGCACGCATGACTCCCCAGTTCTTGCCCGCAGTGGTGTCCCTGGCATGATGAAGCTGTCACCACGCCCCCTAGCTGATCGGTGCTAGGGTCGGAGATGTCTGACGCAACTCGAACTGTCTCATGACCTGACTGGGGCAATGGTGCTCTATAATCTGTATATTTAATTATGTTAGCTTGCTTCTATTAAATTAAGTTACAGTGTTGAGAATTAATTAAACTAAATTACAGTACCTGCAAACAGATGAGCAGTACCTCTACACGCCAGCTTATTGGAGCAACGAAGTCAGTTTACCAGATCTTCTGTGGCACCCAGTTCGATAAGATATATATCCAGTCATATGTATATGGTTTGATACATTTATTTTACTTGGTAAATAAAATGGGGAAAAGAGTCTCTATCAAATAGTTTATTTTTTTAATTAAGATATATAAATTACCTGAGGTTTCTAGCTGATTCTGTTGAAACTACAAAACCGTGAAGTTCATAAGATAAAAATTAAATTGTTGATAGATCCTTCTACATGCAAGGAACCGCTGAAAGTCTTTTATTGCTCATCACCAATAAAGCGTGTCATAAAAAAGGCTTGAGGTCTTCCTAGAATTTGCTTATTTGTTTATTTTTAAGACCACTTGCATTTATCTATCCTTACTTTCGCAATATATATAAGATCAATAACCTGGACATGCTCTCACCTTCATCCTTATTCCTTTAACACCAGCTAACTAAATAAACAAACAAACTAGAAACAGTTCTCTGCTACATATATGAGAAACTCTTACCTTGATCAAGAGGCAGCCATTAGAAAAGTTGGTAGAGGTTATGAAATACTTAAAGAACTACAGAGTCTTCTCCAGTTGAAATCGAGGAAAGGAGAGGAAGTGGTGAATACCCAAGAGTTGGCTGAGCCTCTTTTCAGAGAGGGTTTGCAAGCTTTAAATTATGCACTTGGTATCATGAGGTCTGGTGTCAGTACAGTTGAGGTTAAATCACAGAATACAGTGCTTGAGAGTGTGGTTTCTTCTGATACCAATCACAGAACTGAGAATGAAAGGGGCAAAAGAAAAAGGTAAATATATAGATAATCGATGATGAGTGAGGCTATGGTGCTATGCATAGCACAGATGGCTAGTGTACTACGGCTCAATATGGTACTTTTTAAAATCCTAACGGTCGATCCGAACCGTTCAATGTGATATCCATATGAATATGTACTTGCAAACTAAATTTTATATTTTTTTGAATTTTTTTACTATTTTTTTAGATAGGTACAATTTTGATGGTCCAGAATTTTCAGAAAACACTGATTTTTCTACCTATCTAAAAAAATAGTAAAAAAATTCAAAAAAATATAAAATTTAGTTTGCAAGTACATATTAATATGGTATCACATTGAACGGTTCGGATCGACCGTTAGGATTTTAAAAAGTACCATATTGAGCCGTAGTACACTAGCCATCCGTGCTATGCATAGCACCATAGCCTCACTCATCGATGATTCACTCAACATTTTTTTATATGTTAATTCAATTTTTATGTTGAAATTCATATTTTTATGAAAAAATTGGCTTCTCAATTCGGAGTTCTGTGTATAAATTTAATATTGTTTTTCTTTGATTACAAATTTTAATGAAGCATAAGTAATCACATCAAGTTTGATTAATGAATGTGTGTGACAACACGACCATATATTTGCCACATGTCTATATTTTGTTTGGAAAAACTTGCTAAAGCTGATAAATCAAAATTCAGAAATATATATTCATTCTCTTGTGATTACATAAAAACTTAAATCTGTTTCTGAAAATTAGCTCAATGAAAAATTGCAGGAAGACAACTGTGGTTGAAATTTTGTTGAATAAGTAGTGTTGTAGGGACCTGTATGTAAATCTTCTTATTTCAATACATCATCCTTGGCAGTCACTGCCAAGATTTTCAAAAAAGAGAAAAGAAAAATTGTAATGTTATCTATATACCCAACTAATTATGTTAGTCAAGTCATGTGATTTGTTCGTCGTATGCTTGAACAACCTTTTGTTATATATATGGACTGCGGCTTGATTCAATAATTGTCAGTGACATAGCATTAGATAAATATATATAGATTAGCTAATGTACATCGCAAATTAAAGCCCCTGTTTTAAGTCAGATCCATATTTTGCAATTTCAAGGTTCAAACAGCCGATTCAACCACTCAACATGATTTTCATATTAAATTGTGCTTGGATTAATTTCTTGAATTAAATACAGGTTAGGGGAGAATTCCTGGACAACTGACACAACCATGCCATATAACGATGGCTATCAATGGAGAAAATATGGAGACAAGAAAATTATTGCCACTAACTTATCACGGTAAGTAGTCAATGCTATTATTTTTTGACTTATTTTACGCTCACACTTGGTGAATATAGTTAATTAACTACGTTTAAGATAAATGTTGTGGTATATATCAATTTAAAATTTAAATAATTTTATCTTCCTATACAGGGGCTACTTCAGATGCACGTATAAAGATCAAGGTTGCGAAGCGAAAAAGTTAGTGCAACAAACAAGCAACAGTGACCCCCATTTGTTCAAAGTGACATACATAAATACGCATACATGCAATTTTCACAAAACAATATCCCCATCATCTCCTCTACAACCAAGTTCATTTAGTTTAATTGAACCAGATAGTGGTGTCAATCAAATGCCGCATTTGCAAGAGTGCAAACCGAGCAGGCCTCAACTGTTGAACCAAGGTTCATGCTCAAGTGATGCAATCCTAACAGATACTTTTACAAATGCATCCGTGGTTGAAAGAAATTGCGAATGGGACTTGGATTCTTTGTTGAGAGATTTGATAGGATTTGCTTCAGAGGATTTTCTCCAAATATAGGACCATTTAATTTATTTTTCTGTGATTTTTGTATCAATTTTATGCGTGAAAGGATAAGAAATAAGGACATAATTTTGAGGCGATATATTGCATGTACTAGCTTGTGATTCAAAAAATACATCTACCTAATTTTGAGTTTCTTCTTGTAAAAAGTTAATTAAGCAATAAAGTAGTCATATATATAAAAATGTCAGACATGCATGTTAACTTCTGTCCTCCAATTCAATATTATTTTGTCAAGGAGTAGCACAATTCTATTGTTGATTGCTAGAATAATATACATGCTGGAACAACCTTCATATATTGTCTTTGTTATCCACTAATGTCTTCACTGTCTTACTAGCAAATATTTATTAATGTTTTTTTTTTTCAAGTATGATATTGGATTTTCCATGCGTATATAATACGTACAACAATAGCTTAATGATAAGAAATGTAATTTTCAACAATAGCTTAATGACCATGTCTTGGAATGACGCATGAACAAGATCCAAGGACCATGGCAGCAAAAACATTGCAATTTGTCTGAAAATTATACGAGGATAGCTTTCAAGGAAAATAAAATTCTGTATCTCAGTCAATAAAATCAAACATTATATGTATCTGCCCAATTACGGAGACAGAAAGTCGCATATATACGAAAGCACATGAAAAGGAAATGTGAAATATTATGTATAAACAGGAAGAAAAAGAACAAGTGAATAAACACAGGTGGTCATACTTCATTGTCACTTCTTTTGAGATACCAATTGTCAGAATAGACACGGTACATCTGAGCTGCAGTTGCTACATCAGACAGTTTCTAATTGTAGAATTGATATGATGCATAACTTCAAAGAAGTGGGGTTGAAGAAGCTAGTCCTTCGCATTTTCAATTTTAAACAAGTGAAAAAAATGGCAGCGGTAATTACGTACTGATGTCTGAATTAAACACCCACAACATATAATTAGTTGTGTTGGGTCTTGATCAGCCTGTAAAATTGATGGAATTAACAATCCACCCTCGTAAATTAACTAAAGTAAAATTGCAGATAAATATGGGCCCTTGGTAACTATTAAATTAGCACATGTTTAATAAAAAAACAAAATAAAAATCCATTAAAACTACATATATGGATTCAATTGGATTCCATGTGAACTTTACAGCAACATTTCTAAGACTTGAATCCGCAGTTGACTAACAATCAGTCTTCCTATGACCATGCATCTGTAGTTGCTTAGAGGATTCTGATAAAGTATAATATCTAGTAATAAACATCCGTTTCTTTTTCTCTGTTTTCTTGTTCCTTTTTTTGTCAAAGTGTGAAACTACATATTGAAAATATATTTAGGATTTGATGGCTAATTTGTCCTTAGTGACTTACAGTACCTTCTTGGTACCCAAGTTCAATGATTGACCTACGCATGCTAAACTAAACAACAGCTAGCTCGTATGCAATGATATAAATCATCCCTTAGATATAATCAAAACTAATTGAGTGAGGCTACGGTGCTATGCATAGCACCAATTGGGTCCGTGCTACGGCTCAAAATTTGACTTTTCAAAATTCTAACGGTCGATCCGAACCGTTCAACATGATTATAAAATGAATATGTACTTGCAAACCAAATTTTACATTTTTTCAAATTTTTTTACTATTTTTTTAGATAGGCTGTTTTTGGATGGTCCAGAATGTTCAGATCAAGTGATTTTCGAAAAAATAATAAAAAAATTCGAAAAAATATAAAATTTGATTTGCAAGTACATATTCATTTTATAATCATGTTGAACGGTTCGGATCGACCGTTAGGATTTTGAAAAGTCAAATTTTGAGCCGTAGTACGGACCCAATCCGTGCTATGCATAGCACCGTAGCCTCACTCAAAGTAATTTGTCCTTTAGTCTCTGTGTTGGATGCTTGAACCTTCTTGCCTAAATCATTCAATATAATCAAAACTCATTTGAAAGTCAAATTTTTAGTAAATCTAACAGTATATCTAATTATGAAGTTCTGGGCAAAGCTTCAGTAAGTTGAGTTGAGAAAATTAGGAGATATGTATATGTAAGCATGAACTGCCAAAGCCTCCTTTTCAAGAAGCTTTGCTAGGGTGGAATTATTCCCTCAGCATAATGAAATCCGGCATGTGTAAAATGAAGATGAAACAGCAGATTATGGGTACCGAGTCGGGTGCATCGGGTTGTGCTACTCAGGATAGTGTTTTGTTGAATGATTTTTTACAGATGTTGCAAATATAAGAGAGAAGAAAAAAGGTAATATAAGTTACTGTTCTGCAAGTCCTTGGTAGAGTCCGGCTACTATAACACTAGTGTCATTCCAAACTAAATAACACCACCACATCTTAAACTATTGGATCTACTTTAATATTCGTGTACAAGATAGGACTGGAATGACACTAGTGTCTTGCACGAATATTAAAGTAGATCCAATGGTTTAAGATGTGGTGTTATTTAGTTTGAAATGACACTAGTGTTATAGTAGCCGGACTCTCCTTGGTATATAAAAGCAATAATTAGAATGCCAAATCCATTAATCATCAAGGTTCTATGCAATTTATTTTCATTATGCATTTTCGGGCAGAGCCCAATTTAAGCAGAATTCACTATAGTTACCTAAAAATCCTATTACATTTATTCTTTTTAATAGGCCCAAAACCCAACTCAATTCCTTTTTAATTTATTAAGCAAACCCGAAGGCCCACAATTCAAATCACATTCCCATTTTATTAATATCCAGCCGGTTTTAGAATGTTCACCATTTTGCAAATTAACATTTCTGACAAGTTAATATTACTAACAACATGGAAATTTGAGCAAAACTATAATGTGATGTGCTCACCAAAAGGGATTGGTGAGCACACATTTAAAAGACTATAGGATTGGCTTCCAATGACGAATTCAAACCGTTAAAATCCATCTTATTTCGTGAGTGATATATCTACATGTAAAAATTAAAATTTTGAATTCATTTAGCACATTAAAAAAATAAACATTTTATAAGTTTATTTTTTAAATTGTTTTAAGTATTCATTTTTTATATTTTTTTTTGCCGCTGAACCGTTGTTTTATCACTCATGAAGTAGATAAATTTCAACAGTTTGAATTCGTAGTTTGAAGTCAATCCAATAGTTTTTTGGAGGTGTGCTCATCAATCCCTCTTGATGAGCACATCACACTCTAATTTTGCTCTGGAAATTTAATAGGTTAACCACTCCTTCATTCTATTCTTACAAATTGGTCCCTAGAACCAAAAACAGTGGCTAAGACCTCCTGGTACCGATCAGTACCAAGGTCAGGACTCAGGACAGCATCCCCCGTCTCACATGAGTAGCAAAGCACTGGTATCGTGCTATTTGAGACAGGTACCAAGTTTGGGTCAGCCCCGTACCCACATATTTAACCTTTCTACACTCTACGATTACGTTTTTATTACTCTAAGTAAACAATTTTAACCGTTAATGGCGGATTTAAGCATGAACAGAGAAGATGAGAAAAAAAAAAAAGAGAAATACAATACCGCAAGGGCTATGATTATCGGCTTAGAGCCTTCTTTACGAGATATTTGGTTACAAGATATCTCGTAAAGATAAAAAAATTGAATTTAAATAATTAATAATTAATTGAGTTTAAACCCATAGCTATTTGGTTACAAGATAAAAACATACTCTAACTTATAATTTTCAATGCTTTGATTTCTATTTTTTAATATTTTAACTTTTAATCCGACTTACCAATCAGAATTCAAAAAAAATATTCTAATTTTAATCCTAATTTAACTCTAATTACAAATAAAAAAAATCTAGAGATCAGAAATAAAATTTCAAAGAGAGGTAAAGTTGGTCAGGACCTATAAATTTTCATAAAAATTCAAAATCCAGGAGAGGATACCGATGTGTTATGTGTTACATTTATAGATCCATTGATATACACAACTTGTTGTTATTTAGCTAGATGCAACAGTGAGAGGAGGGGCTTGGACATAATGGGGGCCTTTTTAGTTCTATTAGCGGAACTTTTTCATATTTGAGTATATTACTAATCTAGCTTAACGGTTATAAGGATCATTTGATCCGAATAACTCTCTTGTAAATACTTTTTTATCTCAATATATCTTAGTGGACACTCTCCACTAACCTTCAAAAAAGAACTCCTGGTTCTATTTAAAGTTGGTCACGATCCATTTTCATAAATTTTCAAATAGTGGTGATGCCGATGTGTTACATTTTGTAAAAATACATATAGAACTATGAGTAGAACTACTGTGTTCCTAAGTTCACCATGTCTCTTTGTGAACTCAACTCTAAAATTTATCGGATTGACTTTAAATGACGAATTCAAACTGTTGAAATCCATCTATCTTACGAGTGATGCGTCTACATGCAAAAAATTTAAATTTTCCAATTAATTTATTATAAAGTAAAGCGGTCAAAATTAGAAAGATCATAAATTAATTTTAATGCATTTATTTTTTGAATTTTTTTACCACTTGATTCTATAAAAAAATAATTCGAAAAACTAAAGATTTTATATGTAGACATATCACTCATAAGATAGACGAATTTTAATGGTTCGAATTCATCATTTGAAGTCAATCTGATAAATTTTAGAGTTGAATTCACAAAAAAACTTGGTGAACTCAGGAACACCCTAGTTCTACTCTCAAATTCATGTTATAATTCAAAAAAATGCAAAAGCATCTCAATTTTAATATTTTCGGCCATTTGCAGTATCATATTGGTACATAACAGTCATGCATAAAATAATTGGAGTTTTCGATACGGACAAATTTTTAGCTTCTCCAAATAACATGGTGCTTGCAATTTGCAATCCACCAAACGTCTGCTTCAAAGTGGATATGAATGTTACTGAACTTCTCATATAAATTGTTGTTACAGTATGCTAGTTATGCACGTGCGTATTTACAAATTATTGTTACAATTAATGCCAACTAACACCGTTCTGCGACCACTCCATTAGGAATTCGTATCCTCTGCATTAACTCAAAAGGGAATCTTTTGAGTTAATGAATTTCGACCATCCGATTTGTCTTAAGATTCGTGCGGACTAGATCCGCACGAATATTGAAAATTCTCCTAAGTTATAGTCAGAAGCCGGATTGGCTCCGTTTAAAATCAGACGGCTCAGATTCATTAACTCAAAAGATTCCTTTTTGAGTTAATGCAGAGGATACGCGTTCCTCCATTAGGACCAAATACGTATAATCCCCATTGTATTTACTATTTATTGTAATTGGAATTTCGATGCTATCTGCAAGAGTAAAAAGTAACTACTGCGAGAACATACCGACAGAAAGGTATTTTTTTTTATTAGCGACGGGGGTATTCGTGAGGATATACTGACAGTATCATACTGTCCTATTATTGTATGTAGATATTACAGTGAGGTATTATTGTAGTTTTCTTTTTAAGGTGTTTATAAAGTGTTGGGATAATGTTAAAGGATTTTGAATTGTATATAGTATCATGAAACGAGAACTATAGAAACTTATAAAGAGTCACAATCAGGATGGAGTCAAGATATTTAATAAGTTGGTATAAATTTTTTGATTAAGGTATAATTTTATATAGAGTCCGGCTAGTATAACACTAGTGTCATTTCAAATTAAATAACACCACATCTTAAACCATTGGATCTGCTTTATATTCGTGCACAAAACTTTAATATTCGTGCACTAGTGTCTTGCACGAATATTAAAGCAGATCCAATGGTTTAAGATGTGGTGTTATTTAATTTGAAATGACACTAGTGTTATACTAGCCGGACTCTTTTATATATTTTCGAAAATTAATTATATTTTAGTAATTTTCTGAAAAAAGTATAGAAACAATATCATATATATTTGAAGAAAAATTTCAGTATGAGACATAATTTAAAAATAAAAATAATCCTAAGTAATTTTTTATAATTTTTCTGAAAATAGCATAAAATTAGAATCATATTTTTAGTATTTTTTAAATAGAGGTACTTACTCTCCTGGCTTCACGTGGCTACGTCATTGACCACAAGATATTCAATAGCAATAATGAAGAGCTATAAAGATTTTTGACGATATTTAATAAAGAGGGAATCATACCAATTGTGTTGTATTTGTAGTTTTGGATAGAGTTTAAAATTATGCTTGACGGTGACAGGTACCCTTTCGCATGGCTCACTTGATTTTAATCCGAAGTTACTCGCTCATAATATGGTAAAAACATTCGCTACACTTGGAGAAAGGATCTAGGTAGAGAGAGAAAAATGAGAGAAACACGTACTAATTTTTTCTTTTTTTTTGAGAAACGAGAGAAACACTATTAAAGTCCTATTCCACTGGCTATAGTGTGAGAAGATAATCTTTGGATAAGGTACTGCTTAAAACCGTGGGTTATTAAATTATTGATTTGTAGAATAATTTTTTTTATCCAACTATTTGATATTTTTATTATTACAAAAATTTCTTATATAGAGATCACTTGACTTTGTCACTATACTAAAAGTTAGTTCTGATTAGTAGAATAAATTGCACCGATTAAGAAACTCTAGAATGAGCTTAGAGAAAAAAGAAAAAGGGACGGCTTGGAGTTCACTTACGCTGCCTCTCTGGCTCCATTTCATTTCCATACGGAAGTCATTTCCGTCAAAATGAATTAATGGCTTATTGGGCCGAAGCCCATTTGAGTTTTCGGCGTCAATATCAACAATGAAGTATGATTTGTTTGGATTCTGCCCAATTACGGAGACAGAAGTCGCATATGTACGAAAACACATGAAAAAGAAATGTGAAATATGATGTATAAAGAGGAGTAAAAAGAACTAGCAAATAAAATCAGCTGGCCATCATTGTCACATTTTTTAAGATCGGTCTAAATACGAACCAAATCGTCAGAATAGACACGGTAAATCCGAGCTGCAGTTATTACTTCAAGAGTTCCTAATTGTAGAATTGACAGGATGCTTACCTTCAAAGAAGGGGGATTGAAACAGCTAGTACTTCGAAATTTCAATTTTAAATGAGGGAAAAAAATCCGAAAGGTATACATACTGATTTCTGAAAACCCCACAACATAGAATTTGTTGTGTTGTGTCTTGATTAGCCTGTAAAATTTTGAGAGTAAGAAGGCAATTGTCATCTTACAAATTTTCATTGATAGAAAATATTTACATCTCATTAGTCCTACAAACTAACACTTACTAATATTAAACTATTTACATTTATAACTTAGTTACCCGAATCTTAACAGAACCTGCCCTACCACCTAATTTACCAGTATCATGACTGGTCGCCTCCTGTCTCTCGCTGCCTCATATGCCTCGCCACCTCGCCTTAGCCACCTTGCATCTATCTCCACACGATCAGCCTATAAAGTTGCAGGAACTTAATTAACCAAGTAAAATTGCAGAGAAATATGAGCCCTTAGTATCATTAGTAAATGCGATGACCGGCATGCTATGTTCATATTAGCACATGTTTATGTCGTACTAATTAAAAAGGAAAAAAAACAAATCCTTGAAAATAACATTTCTAGAAGACTTGAATCCGCACTTGACTAATTAACAATCAGTCTCCTATGACCATCTCTAGTTTCTTAGAGGATTCTGATAAAGTATAATATCTAACAATAAACATCCGTTTCTTGTTCTTTGTCTCTTTGTTGCTCCTTTTCTTTTATAACGTGTGAAACTACAGTTTGAAAATATATTGCTTGGCTAAGATTTGATGGCTAATTCGTACTTAGTGACCTACAAAACCTTATTTGTGCCCAAGTTCAATGATTGACGTACCCCTACATGCTAAAAACAACAACAACAACTAGCTCGTACGAATCAAATAAATCATCCATTAGTAATAGGTACGGTTTTGGCTTGGAGTTCCTGAGATTAAGACATTTAATCATCTCTTTTGTATCAACTAGAACGCTAATTATAAATAAGTCTTCATCCAGAGATAAGTAGGTTGCATGTTTAATTTCCTTGACAAAAATACTATAGTATATATGCATTAATCCATGTCGAAAACCTAAATCAATGAAACTGAAAAAGACGTGTACAGTATGAATGAAGAAAATTTCCATAGAAATGAATTATATATAAAATCTAACAAGTCATGCAAATCCTCATCTCTCTTTCCTTTATAACCTCGTCATTACTTTTTAGTCTCCATGTTGGACGCCTGTTAATCTAACAGTGTATCTAATTATGAAATTCTGGGCTCAGCTTCAGTACTTCAAATTGAGAAAATTAGGAGATGTATTATGTATATATGCATGAACTGGCTCAACATTTTTTTCATGAAGCTTTGCAAGGCCTGAATCTTTAATTTCCCTCTGTATAATGAAATCTTTGTTGTAATAGCAAAAGTATTAAATAGTTGGATAGTTTGACCTTCAACCTTTACTTTAAAAAAAAAGTCCTTGGTAAACAAAAATAATAAGAATGGCATAAATTGTTCAGTGTTCTCCCTCCATTTATAAATGAGGTAAAAGTAAAAAAAATAATCAGCATTGCTTTTCTTAAGTATTAATAGCTACATAAAGATAAAATACTATGATTGACAGGGTAGAAAACAAAGAATAAGCTAGGAGTACTCCCTAAGACCCTAACTATATATAAAAGTTCATCATTATATTTAGTTCTGGAATTCAATTTTATTTTGTATTCACAGACAACTGGCAAGTCAATCGATTGTTAGCATTCACTCACTACAAAAATATTAATCTTTGTTGGCATATTCCTAATAACTTTTATTTCTGGGAAAACAGAAGTGTTGCAAAAGATAAATAAATATTTTTTCCTGCTTAATATGTAGTACCATATAATAAAGTGGTATTGTTAAATAAAAAAAAAAGGCTGGCCCTTCTATAATAATAAGATGTTACTTTGGTGTTTGGGCAGCTTCCCTTTCAATATGGACACTCCTTTAAATTTTAAATGATGAATTTAATTTTGATATGATATTTATTGATCTGAAATTATCATGAATAAACTTTTGTTGAAATTACTTCTTAAACATAACAACAATTAATCCAACAGCAAATTACGAGTGAATATATCGAAGCTTATTATGAATTCCAAATTTTTATGTTTAGTTTTATATTCATTGAATTTTAATTTATATGTTTATGCTAATTTCATTTTAATTTCCGGACTCACTCTCAAAATTTATATTATATTGTATCTAGAGAGATAACACAGTTGACAAAAGAAATAAAAAAATATATGTAGAATCTTTATTGCAGCGAATTTTAGAAACAAATAGAACAGAAGTTAGAAATAGGAAATGAGGGTATTTTCGTCATTATAATTACTATTATTTAATTTTCTGAAGAAGTATCTCCAATTTCTTTATCAATTTTCTAATGGTTGAGAATTAACAGGTCAAAAGATAAATCATGCATGTTCTTTGAAGGAGGCGCATGCTTTACCTAGAAGATATATCAGTAATTTGTTATTGCTTTAAAATGATCTATTTTATCAAAGGTTTATAGATGAAAGTTTCAATTTAAATAATTTATCTTCTGAGTTTCCTTGCTTTTGTAATCTATGTTTATTTTGGTATTTCGCTCTTGTCTGTCATGTACATGTTGCATCTTTTTTTTTTTTTGAAATAAGAGTACATGTTGCATCTTGTTAGTAGTATATTTGTTTGAGGAGGGTTCAAATGCCTTCGTTTTTTGTGCCTCCACCATACCTCCATTTTGAAAACTTCAATAACTCAAAAGGCAACTCACAAGGAGATACCATCAGTGGTTTTAGAAGTCAAACCATCTATCATGTTAGAGTACTTTCTTAGAATGTTAGTAGATTGTTTAAGCATGACCAGCTTTCTTATGTATCAGTATCAAAAGGGGAAAAGAAGCAAGCGAAGAAGCAAAGCTAGGATCATGTTGTGTTTAACTTTTCAGCATAGGGTAATTAGGAGTTTAATAGCAGTAGCAGTAGCAGGAAAGAAAGGGAGCACTTTTTTGGTTTTAACTTGTACTTGTATGAAGGTTTGCCCCACTAAGGGCAGTAGTAGTTTAGAGGGGGCAAGAAACCAGTATGTAACCTGTTGGAAATTTAATGTTTATGGATTATAAGACAAAAATTAAAGTGATTAGTTGAAATGTAAGAGGGTTGAATGACAGAAATAAAAGATTGGCGATTCGAGAAACCATTTACCTTGAGAAACCGGACATGCTATGCCTTCAAGAAACAAAGCTGGCTCATATAGATGAAAGAGTGAAGAAAGAAATTTGCGGAAGGAGACTCACTAAATACTCATACTTACCGGCTCACGGTACACGCGGAGGCATATTGGTGGCATGGAGACAGCACATATTTCAGAAGATATCGGAGTACCAAAAAATGTTTTCTCTGACAATAGAATTCAAAGATACTCTGATGGACCAGCACATCATCTTCACAGGGGTATACGGCCCCACCAGCTCAACAGTACGAAGAACCTTTTTTCAAGAGTTAGAAGAAACAAAACCCAACACAGACATGCCATGGATCCTTTGCGGTGACTTCAACACAACCATGGATATTCAAGACCGCAACAGTCCCACCCAAGACTACCGATGGCCAATAGCATTCACAAACTAATTCAAGATCTAGAACTACAAGACATTCGGATGAATGGCAGGAGATACACATGGTCTAATACCTGATAGCAGCCTTCAATGGCAAAGTTAGACCGTTTCTTATTCTCAACACATTGGATTTCACAATTCCCTAACACAACACAGAGAACCTTGCCGAACACAAGCTCCGACCACTGTCCAGTCATGATAGAGGCATTCACAAATTTCAAAAGATCGAAGATATTTAGATTTGAGATGTTTTGGTTCAAAATTCAAGGCTTCAATGAAAAAGTAGCCAATGAATGGCAGCAGCTACCAACGGCAAAAACACCTCAACAAATGCATGAAAAGTTACAGCAATTACAGAAGGCCTTATCGGCTTGGGCAAGACAAAAAGGGGGTCATCTCAAAAGACAACTCGAAGTATGCAGACAATATATAGGTTGGACAGATCAGGTAGCAGAGGCAAGGGCACTCATGGATAGAGAAAAAAATATCAAAGCACAGATCAAACAGCGATTCACACACCTGGCGGTTTGGGAGGAAGAGATATGGCGACAAAGAGCAAAAATGAAATGGGAGGTACATGGGGACCAAAACACATAGTATTTCCATGCTTTTGCCTCAAGCTCAAAAACCCGAAACACTGTTGGAAGGATACAAGTAGATGGACAGATATACACGGACCAAGGAGCCAAGGCTGATGTTTTTCGCGATTTCTACATCCAATTAATGGGCACATCTCA
Source organism: Carex parvula (assembly GCA_025461045.1). NCBI lineage: Eukaryota > Viridiplantae > Streptophyta > Magnoliopsida > Poales > Cyperaceae > Carex > Carex parvula. The sequence continues at coordinate 281,705 of JAJGRW010000163.1, forward strand.
TCAACAGGAATGCACCATACAATGGGACCATTTATATCCAACAAGAACAGATTTGTCACATCTAGCTACGCCAATCACGGAAAAAGAAGTACGTGAAGCAATCATGTCATGGCCAAACAACAAGGCACCGGGACCAGACGGGTTTTGCGGAGAATTTTACAAAAGGTTCATTGACCTATTACTACCCGACATCACAACAGTATTCAGATCCGTTATGGAACAAAACTGCACCTTGCACCCCTTAAACTCCTCCATCATGACCTTGCTGCCAAAAACAGAAAACCCATCAAATCCAAGGGATTTCTGACTAATCAGCCTAGTACATGCTATGCAGAAAATTTTGTCAAAAACCTTGGCAAATCGGCTGCAAGGGAAAATGGACAGCCTACTGCATCAATCCCAAACCGGCTTCATACAAGGACGGCAAATCACGGAAGGCTTCATCTATGCTCAAGAAATGCTACATTATGCAAAGGAAAATAATATACCCCTAGGCATTTTCAAAGCAGACATGCACAAGGCGTTCGATACCTTGAGTTGGTCATTTCTATCAGAGATAATTGACTAACCTTGGCTTCCCACAGGTCTGGGTCTCATAGGTAATGCGACTCATTTTGCAAGGCTCTTCTCAAATAATGATTAACGGGCTAATAGGAAGAAAAATCATACTCAAGCGAGGAGTACGCCAAGGTGACCCTCTGTCCCCATTCTTATTCATCATTGCGATGGACTTTATACCGAGATGGATGCAAAAGTTAATGAGCATAGGAGCATTACAAATGCCAATAGAGAGGATGCATCCATCACTCCTCTACGCTGATGATGCCTTGTTTTTCATCAAACCGGACGTGCAACAACTGCAAATCCTCAAAATTGTTTTAATAACATTTGGAGACGTATCGGGCCTTAAAATAAACCTCGACAAATCTGAACTACTGGCTACAAGGACAGACCAAACTACAACCACCCAATTGGCGGAGCACTTAGGATGCAAACACACTTCCTTCCCATTCAAGTATCTCGGGTTACCTCTCTCTGACTCAAGACTACAAAGGGGAGATTTCATGCCACTGATACAAAAGATCAATGCTAGGCTAAATGGATGGACCTCCAAGCTATTATCTATTGCGGGAAGAATAGTACTCATAAATTCGGTGCTATCATCCATTCCGATCTACTTCATGTCGGTCATCAGTTTGCCAAAGTGGGTAATACAAGAGATAGAGAAGACAAGAAGGAACTTCCTATGGCAAGGGGCAACACAAATCGAAAAAAAGATCCACTTGGCCAACTGGGAAATGGTCTGTAAGCTGAAAAAAATAGGGGGTCTGGGAATCATAGATTTAAAGTTATTCAACCAAGCGTTGCTCGCCAAATGGCAATGGCAGTGGCAATCAGCAGAGCAAAAATTGTGGAAGGGCCTATTTCAGACTCTATATTGCGAAGACAATACACAAGGGGTGGATAATTCTTACTTGTTCAAGGCACACTTAAAAGAAGCCACAAAATTCTGTCAATGTTTTTTCCGAAGGGTTCAGGGGCAAGGGGATACAGTGAGGTTCTGGGAAGAGGATTGGGGGATGGGGGTACTAAAAAACAAATTTGATGTCTTATATACCTTCACTTTGCTACCAGGAGTCACCTTACAGCAAGCACTGCAACCAACAGCGGCAGTCCAAATGTTCAGACCAGTCCTATCAATTGATGCAAGGCAGCAACTTCAGCGGATGCAAACAGAAATTGGCTCATATAACACAAACAGAAGGGTGCAGGGAGTAATAAACCAAGGCAGCGACACTGTCACATGGAAGATGGACCAAAACGGCTGTTTTAAGGTTAGTTCGGCCTATTTTGTAATGCAAGATGGACCGAGAATCCAATCAGAGGTGCATACGATTTGGAGGTTGAGAGTACCACCAAGATACAAAATCTTCACTTGGCTCCACAACAAGATTCTTACAACTGAGAACCTAAAAATTAGAGGCTACAAAGCAGGGATCTGCTACATGTGCTGGCAAGCTGACGAGACAACAAAGCACTTATTTAATGAATGCCACCAAACAAGGCCAGTATATGAAGGAGTATTGCGTGAAGGACAAGGGTACATGAGAGGACAGGACAACATAGCTATGCTCACAACAACAAACAAGTCAACGAAACACAGGGAACTGATACTCATAACGAACTTCACGGTTTGGAGAGAACGATGTACCAGAATCTTCAGAAATGAAAGAAAACATATTCCGCAACTGGTACAGGAAGCAATAGAACAATGGCGGGCTTCAGCAAGAGCCAACCGAGATAGAACAAACATGACGGGAGAAGTGCAATAATAATACATTACATACTGTTGTTACTTTCAGCTTTTTTACATTCTTGATTTCCTTTTTATTTTTTTCCTTTTCTTGCCCCTGGCTTAATTGCCACTGCGCAATTGTATTTCTCTTTCTGTTTTTCTCTTCTTTTTTCGCAGGGTTTCTTCTCAGAAACTCAACCATTGTAACCGAACATGGTTAATGAAAATGAGGGCTAGACCCCATTTGATTTCTCAAAAAAATTTAAAACTTAAATTCAAAATAAAATCATTGGATATAAACTACATCATTTTATCTATGCACATGTAAAAAATTATGGCATTTCAACTTTGTTTTGGTTGTCATCTTTAGCTTGTAAAAATGTATACTAACGTGGATAATTTCTAGACGTTGATTTTTCAACTTATTGATTCACATAAAAGCAAAATTGAAATGTGATTATTTTTTATGAGCACATAAAGAAAATAACATATATCACATCTAGCGGTTTTACTTTGATGTTTAAGTTTTAAAGTTTGAGTTATTAAAGTTTTTAAAAATGGAGGCATGATGGAGGCACAAAAAATGAAGGCATTTGAACCCTCCTCTATTTGTTTGCTTACATAATACTGCAAGTAAAAGCAACAGTTGGTGACCAATTTAATCTGTGGGCCATTTTTATTTTTCAGAATTAATTGTCTTGATTTATGTCTTATGTATGTAACTATGTATGTGTTGTTGTGAATTTCCCTAGGTTCAGGATAGTGTTTATCGTATCATAGCATGGAGCAAAAAATCTTTTATTGTCTGATAGGCTTGAATTGTGAATCAGCATTCATCAGATTGAGGTGATTTTGTTGCTCTGTCAATTCTGAGTTTTGTTAATTTTTGCCTTGTTGCTTTATATGCGATTGTTGTTGTATTATTTCGTCAGCATAAGGAAACAGTTGAGTAACAAAAAACAAAATGTTTTGCTCCATGAAATTGTACTTTTTTTTGACGAAAATGACCTTCAAGACCATTGCTTCTATATTCAGAAAAGTACATACATGATACATCAGACCTTTAAGGTCAAACAAACAAGACAAGAATATTCAGTGTCAACAAGACACCAACAAATACAGACATGTGATTATACACCTGCCTTACCTACCTCTCCTATATTATCAGATCATAATGCAATTACATTAGGAGGCACCACCCCTGAGTACCACTTTTATTGTGTTATAGCAAAATTTAGAAAAAAAAATACAAAAATAAAGGCTTTGCCCAACTTCCTAGCATATTTGACATCTATCAGCAACATTGAGATCTTGTTTAGATATAATCAAATTATTTCACAGAAGATAATTATTTCTGTAATAAGGTCATAAATATGATGACAATTATGATTTAGCTGTAAATGTGTATTTGTATTGGCTATCGCCCATTTGTAATTGAACGAATTAATATCTTTTTCCTAATTGTAAGGATTGGGCTGCAATCTGTGCCCATTGATGGATCAAGTTAGACTTCAAGGCGTTTAAATAATGGTCTTACAGCTCTACTAATTAAGTGCCAGGCTTGAGCAAAACGTCAGAGAACTCGGTGCTGCATATGACTGCAGCGCAGCACTTTCCTATTCGTAAATTAAATGAAGCTTAACGGGCTTTGCATTTCGTAGACATTAAAGAAAATGAATAAAACAGATAAAGGGTGTACACTTAAATTAAGATCAATAACGGGCTCTAGATTTTGTAGATTAATGGGCTTTGCATTCGTAAATTAAGATCAATAACGGGCTTTGCATTTTGTAGAAGAGCTCTTTCCTATTCGTAAATTAAAATGAAGCTTACTAAATGATCAAGAACAACTTAAAATTAAGTATCAAGAAAGAGAACTCACTGCTAAAATATTTACTGGAACTCAGAACTTAACAAAAGCCCCTATTGTGTCTTAACTTTTGTAGACATTAAAGAAAATGAATAAAACAGACAAAGGGTGTACACTTTTAATTCAGTCCATACAAGTTACAACTAAGAAAAAGTTTAATAAATACGTGTAATTTAAGCACGTATTCCTAAAGATGAAAATTTAATAAAATAAGGACAATTACCAAAAATTGCAGGTTAATCACTCATTTATCTATCTCCAGAAGTAAACAATCATGTAGTAAATTTGGATTTCATTGCTAAGAATTGTTGCTTCAGGGAGCTGCAGAATAATAAAAAATTAGAACTGAATAGCACAAAGAAAATTATTAAACACACAGAAAATTTCATATGCAACAGAAATTGCTGTATATCAAAACAGAGTCTAGTATTAGTTATATATGTTCAGGTCAAGCATCCTCCTTCTTTCTTATTGCCAGCAATTTAGGCGTACCAACTGTCAGAAAAGTGTAGTACAATCAACAAATATAAAAGCAAAATTACATATAAGAATGGCAATGAACAAATTAGAAATCATCTCATGAATTAAGGAAAGAAACTATGTGCAGGCAAGCAAACTAGGCAACATACTGGTACAGATGACCAGTTACATCAAACTGGAATGTTGCAATAATGTTACAGGGGGTCTATCTCAACATGAATCGGAAAAAAATTTAAATGAAAGAATGATACTGTTAGTCAAATTTCATTTACAAGTTTTATCCATATCTACTACATTCATTGTATCAAAATTAATTGTGTAACTATAAAATTAGCAGCACCAAGATCAAAGAAAAACCAGGACTGTCCAAAAGATCTCCAAAACATCCATTTTCAGCACCTAATTATATATGAATAAATATTATTTATCTTCCAATGCTTTATTTTTTTCGCTCATCTATAGTTCTATACTGTCCATTTTTTACGAAATTGAATAATTTCATAGAAGCACTAAGCTATCCCCAAATATACAAGTAATTGCTAACAGTTATGAAAATCATGTTTAAGAAAAGATAATTGAACCTTACATGACAGAAAGAAAGGTTCATGTACAGCAACAACCAATAGCTGATATCAAATTTTGGACTCACAAAATGCTACAAAATCAGGCTTTCATACTTGCTAATGCAGATTGTAAGTCATAATTGGCCGAGTCAACCCGGTTCAACCACTTTTTCACTGAAAAAATGCTCGCCACATAACTCGCTCATAAATAGGATAGGACCCGACCGATTCTGGTCCGACTCGGACGAGTCAACTCGGAATCTGCCGATTCAGAGCCATGGTTATAGAGACTTACAAGATCTCTTTGGCTGTGTAATTGAATTATCTTCTACCAGTCCAGGTCCATGTCCTTCTGGCTTAGAAATAATTGATTTTCCTGAGTTTATAAACTCTACATCCTCTCTACTCACCTAAAATAAGAAGAGTTAACACTTACAATTCAATAAGATAATTGAAAAATATATATATATCAGAACAAATTCAACTAAAATGTCAGATGTGCGTGATGTTCTTAAATTACAAACAAATCCTCCCTTCCAACAAATTGTAATTTCAATTTCGTAGAGGGGGGGGGGGGGCTCATCCCACTAATTTAATAGCAACAAATGACCTTGACTAGAAGAGAGCAATTCTTTGACTAGTTTTGACAAGTCTTTTTCACTTGTTAATCACCAGCACTTTTTTATTTTCCGATTATCTAAACTTCAAATTCCATGACAGTTTTTATCAGTGTAACCAACTCCGGTGGCTCAGATTATTTGCAATACAAAAATTACTATATAACAGAATGATATTATCAAGCAATAGGCGTCAATTTTTTTAACAGTGTAGTTGTAAAACAACAAATTGGATCTACTTCAACAGAAAATATCACATCATTCCAGTTGAAAATGTTATCACTATCGATAAAATTTCTTACAATCGGTTTTTAGAACCATCGATTTCACACAGAGAGTGTACACAGTTTGTACTGGTACACACAGAGACAGAGAGAGAGTGAGGAACTGTCTTGCTTTGCCTTGTTGAGAGTTGGCTTGACGCTCAAAGAGATTGAGACCATGCACCAGGGAGGAGGAGCCTCAGTGTTATGGACTGAATTGAGAAATTAGGATAATTAATTTGGATATTAAAGCAAACTACTTTCAAGATTGCAACTTTAGGAAATATTAATAAAATTCAAGTAAAATTGATAAAATTGGGATTGAGTTCAGAACTTCAGATACTTATATCCTCAGCATAGCTAGAATTACAATTTAATTGAGAAATTAAAAGAAAACGATGATTGGATTAAGAACTGTCGCACTGCTTTAATCCATTTACTCAATGAGAGCTGGTTGGGTCCGATGCCCATCGGACTCAAAATTGGGTCCGATGGGTCTCGGGACCGTCCGATCTGTTTCAAAATTTGTGCGCACTTTGAAGCATACGCAAAATTGCGGGCGCAAATCTTAAAGCAGATGGGACGGTCATGGAACCCATCGAACTCACTTTGAGTCCGATGGGCATCGGACCCAAATTGACCTCTTACTCAACACGCCTTGGTCTCCTTCGTACTCCTCTCCATTTCTTTCTCCAGTCTTCAGCCCTCCCTTCTCTGACTCCAGTCTCCATTTCAATTTTAATGATAAGGACCAAGGAGGAATGGACTTGTGGTCCCGATCCGCGCAACTTACATCGGGCTAAATATATTGACGGAATAATTTTTGCTTCACACAGAGCGCCCGTCTAATAAAATCAAAACAGTACAGCATAGTGTTGTAAATAACCGTAATAACGTTTTATGCAGCCAATTAATTAGAATTATGCAGATGATTAATTGTTTTTATTAAAATTATGTGTATATATTTATAATTTATAATTTATTAAAAATAATTTATTTAACTCATCATAACTTATCAAATAAATTTAATTTAACTTGGCTATTATTATAACATGATATTACGTTTATTTCTTCTTAACAACACATACGCATTTTATATGTGTAAGTAACATATTTATTTAATAAAAAAAAATTTAAAAATTAAGCTTTTTCAAATACTAATAACATATGATTTGAAATAAATGAAACATTCCTACATAAAATGACTAAATTTAGCTTATAATAACAACTTAATTTCATATTTGAAACAAAAATGCAGATGTGAAAGAAGCTATATGCCTATATTAGGTAGTGTTATTTTCAAACTATTTGTGAGAATAAATTATGTCTTTAATTATTATAATAGATAATTAATAGTTGAAGTTGAAGTAGTTAGTAAAAGCTGGTAAGTTGAAGTACTTTATGATCACATTAATCTTTCGAGTAAACAGTATAATTGATCATTAAGCAAACAGTACCATGCATGCTAAATGTGAACAATTATTATATGTGTTTTTTCTTCCATTTTGAGCCCTCTCTTCAACTAATAACGAGTATATATATCTTTATTTCCCTCGATGATATAATATTATGTCAAAAGTTAGAGACCATTGACTTGGAAAGCACCAAAAGTAAATCAGAAATTTGAAAATTTGGAATCTACTTTGCAGATAGCTCAGCAGATCTGCTTGAATTTTTTATTTCTTCCACTGAACAAGACCACTGTCGTGTATCTCATGTGGCATATTTGCACAAATACCCTCCCTTTATGAAGTTTTGAAAATAGATAGGTGTTTGTCTCCTTGGCAACATTTTTTTAAACTTGTCGATTATCTCTCTTTATTATAAAAAATTGTCAATTAGATACTTTGTAATGAGCTTTAATTGTCATTTATTTGGCACCGCACCTTAAATCAGTGAAAATTAGAAAAACAAAATATAAAGTTCTTTTCTCTTCTTGAAAATTGTTGACTCAATTAGTTTTTCTTGTCAATAATACTAATAAAATTCAAATAAACAAGCGTATAGAGCGAGACTTGCATTATAAATTTTATTAGAGAAATTTCATGTATACTCTTCAAAAAGATTACAATTATGCATTTCTCTTTCTATAAATATGTAATATCATATTTATCTGTCTAAATTTTAAAAACTGACAAATTTATCCAACTTATTATCTTTTCTATCAAAACTCATATTAAATGTATAGATTAAGTTCCTATTTTATCTTTTTATTAAAAAAAATATAGCAAGTGTAAGAGAAATATTCAGTCTTGTAATTGTATGATTTGGGAGGGCAAATGGTTCATTTCTCTACTTGTGACACATGCACAGTATTATTTAGGCATATGTTTGTGTGTGTGTGTGTGTGTCACAAGTAAATAAATGAATTGTTTGCCTCACAAATTAGTCAATAGAAGACTAAACATTTATCTTACAACATACAACTTTTTTTTACTAAATGATAAAATGAAAATTTTAGAAATTTAAATGAGTTTTAATATAAAAGGAAATAAATTAGACAAATTTCTGAGTATTTGAAATTTAGAAGGGTAATATGGTAGTATGAACTTTAGAAGAAAAAATACACCTAATTTCAAAAAGATTATAGGGTACATATAAAAATGGCCCTTCTTTTATTTTGTTTTATGAGCACAAGCTGTAGGGTTACCAATTTTGGGCCATTGATGCAAAAATGCAAATGTGATGGGTTAAAGAACACGTTTTCTTTCTCCAATAACGAAGGATGGGTTTTGAGTATATTTGAATATTAGTATATAATAATTGCATACGTACGGTGCGCCTAACATCTGATGATATAATATTACTATACTACTAAACTTGATATATTGCATTCAAAAAGCAAATCTTGATGGGTCTGAACAAAATTCTCTGTTGAACAAGAGCGCATATGCATTAATATATAGTGCTTGCATATGGCATGTGTAAACTTTTTTGTAATAATAATTCTCCTTCCTTAGCACCATCCATTGGAAAGTTAACCTTTTTTTCCAAAACAAAAGGAGAAAAAATAAATAAAGATAAAATAGTCTTGCACATTCCTCTGTCGCTTTCTGTGCATGTGACTGTTTACTGTTGCATGTGGGGATGACTTGGCAAAATTAAACAAATTTCTTTATGATGTGGCCAAATTAATGCACAATATTGAACTTGAAAATATTTTTCGAATGTTTAGTTGCTACGGAATTGTAGGGATGAAATTTTTTTGAATACAATAATTCACAAATTATGGAAACAGGTCCATACCATTTGGTATGTACACAAGAATAACTATAGGAATGTGAAATAAATTGTTCGGTTGTACTGTGAAAATAAAATTTTAATTTAGAAATATATTAATGTCTCTTTGTGGCTTCTACCAAGTATTTAAAAAAAAAAAGAGAAAAATATTCATGGAAATATTATATTTTCTGAAATATGTCAATAATACTTTTTTTGGTAAATAATTATTAATAAGGCACTGATCTAATAACCTAAAGTGTAATAATTAAAATATATTAATAGTTTATAAAAATAAAAAAATAAAAATTATAAAAAGTAAAAGTTGCACGTGATAATGAAAATATTTTATAACTAAATAAAATAAAATAATCAAACAGAATGCATTTGTTATGACAATAGAAAACAAAATTGATAAGATGTAAAGTGAGAATGAGCAAGAGCTACCAAACTTCGAATTTTTTTCACCATACATTTGTATACAAATTTTATTTCATGTATTTTTTTTTTCATAGTCATTTTTTTATTAGCAAAAGACTACCAATGACATTTGTTTCGGTCAGAGAAAAACCGAAATGGAACACAATTTTTGCTTGAAGTTTAATCATCAAATATGCAAAACAAAAGAACATATATGCGAGAAAAGGGAGAAAAAAATAATTAAGAGCTAAGGGCACGAGGAAACCAAATTTGCAAAACAAAAACCAAAGCAAACGACGCATGCAGTAGCAATAATTTTGGTTATTAAAGAGGACCATTAATGGATTCCAAAGTCTATACCACAATTTTAATAAACATGCAAAACGCCAAAGGTCGTAGAGAAAGGAAAGGTACTACCCCAATAAATATATTGGACTATGTTATATGAAGCATATATATATTGAACAAAAAAAATGAATATGTTTATGGGATTATTTAAAAAAAAAGAATATATTTATGGGATACTTCTAACGTACATAAATTTTTTAGTATATAATTAATGAGTTGATATTTATACTAATAAAAAAGACGTGTCCATATATCAAAAGTTTTACGCAAAATGTGTTATTTTTTTAGGGAAAATTTATTTTTAGCAAGTTAGTTCACCGTACTAATGCCTCATCTGATACAATCATATAATTTATTGTCAGCATCAAACATTTGAGATTTAAAGAAAAGAGAAAGTTTATTACTAAACTCATTTAACATATTTACACATGATTTGCTCCAACATACAGCTACATAAATCCCTCATATTTTTTTTAATATAGTATATTTCAATTTTAATCGTGTCTATTAATGAGAGACAAAATTCTTGTCACATCTTATTCAGTGACAGAGCCACATAGACTATGAGAATGACATTTGCCCCTATGGTTCAAAAAATTCAAAATTATACTTCTATTTATATGTTTTCTCAAAAAAAAATATATAAAAATATACTTACGAAAAAAAATATAAATTTATGCCTAACTCTAAAATTTACTTCTATTTATATATTTTCTCAAAAAAAGAAAACAATTACACCAACTTCACTCTACTTAAAATAACTTGGCTCCGCCCATAATCTTATTAATTATATGTTTACCATTAAATTTCTTCTTTCAAAACATTCAAACATGTCCGTACGCGGTGTTGAAATTCTATTGTCCTTTCCTTGCATCTTCTTTAATTCTCACCAACTTCATATGCTCCTAAAACCTTGGCCCCATACAGGCTTACATATGTAGTGCTGAACTATATAATGCTCCTTGTATAATTAATTCCTTCATTCAAATTAAAACAGATACAAAGAAAATAAACATAACCTAACCTTCCTCATATCAAACAATGGCCTCTTTTCCTAATCAAGATATAGTCATTAGAGAGGTAGGAAAAGCCTATGACCAAATTAAAAAACTTCAAGCGCTTCTTCAGTTCAAATCCAGGAAATTTGGAGAAGATACATTATGCATGCATGAACTTGCTCAGCCTCTTTTTCAAGAGGCTTTGCAAGGGCTGAATCATTCCCTCTCTTTAATGAAATCCGGTATGTGTAAAATGGAGGTGAAACAGGAGATTATGGCCACTGAGTCGGGTGCGTCCGGTTGTGCTACTCTGGATAGTGTTTTGTTAAATGATTATGATCACAAGATTGCTAGTAAAAGAGGCAAAAGAAGAAGGTAATTTAATTAAGTTAACAATTGAGAGAAATTTATTATGAGCTTTATATCCAAACAATTGTATCTTGTTCTTCAATTCATTAAACTTTTTTATTTGTATACAACTGGCATAGATACATTTTTTTTTTATTAACCTATCATAAGACATTTAAGCATGAATACATGCATGTAGTAAGATAAAGAGAGAGTGTATAAACTAACTTTAGGACTCAATAATAAAATAGACGGAGATTAGTTAACATGGTAAAATGATGTTCATTTTGTTTTTCTCTGACATTTTTTGTTCATATTTCATCAACACAGGACAGAGAATAATTCATGGACATGTACTACGACCATGCCGTATGATGACGGCTATCTATGGAGGAAATATGGAGACAAGAAAATCGGTGGCACCAACTTTTCAAGGTGTGTCATCTAATAGAAGTTACTTAAATGCTAAATTTAAGTACAAGAAACATTCCAATTGCCGTGAAATAAAATATTCCACATAAATAAATAAATTAGATATAATAAGGGTGATCATCAAAAATATTCCATGATGCATTGTAATTAAATCAATTTACATGACAGAACATATTTCATAAATCAATTAAAATGCACTAATTAAAGCAATGGTCTTATTAATGTTTATTCACATTATTTGTTGGCTAATTTGGAATCTAATATAATCATATTTCTGACACAGGAGCTACTTCAGATGCACATTCAAAGAAGATCAGGGATGCCTGGCCAAAAAGCTAGTGCAAGAAACAACCAACAATGACCAACCTAATTTGTTCCATGTGACATACACTAATGAGCACACATGCAATTCCCAGATACCAGTATCACCTCCTGTACCAGTATCACAATCAGATGCATATGAACAGATAACGAAGAGAGACAATTGCATGGCTCCTAACTTCATGCCTTCTTATTTACCTGATAATGGTCTAATGGAGGCTCTATCAAATTGTTGTGGTACTGTGCAGAGATCCGGGGAATGGGATTTCGAGACATTGATGATGGAACTTGTTGGGTTTGATTCTAGTGATGCTCAACTCCTCTTAACCTAGGTAGAACATGGTTGTAGATGTAATGCACATTAGCACATATAGGAATTGTTGATGACAATATACCGTTATATATATACACAGAGTAATAAATTGAAACCCATTCAAAATGATTTAAATTTTGCTAGGTTTAAATTTTTTTTTTTTTTGGAAGATATGAAGGGGATGGTACAGGATTTGGGCCAGATTATTGTGTTGATGATGGTTTTATATATTATTAATTTTAATTTTTCACTATATTAACTGAAAATGACAATCGGACTTATGAGGAACCTTCTATGATGCGTGTTTTTATCAGTTGCCGAGTCACATAAAGGCACATTTGTTCCTCCTGACTCAAAAAATTATAAAAATATGTCGCATAAAAGTATACTTAATATTCAAAATATTCGAAATATGAACTGTTTAAACTTGTACTTAATATTCGAAATAATTATAAAATTGTACTTCATCTTAAAATTTTGTCGTGCGCTACTAATTATCTTGAATCTGTCCCCGATTTTTATCATTAAAATTGTCAACAAATATGAACTGTTTAATCAGATCCAACGAACAGGACATGATCTCAGCATCTTTCTTCAATTATATATACATTAGCGGCTGCTCAATTTGGAGTGCATTTGACAGGTTAAAAAACCTTGAACATATTCATTTGATATATTGAATACTTGTCTGAACCATAATAATGATTGTCTCAACCGAATTTAACCTCTGGCTGCTAAATCTTTTAATTTTTGAAATTCTAAAAAAAAGGTTTGAGATATTTGATAAGGTCTTGCTTGATTTAACTAGCATGTTTTGAATTTTATAATCAAATGATTGAACCTGCATCAGATGCCAATGAAAAGTTAGAACTTATTGATGATGCGAACTTAGAGAGGAAAAATTCAGGGGTTGATGTGTAAAAAGTAAGGTATATTATAGTCATAATAAACAAATTAAAAAGGTAGAGTATATAAGCACGTGACGATATAAACAGTGGAAGCATGTTCTTAGAGTGGGGTTTATTATAAATTAAAGCCAACAAAAAGCTTCATCATGTTCCGTGAACAAAAAGCTTAATCAGAATTAATGATCTGTACGTTTAATATTTTTTTAGCGTCTGATGGTTTCCCAGTTCCATTCTATCAAATGAGTTTAATTATGTGGGTATGAATTACTTTAATTCTGCCACACCCAACTGTTCATTTCTGAATTTCTTTGTTATTTTTATTGTAGCTAATTATTTGTTAATAATATTTAGCTAATTGTTAATTGGACAACTATATTTGTCAGGGCAGACCCACATGTAATGGGGGTCAGTCGCCTCTCCTGGATTTCTGATTTGTAATTTGGATTAAATTTAAGGTTAAAATTAAAATAATTTTCTTGAATTATGATTGGTAGAATTATAAGTCAGAACATCAGAAACTATAAGTTAGAGTATTGAAAAATATAAGTTAAAACATTATTTTTTATCGAGTACCCAATTAGTACTAGAATTTCTATTTTTTTATAAGGGCATGGAAGACATTTCCATGCATGTGAAGGGTCCATGGAAATAAAATCTTCGTTTTTGAATCTATAAACTATTTCCAATGGTATGCCCATGGAACAAGTATTGCCGACATTTTTATTAATATCCAAAGTTTAATACAAATTATTAATTATGCCCAGACTTCCAAACTTTCGCTAAAAATACCCAAACCGGCCAGAAAATGGCCGGTTTACTCCCCCCCTAAACCGGCCATTTTCTAGCCGGTTTACTCCTTTTTTTTTTTTTTTAACCCCTGCATTATTCAACTTTCTAGATATTAATAAAAATATCGGGTATTAGTCCATAGAAAAATTTGCCATAAAACAATATAGCACATATACTCTTATAACTACATGATATACGGCATTCTATAATTTACGACTTACGATTTATAATCGAATTTTTTTTCAAAATAATTTATAACATGATACGTTTCGAAAATAAAATGATAGATAAAGGGTAAATTTTGACTTAATTGCATCATTTTCATATTTTATTTATTTTTACAAAATTTCAGCCTTTTTTTTTTGTTAATTACAACCAAGGCGTGATCACATTTTCATATTCGAACTTTTGAAACCCCAGATGATGATTTTCTGACTAAGCTCAAACTTTTGAAACCCCAGATGATGGTTTTCAAACTTTTTATTCAACTTTGGATATTAATAAAAATGTCGGTTTAATCTTGATGAGTTTATTTTTGCTGTTTAACATACTTTTCTGTTTATTTTTTATGTTGTGCTACTATTTTAATGTTGTAATATTTTCTGTTTAGCATTATCATGATAATTTTTTTTATCTGTAAAATATAAAAATAGTACTATAAAAGCACACATACACAAGAATCAAAATATAGGATAATCCAAATATACCAAACATAAATAGTATATCAAATACAAATAGTACAAAACTAGTAAAAATACAACTAAAACGGAGATGGAGAATATCGCTGAGGCGGTACTCCGGCGTTCGCCCGGCGCCAGCGCGGTCAGGCTCCGTCTCTCTCGGGCTCATTTGGGGCATTGGCAGACCTGAGTATCTGATCGGCGGTATCCCATATGGCATCACCCGTAGGGACTGTCGGTACTGGCGGAGGTGTACTAAAGATAGATGCGGCGAACTCAGTCCCAAAGGCAGGCTGAGTATGAGACCCGCTACCACTCGCCTCTCCATCATACAGCATCTCTGTGCCATATCGGGGTACCCTCAGTGCCGAGCTGAACTCATCATCCAATATTCCGTAGTCCTGGAGACTGTACGAGAGGGACTCCATATCAGAAGTATCGAACCCCGCAGGTGGTGGCTGTGACGGCATCTCTGCCGGACCCTGCAATCAGACACATAAATTATTAAATTTGATCTGAATGAAGAAATTTATTAAAACCTGACAGATACTGAAGTATGACATACATGAGGCTGCACCGGACGTCCATGCTCGTCGTACCATGCCGTCCACGCAACGTTGGACAATACCCAATCATGGTAGTCCCACTCTGGATGCGAATCGGGAGAAGGTGGGAACTCCTGTCCAATAATCGGCTCCGGGTCAGGCTCGGTCGGATTTATCTCAAGCCAGTTGATGTTCTCTCTGGCGTCTCGCAGCATCGTGATGATCTTCCCACCGTGCCCGGCATCCTCAACCGCATTTGCATTTTTCTTGAGGATGCGGTACCCAAGATATCGCCAGTTCTTCTTGCCCATCGTGGAGATCCCATGAGCGCACTCCTTGATCCCCGCCAAAAGCTGAAACAAAATTGTCATGTCAGATCAAACCTTGATGAACTATTAAGTTAGAGAAAAACTATATAGTTTTAGGTGACTTACGTTGCGAGCGAATGAATGGCCGTTAGGATGGTAACCATCATCAGTCTGGATTATGTCGCGGAGATGGGTACCGTAATCGCCCCGCAGATAGACACTGGCCATGCAGATCTGCATGTACCAAGTATCGTACCTCAACTGGGGATCTCCCTGGGTCTGCAGAATCGGATCTGGCTCGTGATAGAAGTCCAGATACTGAGGATCCTGGGCTGTCCCGCAGTATGCATCAAAATATGTGCTCCAGTCCTTATCCAGCCGCCCTCGGTGGTTCATCCTGTATGGAAGACATTAGTTGCAATACAAAACTATCAAGTAATATAAGAAATTTGACAATAGACTACGACTTACCTGTGCAGGTCTCTGTGCGTGTGCATCGGCAAAGATGGGTCTGCGGGAATAAATGCCGGTAGTCCAAACTGGCGGAGCACCCAATCTGGGTAGTGGTGCTCCACTGTCCAGAAGTGTATGAGTGGACCTCGGTAGAACCACATCACCTGCTCCTGCTGGTCAATCACCGTGACCGGCAAGAGGTTCTCAAAGTAGAACCTCTCGTAGGGCGTCCACTCAACTAGAACGGATGGCAAACTCTGGATCTCTGACCGGACTGGCCTGATCCCAACGGTAGCACTGTGGGTTCGATTCTGGTAGTTGTGGCCACCGTGCCACTTCTTGCCGTATGCCGGGCATCTCCACATACTCGGCTCTCCCCATTGCGGCGCCTCATTGGGGATAGGACGGCCCACCGGTAGCCGTGACCACGACCAGTGCTGAAGCAGGAGCACCGGCCCGTACATCTGCTTCACATTCGGCTGCATTTTCAAGAACATTAGACGTCAGTGTATTTTGATGGATTGATTGATTAAATAATTTACACTAAATTAAGAGTTGGTGACTTACCTCACTACTACGGCACAGGTGGGAATACAGATACGCCAGGACAGCTCCACCCCAGTTGTACCGCTCTGGCTGCTCAAGGTCTCGCAGCAGCGGTAGATACATCATCGGCATATGGTCACCGCTGGAATCAGGAAACATGACAGAACCAAAAAGGTCCATCACGTAGCCCCGTGTATATCTGCAATACAAAACATATAAAAATTCTAATATCATCCTCGTATTATAAATTGATTAATAGAAACAAGTTATAAAATTTACCTCTGAATCTCCTGTGCGATGGAATCTGCCGAGAGACCTGTGCTGAAGTGCTGTCGTAACCTCGTCATCCGCAAATGAAATTTGGACCTCTCATGGTCCCCAATAATATAGGCCGGATCAGCTCCCAACAACTCATCGACATCACCTACGAATCTGGTGCTGTCAGAGACGCCGCAGACGGGTGTGCCACGGATAGGCAAACCCCAAAGAGCACTCACATCCTGGAGAGTCACCGTCATCTCTCCGAATGGCATGTGAAACGTGTGTGTCTCGGGACGCCATCGCTCCACCAGTCCAGCGATGAGAGAAGCATTGATGATGCTTTTCTCTGTCCGCACGATGTCCACAACCTGATAGAGACCCAGGCTGATGAGGTACGGGGCCATCATATCGTAATACTGCATGTGAGGACACCGCAACTTCACATCTAACAGACCCGTGTCCTGCGTTGAAAAATGTATTCCGCATGGTGATAACATAATAAAATTTAAACCCAACAAAATTTAAAAAAAATCTAAGAAAAGGAACGTACCTCACGAGAAGCTAGTGAGACTCGGTGCTCGCTGTGGGGAATCCACAGGAGAGGACTGATGTGCTCCGTGCTACTGGTACTAATCGGCTCGTCCACTACTGGCCGTGCTCTAGGCATCCTGATGTCTAAAATAACCTAATTTCGGTAAAATTACGCTTAATTAGCCTAATTATGGTAAAAAAGGCCAAAATAACCTAAATATTGGTCAACCGTGCTAATTTCGGTCAAATACGCTTAATTAGCCTAATTATGGTAAAAAGGGGCCAAAATACCCTAAATATTGGTCAATTGTGCTAATTTCGGTAAAATTACGCTTAATTAGCCTAATTATGGTAAAAAAAAGACCAAAATACCCTAAATATTGGTCAATCGTGCTAATTACTCTAAATTAAGCTTAATTAGCCTAATTATGGTAAAAAAGGCCAAAATAACCTAAATATTGGTCAACCGTGCTAATTTCGGTCAAATGACGCTTAATTAGCCTAATTATGGTAAAAAGGGCCAAAATAACCTAAATATTGGTCAACCGTGCTAATTTCGGTCAAATGACGCTTAATTAGCCTAATTATGGTAAAAAGGGCCAAAATAACCTAAATATTGGTCAACCGTGCTAATTTCAGTCAAATGACGCTTAATTAGCCTAATTATGGTAAAAAAGACCAAAATACCCTAAATATTGGTTAGTTGTGCTAATTTCGGTAAAATTACGCTTAATTAGCCTAATTATGGTAAAAAAGACCAAAATACCCTAAATATTGGTCAATCGTGCTAATTACACTAAATTAAGCTTAATTAGTCAAATTATGGTAAAAATGCCAAAATACCATAAACATTGGTCAACTGTGCTAATTTCGGTAAAATTAAGCTTAATTAGCAAAATTATGGTAAAAAGAGCCAAAATACCCTAAATATTGGTCAACCGTGCTAATTTCGGTAAAATGACGCTAAATCAGCCTAATTTTGGTAAAAAGGACCAAAATACGCTAAATATTGGTCAATTTAGCTAATTACACTAAATTACAACAATATAATTTAAATTCTAACACCTAAATCCTAAACTCTAAAATAAATAAATTAAAAATTAAATTAGATAAAAAAAAAATTTACCTCAAAGAAGAGAGAATTCGGTTGAGAGATGAGAGAATTGTGAGAGGAGAGAGAAAAAGGGGTATATATAGGGGTTTTTGTGGGTAAAAAAAAAAAGAGTAAACCAGCCAGAAAATGGCCGGTTTAGGCGGGGAGTAAACCGGCCATTTTCTGGCCGGTTTGGGTATTTTTAGCGAAAGTTTTGAACTCCGGGCATAATTAATAATTTGTATTAAACTTTGGATATTAATAAAAATGTCGGCAAGTATTGCATGGAAATCCATGTTGTCCGCCCATGGAAATATATCATATCAGCATTTGAAAATAGTTTTGCATGACCCACAACCCCATGCGCATGGAAATAAGTCTGAAGAAGTGGGACATATTATTTCCATGGACTTACCTTTGGAAATATTTTGTTTATTCTATTTATATTATTTTATAGTGAATATTCATGGAAACACTGGAGCAAATGTGATGGAAATATTTTATTGATTTATGTTTATATTATTTTATAGTTGGACATATTATTTCCATGGACCTACCTTTAGAAATAATTTCGTTATTCTGTTTATATTATTTTATAGTGAGGGTTCACGAAAATACTGCATCAAATGCGCATGGAAATTTTTCATTGATTCAGTTTATATTATTTTATAGTTATACTAATTATTTTCATGAGGCTACCCTTGGAAATGTTTAATTACAAAACATTTCTATATATTTGAGATCTCCCTTTGAATTGTCTAAATAAATAAATCACAGCAACAAGTAATATTTAATTTAGATAAAGTAAGTATTAGATTAAAAACTTAAATTTTGGTATTTGAAATAAGGCAATATATTTAATTTTGATACAAAACATTGTGGCAACAAGAAATATTGAATTGAGATATACTGAAACATTATAATGATAACAAAAATTTTGGTACTTGGAATAAGCCAATATATTTAATGTTGGTACAAAACATTGTGATAAATAATAGCAGTACATAAGATCTCCATTTAAATGCCTCTTGTGTACTCCTGCAATTTATGTTTTGAAACATATGAGTGTGAGTAAATGAGAAAAATTAGCATAAAATCTAAGAAAATAATCATGTTCAATCCTACCAACTCAATCTTGGTGTCTCAATTCCCTAGAATATACACTACTACAAAAAACTCATTCACTGACTGTTCAAATACCCCTCCCTCACCGACTGTTATGGAGGCGTCGGTGATGGCACCGTAAGTATATGTATATCTTTACTGAAGGTAAAAAACAGTCAGTGTAGGTTCTCAACACTGACGGTTTATTAAAACAGTCACTGTAGGTCATCAACAACGACAGTTTAAAAACAGTCAGTGTAGGTATCCAACACCGACGGATAAAAAACAATCAGTGTAGGTATCCAACACCGACGGGTAAAATACTGTTAGTGTAGGTCATCAACAACGACAGTTTAAAAACAGTCAGTGTAGGTATCCAACACCGACGGATAAAAAACAATCAGTGTAGGTATCCAACACCGACGGGTAAAATACTGTTAGTGTAGGTCCTCAACACCGGCAGTTTATTAAAACAGTCAGTGTTGGTGCACTACACCGACAGGTCAAAAACAGTCAATATAAGTCCCAACACTGACAGATTTAAAACAGTTAGTGTAGAACCTAAAAACAGTCAATGTTGATATAAAATATTTGGCATAATTCTATTTGTATCAAGGCTAGCCTCCATATTTTTACTAGCCATATATTACCATTCGACATTCATTGACATTAAACAAAATATCATACAAATAATTTAAAAACATAAACAAAAGACAACACAATATAAACAACATAACATATTCATTCACAAAAAACCACACTATAAAAAAATTTAATAACACATATAAACAAAACTAGCGAAAAGCCTCGCTTTGCTTCGGCAGTGACGATTAAGATTATACAAAAAAACAGAATAAGTTGCTAATACTAAGCCACCTGACCAGTTTAGTACTGCTAATGTCTGTGCTAACTGAAGCTAAGCCGCTTGACCATCATCCCACTTGACACCAAGGCTTTTGTCAACAATTGTTGTATTGATCATTTCAATTAGCGGGTCTTCGCCTGAACTGGATCTATTGGTCGATCTAACTGGACAGGTTGGAGTTGAGATACCTCCATTGTGCTTTACGTGATTAATTGTTTGCAACTACTCTTCGAGAAGGCAATGCTTGAGTTTTAGGCTTTCATGACCCAGATGTGGTTGGTACTTCCGTTCCAGCAACTAAAGCATAGCCTGCAGAGGGCTGTAAGACAAGAACATATATATTAGAGATCTAATATTGGTTTCAATTTATCTCAAGTTACTTACCTCATTTTTTTAAATTTTCTATTGTTCTTCTTTTGAAATTTTTTTGTTTACAACTTTACATGAAGTAATGGGGTTTCTAAATCGAGCAATACCAAATCAGCTTTTATTTCCATTTCATAGAAAGGTAAGAAATTTGACATAGGAGTAAGTCCATTCTGGTAGCAGGACAAGAAACTTGCCTCCAAATTTTCTGTTATTATAATTAGAACTCTTTGAACTAACTTTATTTATGAAATATCTTAAAAAAAATTAGCTAATGTTATTACCTCCAAGTTTATTATTGAGCTAAGGTTATTTTTTCGTTTGCTGAAGAAATTATAAACATATGACAAGTCTATTGGTTTTGTTATTGAAAAAAAAAAGAAAAAAAAAAGAAAACTTAACTGGAACTCAGCCCCTATTATCTCTGATAAATATAACCTATTCAACAACTACACCTTATTTGTCATGGGAATTTGATGACTCTAAACTGTAATTTAGCTAATGTGGAATGATATGTTATTTGTTACCTTGTGAGGAAGCTTAGAGTAAAGAAGGACAGATAAGAAAATGGGAACAATGTACCGCCTTATCATTCTATCAAGAAGAACACCAATCTGTCATTTAAAAACATTCTCCTTAACATAAAGAAAAGGAATATAGTAAAGGTTTGTTAGACCTTGCCGGTACTGTAATGGGAGTTTGGTACAGTATTGACACTTCAATCGGTTTTCATTACTTGGCTTGCTAATCCAAGCATCAATTGACACTAAGACTCGATTAAGAAATTGACAACAAGGACAAGTTAGATTGGTACAAGAATTGAAATTCATATAACTTACAACGCAAACAGACACACAATAACTCCTGATACTTGTAATAACAGAACATGCCAGAAATACAAAATAAACCAAAAAGATAACAAATCATACCCTCAATTAATTCTTGTACCTAAATATCTCAACTCCAAGGTAATCAATGGTACCGTGTACCGCTACATGAGGCTTACCGACCTTGACACGCACAGCTGAAATCTGAGAGAATTTGACATGTGTGGTGTTTGCAATTAGATGAGCCACTGATTCCAGAAGGTACCATACCAGTGCCTACCCGAGCTTGCCCCTTTTTCTCTGTTTCCTTTCTTATGGCACAACACTGGTACCATACCAGTAAAGTAACTAAACTGGGTTTGAATATAATAAAGAAAAGTAAT